>CM040186.1:9089331-9194331 GCA_022606455.1 Callitettix versicolor | reverse complement strand
TTTGCAAAATCCTTTCTTAGTACGCACCTACATATTAAAACGAAGGTATCCTCAAAATTTCAAGTCTCTAGGTTTTATAGTTTGGGCTGTACGTTGATCAGTCAGTCAGTCAGGACATTGCCTTTATATATATAGATAAGGACCTGCGTTACTGAAACTACATGTATGAGGTACTTACAGAACACCGGGAAACTCTCACGCCTCATAATTTTCCATTTTAAAGTTTTACAATAAAATAAAACCGACTTAAAACCGATAAAGTTCTGTAAACAAAATTCCAGTATAAAGAGGCTCGGTGACAGTACAGCACAGTGCAGGCAATTGTGTGTGTACCAAAACAGCTGATTGCTCAAAAAATATTTAAATTATTACTGTATCATTTTTGAAAGTAAAATTGATAACACAATCTAGGACGGTTCCCCCCGCAGGGTGCAGACTAGGTGCACCTATTGAGAGTATTTAGACGTCCCTCGCGGTACCCGAGTACCGCACTTACACTACACTTACGACTTTAACACTTTACACTCACACTTACATTTAGGGAGGCGATAACAGCTTCGATGTGCTTTTCGCGTAAAAATAACAAACAAAGGACGGTTCTAATATGTAAATATTATTAAATAAAAGACTATGCTTTTAGTAAACAGTAAATACTGCAGCCTAATTTAGGTATGTAATGTAAAATCTGGTTATAGTAGGTTTTATGTTGTAAATATTTCAATAAGTCGTTAATTTTATATGTTATAGTTTTAAATACAAAAGCAGAACAAAGTAAGGCCTATTGTATTAAATAACCTAAATATAATGAATGGCATTGCTTTATTAACAAGTCATACAAGTGTTAAATATAACTATAACGTCTGTTTTAACATAAGTTCATATTGACAAAAAATAGTAGGCCTACATGGTTTGGCAACGATGTTACTTAGGCAGATATGTACAGTAATCTTAAAATACAAGTATTGCATTAAACAGTGGTACTTAATGAATGTAGAGTATAGTAATTAAATACCAGTCAACGGTATTATTTGAGGTTCCATAACACTGTTCAACATGTTGTTATACATTGTTGTATATTATTATTAATTCCCTTTTCCAGAACTGCGAAAAGTCGCGTGGGCCACTAATAGGTAATAAATTACCAAAATTAAGCGAATGTAATAACAATGTAATGAGCGAAAGGAAGTCTCTACTAAAAAATCTATTTTGGGGGATTTTGATAATTTGTTCGAATCGTTATCATCAGAAATGTTTTTTTTTTTTTTTTTTTTTTTTTGAAGACGTTTACCCCTTTCTATGTGTCTGTGCTTATCACTGGTGACTTAAAAAACGACAGATTTCTATAAAATTTTGTAAACTGAATTTCTAAAAATATCACGGGCTCGGTGGTCGAAGTGGCTAAAGCATCACTCAGCTGCACCTAATGGTTCTTAGTTCGAGCCGCAGTTGCTTCTCACGCTTTTCCTTTACCGTCAACGCTGATCCCTCGTCCTCATTAGTCTGACTGGCGTAAAGTATGGTCGTTCAAAAAAAATCTAAAAACGACTATCGATTCTTTAGTCTGCTACGGTCATGCGCACAGAAAAACAGATTTTTTTTGTGTTTAACGTCCGACTATTGTGCACACTTGGGCTAATGCAGACGATGGGATTGTTTATAGCGTATGAAAATGCCAAGCCTTGACCGGGAATCGAACCCGGGTCCTCGGGGTGAAAGCCCATTACGCTATCAACTAGGCCACCGAGGCGGCTCACAGAGAAACAGAAAGGCGAAGTCATAAACATACATAAGTACTTAGAAATTTAATATGTAATATACTCTCACTAAACTTTCTTTATACTGAACAAGGTAAAAAGAATAAATATTATTAATTTTCAGAAAGCAATTGGACCATTGGCGTGCCCGACTACGGACCTTATGACGTCATTCATGTAGGGCTTCTATTCCTTGATTACACTTACGATATACCTCAAGCGGTAAGTACAGTAAGATTGTTGTAAAACGTTACAGTGTTTGGCGGTTTTATCATAACATCTGTCTGTAATGAACTTCGAGTATTAAAAACTATAAACCACCCTAGTTATAAATATTAACTTCTTTGAACGATATTCTGTAAGGTAGTGAGCCTAATAGGGGACGTCACTACGATCCTAATAGGGGACGGTCTGCTACACGGTGTGGTCTAATCAGTGCGTAAGCTACTGATCCATCGTGAGTCGTCCAACAGCCCTTCCAAGACAAGACGGTACAGCGTGCACCGAAGGCTGCGTGGGTGGACTGTGGGTACCACGTGACCTTCGCTGGAAACAAACCTTAAAAGTCTGGTGTAAAAGTGGTCCTCGGGAGTGAAAATAGCAGAGGTGAACACACTAGGACAACCAACCCCGTGTAATAGCACAGAGGGAATAACCAACTTGAAATGGGATGAGGTGAAAGACAAGGTAGAAAATCTCAAAGAAGACAACGGTCTGTTTCAAATCTTGTAGACGTCCAAATAAAATAGCTGTCAGAGGCGCTGTAGAGAAAACACTGTAGCCTGTAGGCTGCAGCCGCCTCGGCGGCCTCGTACTAGGCTTTCACCCCGAGGACCCGGGTTCGATTCCCGGCCAGGGCTTGGCATTTTCATACGCTATAAATCATCCCATCGTCTGCATTAGCACAAGTGTGCACAATAATCGGACGTTAAACACAAACAAAAATGCAGTCCTTGCTACAAATACGGGAGTAACTGCGGCTAGCACTAACAACCTTAAGTTGCTCAGTTCAGAGACACAGAATAATGACCGGTGCTTTAGTCACATCGACCACCGAATCCACTCAAGGAATTTAATTTAACTGTGATCAGAGTTCATCTTCGTATTTTTCTAAAATACAACTCAATAGTATAAAACGGAAGAATAAGACGGTAGTATAATACTTCAATAGCATACGAAGACTTAAATGCTGAGTGTGATTATGAAAACATAATTTCAAAACATGTTTAACTTGAACGGCGTTAACGGTAAGGGAAAAGCAACGGGAGCAACTGCGGCTAGCAGCAGACTGACCGGTGCTTTGGCCACATCGACCACTGATTCACCGACTGAGCCTTCTAATGAAACATAAAAGCGAATAACCTCTTACGGACTGAAGGGAAAACGTACTCGGAGAACGTGACAAGTACAGTGTGAAAGTTTAAGGTGATAAGTACTGTGTGTGAAGGTTCAATAAGTATCCTAAGTAAGGTTTACTTTGTATCACTTAGCAAGCGCGGATAATGAGTATCCTAAGTAAGGTTTACTTTGTATCACTTAGCAAGCGCGGATAATGAGTATCCTAAGTAAGGTTTACTTTGTATCACTTAGCAAGCGCGGATAATGAGTATCCTAAGTAAGGTTTACTTTGTATCACTTAGCAAGCGCGGATAATGAGTATCCTAAGTAAGGTTTACTTTGTATCACTTAGCAAGCGCGGATAATAAGTATCCTAAGTAAGGTTTACTTTGTATCACTTAGCAAACATGGATAATGAGTATCCTAAGTAAGGTTTACTTTGTATCACTTAGCAAGCGCGGATAATGAGTATCCTAAAATACTAGCTTATCATCTTAAAATTTTTTTTGTGTTTAACGTCCGACTATTATGCACACTGGAGCTAATGCAGACGATGGGATGATTTATAGCGTATGAAAATTCCAAGCCCTAGCCGGGAATCGAACCCGGGTCCTCGGGGTGAAATTCCAGTACGCTATCAACTAGGCCACCGATTCGGCTTATCTTAAAGAGTGGATCATTAAGTTTCCTATTATAAACGTTTAGTGAATGAATATTGTGAAATATTGCTTTAGTAAGTATCCTAAGGTTTTCCTAAAATATAGTGCACTAAATTGTGTCTACTTTATGGAATACAGAAGAAAATCTTCCAACTTCTAACTGTCACTATACTGAATAAATCCCGTTAATTTTTTGATCTTATGTTGGCAGTTGCTAGATCAACTAAACAATGGCGGCAGACTGATGGCGCCTTTTATTGATGAAAATCGAATAAGAAAAATAGCCATATACGACAAGGATAGCAAAGGAGCGGTCACAAGAACAGTGGACAGGGGAGTTTTTCAGAAAATATATTGAAATATTGTATCCAGTACATGTATGGAGAAACAGTGTAGAGTAAAAGTTTTAAATTTTTAAACTTACTAGTGCACAAACTTTTCAACTTTTTTTTGTAGGAGGAAATCGATTTTTCAAATCGCCTGTTGATATTTTGTTCAAGTGCAGTTCATTTAAACAAAGAAACGTACGGACTGCTGTATTCCCTCCTCCAAAAAATAGTTCCGAGCTAACGAAAAATGTATTTTTTTTAAAAAAAGCTTAATTTTTCAAAATCGGTATTTCAGATTTAGCTGAAATTTTGGTCATGCGTGAAGATAAATTACCCGAGTTAGTGTGGTGAGTTTGACGTAAAAGCAAACCCTAAAAAATAAACCCTGACCACATTCGTTCAGTTCCGCTAATTTGAGATATAATTTTCACATAGATCGACATTTTTTCAACCGATTTTGATAAAGCACTTATTTCCCAGTCTGGTTTTTTGTGTAGATAATTAAAATTGAAAAGCTTTTTTGTACATTTTTCCGCACCATAAACTTGTTTTACATGAAGAGCGATGTCTATTTCACTGTAGAATTTTGACATCCTCTTCTTCATTTGTACGAATAAATGCTTTCGACATTCCGGTTGTTTTCATTGTTTTTATTAATTTTCCTTCCGCGAGATGGCGCAACAGCCGCCGGAACCTTTCCTGTTAACGGTCCTCCATATACCCAGTGTCTAGTCGATGAAATACACCCCGCGGTGATCAGTTTCGATGATGGTCCCGTTTTCTTGTTTATCGTAAAACTTCACCCAAATACCGCCCACTGTAAGTAACGGCATCATCATCCTGCCGCCTCGATTCAACATTAACAGCAACTGCAACACAAAGTTTTGTAAAGTCCTACTGTCCGTCGAACTGGTTCGTTTTGAAAATAAGTACACTCGTGCAACTCGGAGAGTTACCGACAGAAGCGAAGCTTTTGTTAACGATACCTTTGCTGAATATACGAGGGCTATTCAGAAAGTAGATTACGTTTTTGTATAAAAAAAAAACTAAGTACAGGAAAAAAATGTTATTATATACATTTGAAAGAGGAACTAAAATACTATTTTTCGACATAATCGCCAAACAAATTTAGACATTTGTCATATCGGTGAACTAGCTTTGAAATTCCCGTGTCGTAGAATTCCGCCGCCTGTGACGCCAGCCAATCAGTCACGCCCGCGCGGAGATCTGCGTCGTCATCGAAGCGCTGTGTTGCAAGCCAAGTCTTCATCTTCGGGAATAAGTGGAAATCACTAGGTGCCAGGTCCGGACTGTAGGGTGGATGAGGGAAAATCTCCCACTTGAAGGCCGTCTTTTGTTCGATTTGCCGTGTGAGGGCGGGCATTGTCGTGCAAAAACAACACTTTTGCACTCAGTTTTCCTCTCCGCTTGTTCTGGATAGCTCGTCTTAAGTTTCGTAATGTTTGGCAATACCTTTCTGAGTTTATGGTTGCTCCACGTTCTAGGAAGTCAACCAGAAGAACACCTTTCCTGTCCCAAAAAACGGTCGCCATGATCTTCCTTGCTGACAGGGTTTGCAAACATTTCCTCGGTTTTTTGGGGGAATGTGTGTGCCCCCACTCCATAGACTGTAGTTTTGTCTCACAGGTAACGTGCTTAACCCAAGTCTCATCTCCCGTTACGATGCGATCAAGAAATGATTCACCATCTTTGTCGTAAGATCTCCGCGCGGGCGTGACTGACTGGCTGGCGTCACAGGCAGCGGAATTCTACGACACGGGAATTTCAAAGCTAGTTCACCGATATGACAAATGTCTAAATTTGTTTGGCGATTATGTCGAAAAATAGTATTTTAAGTTCCTCTTTCAAATGTATATAATAAAATTTTTTTCCTGTACTTAGTTTTTTTTTTATCCAAAAACGTAATCTACTTTCTGAATAGCCCTCGTATAATTACTTTAAAGATATGTTTACAAATATCTTGTTTTGTTTAAATAAATAAATACGTGAACCTTGCTTAGATATTATTTTCTGTAGTTATAGTAAGAGATCAGTTGTTTTCTATTAATTCGTAACGATCAGCTGATTTCATTGAACAGCTGATAGGTTACAGTACGTTTGAGGTTATGTTGTTAAAAACTAGCTATGTTAATTTGTCGTGTTTTCGATCAAATTATAGTAACTAAAATAAAAAGGAAAAGAAAACATGGTACATAACAGATATTTTTTTGAAGTTATTCTAATAACAATTACACATTCTTTAAGATAATAACAATAAACTTTGCTTAATATGATTTTATTATTTCCTTCACGAAACAGCGCGAAACAAAAGTTTGTTTCAGCTTCGGCGCATCTGTGGCGTTACCTTTTTAAGTTAGAATACACAAGGCTGAGTATCTGTGATTCCGCAACACTTGTGTACACATTTTGCATAACTTGCGCCTTAATTGTAATAAAGCATTCTACACCGAATACAGCACATGTTATTTAATGAAGTAACCAATTTGTTATTGTCATTGTTAATATTATTATATAATTTTGTAGCCCGTCTTATTATTGTAAAACACTCATGCTTTGTAACTTTCTCACTTCATCGTAAGAAGCTATACAGGGTGTTAAAGAATATAAAAACCTGCTTATATAACTTATCTATGTTTCCAATATTGGTAGAAACACTAGTGAATGATTTTAGTGGGTTACTATTGCATAGCGTCTTTGTAGATCTATTGCACCCCCTTTCTACATTTCTCAAATGCTCAGTTACAGCGCTTTCTCCAGTCGTAGACTATTCACGACTAAAATTCACGTCTAAAATTTGTAGAAAATTCAAAGTGGTTTAACTCCTCTAATTCTAATTGGTGACTTTCTACTTCGTTAATGAGGTGTTTGCAGATGATTGCTCTGCTAATTACCTTTCAATTAATATAAAACAACTGAACTTCCATTGTAACAAACACAGTTAGTTTTTAACAACATAACTTAAAAGTTATTATACCCTCTCAATTGTTCAATGAAATCAGCTGATCGTTACGAATTAATATAAAACAACTGATCTTTTACTGTAACTAACATAGCTAGTTTTTAACAACATAACCTAAAAATTATAGTACCCTATTATCTGTCCAATTAAATCAGCTGATCGTTACGAATTAATATACAACAACTGATCTTTTACTGTAACTAACATAGCTAGTTTTTAACAACATAACCTAAAAATTACAGTAGCCTATTATCTGTTCAATTAAATCAGCTGATCGTTACGAATTAATATAAAACAACTGATCTTTTACTGTAACTAACATAGCTAGTTTTTAACAACATAACCTAAAAATTATAGCAGCCTATTATCTGTTCAATTAAATCAGCTGATCGTTACGAATTAATATACAACAACTGATCTTTTACTGTAACTAACATAGCTAGTTTTTAACAACATAACCTAAAAATTACAGTAGCCTATTATCTGTTCAATTAAATCAGCTGATCGTTACGAATTAATATAAAACAACTGATCTTTTACTGTAACTAACATAGCTAGTTTTTAACAACATAACCTAAAAATTATAGCAGCCTATTATCTGTTCAATTAAATCAGCTGATCGTTACGAATTAATATAAAACAACTGATCTTTTACTGTAACTAACATAGCAGTTTTTAACAACATAACCTAAAAATTATAGCAGCCTATTATCTGTTCAATTAAATCAGCTGATCGTTACGAATTAGGGTACAACAAATAATCTTTTGTTGTAACTACCACAGCTAGTTTTTAACAACGTAACCTAAAACGTATTATACCTCATCACAATGTTCAATTAAATCAGCTGATCGTTACGAATTAATATAAAACAACTGATCTTTTACTGTAACTAACATAGCTAGTTTTTAACAACATAACCTAAAAATTATAGTACCTTATTATCTGTTCAATTAAATCAGCTGATCGTTACGAATTAATACAAAACAACTGATCTTTTACTGTAACTAACATAGCTAGTTTTTAACAACACAACCTAAAAGTTATTATACTCTCTCAACTGTTCAATGAAATCAGCTGATCGTTACGAATTAAGGTACAACAAATAATCTTTTGTTGTAAACACCACAGCTAGTTTTTAATAACGTAAACTAAAACGTATTATCACGACGTTCAATTAAATCAGCTGATAGTTTCGAATTAATATAAAACAACTGATCTTTTACTGTAACTACCAATATAAATTTTGTGTGTGTGTGTATATATATATATATATATATATATATATATATATATATATACACACAATTTAAGACCGATTTGATTCAAAATTAACGTAAAAATCAAATTTGTTAACAGCTTTGACGAATTCATTAACCAGGTAAATTCGTTTAACAGTTTCAAAATGGCCGCCATTTCAAATCTTTAAAAATATCGACTTTAATATTTAAAAAAATCCCATTACATCAATTTAACTAGCGTTAAAAACCGTATACATTAGAATTTTTGAAATTTCAAAATCAGTTGAAATTTAAAAATTAAATTTTATGGCGGAAATTTGAAAATTTCGAACGTCAGTGTACGCAGATGTTTAAAGTCATTACGATGAAGAATCAGAATTGCAAAAAAAGTAAGAAAAAATTACAGCTTTGTTAATAATAACTTTGCAGAATACATAATTAGTTTGAAGACATTTTTGCAAATATCTTAAATAAGTAAATACGTGAACTTAGATATTAATTACTTGTATTGTGTGAATATTACTTAGATATAGTTATAGTAAAAGATCAGCTGTTTTATATTCGTAACGATCAGCTGATTTGATCGAACAGCTGATAGACTATAAGTTTCAGGTTATGTTGTTAAAAACTAGCAATATTAACAACAATTATTAAAAACGTTTATATTTTTAAACGCCGGAGAACAGAATCCTGAGACAACTGGTAATGAGAAGCATCAACAGGAAAACACAGGGAATATACATCACACAAGTCCTCAGAGACCTCGGTGAAATAAGACTGAAATTGGATGATGCAACAGACAAATGTAAAATAACACGTATTCTTAAGACTAATAAATTTAAAGCGGATAAACCGAAGAGACACAAGAAGGTGATCACAGATGCCGTCAGGAAGCAACGATCTGATCGAATGAGGGATTATTGGAGAAAAAAATTACAGCCCAATGTTGGGAAGAACTGAAATTTAGACTAAAGTGGTCCAATGAGGCCAAAAAATTTAAAAAAAAACGTTTATATTAATTTCGAATGTATTATAAAAGGTTACAACGTGCGCGTGTTCTTCAACTATAGAAAAATACCGAAACCAAAACAACACAACGTTTTCGTATGAAAAGAGAATATTGTATCGAAACAAAGGAAGAAAACGAGACAGAAATAGTGACTAAATTCGTTTGCTCGTTCGTTCCATATTTCCGTTACATCCTTCCGTTCGGCAGACTTTTTCTGTTCACTCCTCTCGCCAAAGCTAACATTAAAAGTTTCGCTTTAATAAATATTTTTTTTGTAAATCCGTACGTTTTTTATATATATATATATATATATATATATATATATATATATATATATATATATATAGAGTCAAGCACTTCAAATATCTGGGAGAAATTCTTGAACCCACAGGTGGCAAGAAGGCTGCGCAAAAGGTTCGGCTACTGAGAATGAAGAGGGCTCTTGGTATAACGCGTGATATCTACAATAAGAGATGTATGTCGACGCACACAAAAATCAGACACTACAACACAGTCATAAAACTGGAGGTATTATATGCAAGCGAGACGCTAGCACTCCACACAAAAGCTACCATGGAGGGTATTTTGAAGGAAGAACGCAAAATCTTGAGGAAGATCCTTGGCCCGAGATTAACAGAAGATGGATACAGGTTGCACTCCCGGAAGACCACAGAGAAGATATCGAACCTGGCAGCAGATATCAGAAGAAGGAGGCTTCGGTTCTATGGACACATCAGTAGACTCCCAACAACGAGACTTGCCAACAGAATCCTTAAGTATATACAAGGTGTCAAATCAACAACGTCGTGGATCGCACAAGTCAGAATAGACCTACATGACGCAGGAATAGACTCAACAGATGTTGAAGACAGGCGCGCATACAGGAGAAAGATGCTCGGTTGGAAGGTCCCAGAGAATGAAATCCCAAAGAGAGCAGAGGTAAAATGGACGGAGGAGCGGAAGAGGATCCATGGGGACAGGATGAGGGAGGTGTGGAGGATTAGAAGGAACAAGACATGAGTCGGAGTGCTTTGCGTGATCCAACAGGGTCTATGCGCAGATAATAATAATAATATATATATATTGTATTTGATACAAGGATAAAGTAAATAGAAAGCGAAATATTAAGTAGGCGGCTTACCCCTTCCTGTACACTGTAGCCGATAAGGGAGACGTGTATCGCGTCGAAAGGCTGTAATCTTGGAATAACGTCGTACATTTCTGTGCCGTCTGGAACAATATCAAAACATGCATTAACTTTCTACTGAAGTGTGCCAATAATTTATGAAATTTATATTAAAAACACTCTGGACCATTAAGAACTTCAAAAAGTCAAATTTTGAAGTACTAAAAAAATTAATCTTAAAGTGGTCTAAAGGCAAATGTATTGTACATGCTAACTTTCAACAAAATAGTTCAGTTACAAATCATTGTTTGTACGAATCACAAGTACAAATCACTATTTTTATATAAACAGATCTATTTTATTTTAAAGTTTAATAAGAACTTTTAGAGATGATTTTGAGAAATTTACATTGTTTTTTTTTACCAGAAAAAACTTTTTTTCAAATTATAGTCACACTAGACCTGATAGGAAATTTAATGAAAAATCAGGTTAGGTCAGTCAGCCATGACGTGCGCAGACAAACAGACAGATATTTAACTGAGCAACGTGTTTTGGATTTAAGGAAACTGAATATGCCATGTGTCCAAAAACGCTTTTTTGAAAGTACATCTGGAAATATTTCCTCTGGAGGACGAAGGAAATTGTTTTTGGTGTATCTAAAAGCTTCCCTCCTTTAAAAATGAGCGTATAAACACCCTCAATTTAAAGGCCTTAACAAGAAAAACAATATCTCTTCATTTGACCTGATTATTTTTTTTAAACGCTGTAAATATCAATTGGTAACAAGCAAATATTCTGAATGCTGCTCACAGACAACCATACATGATAACAGATAACAAAAGCTCTGGTATTCTCGGACACTTGATTTTTTTTATATTTAACATCCAACTATTGTGCATGAAACTTCCAAGCCCTGGCCGGGAATCGAACCCGGGTCATCGGGGCGAAAGCCCAGTACGCTATCAACTAGGCCACCGAGGCGGCTCTCCCACCCCTGAACACTGGACATTACCTATAGGTAACTAAACATAATAACTGCATTGCTATTGTTTCCTTTTATGCTTAATTCTGAGTATTATTCAACATGTTTTAAAAAAAACTACCGAAAAATTCATAATAGCTCAAGAAAGCCATTGACCAAACGGTCGTTACATTCCGGACTGCTGTGTTTGTAACGTGTTTTCAATGTTTTGTTTAACTTTGTGACGACCTCGACAGAGGCCTGAAGATGAAACAGTGTTTCCAAACCGCGGTAGTCTTTAAGAGGTGAATAAATAGACCACTAGATGTTAAAATAGCTCATAATACTAATTATTTAAATATGTGTTCCGATGGTTGTGTTGCAATAATGGAACTAAATATAATTAATGACATTACTTTAAATAACTAAGAACGTCTTGCTGTATTGTTGTATTCGTTTAGTTTTCCCGTTAACTGCAAGAAGTCGCACAAGACCACTAGTAAAATATTGTTTCATCAAACCTACCGACAAACCTAAGACGTCCTTCTTCCAGAAGGTGAGGAAGGTGTTTATTGACGTTACTCCTGCACGTCTCCACTTGTTCCACCGCGTCTGCCAGGCCTACCGCTAACCCAGTCTTGCCAACCATCAGCGCCATGCTGACAGTCAGGTATCCGCTGCAGCAAGCGACGTCAAGAACCTTGTTTCCAGGCTTTAAGTGGTCCTTTAAAGACTCCAAAGCAAACGCTGCCTGAATTCAAATAAACAGACTTTTAAGTAAAGTAATCTGAAGTTTTGCCGGGAAATCGGCGTTAACTTAAATGTAAACACTCGGGAAGTCACGGTACAATCGGAATTGTGCAAAGTTTGAATCAAATAAAACCGAAATTGAGAATGTGAGAGCGCGCGCGCGTGCAGACAACACACACACACACACACCGAAGTATCCAACTCCACGATTTGCTCACATCCGTCGAAACACTAATGTAATTGAACAATCATTAGAAGGCGACAAATTTGATCAATACTGTTCTTAAACGATCACTATTCCTTCGACAAGTTTTACATGAAGGGCGGAACTACAAGGTCAAACAGCTTCTTTCTATTTAATATTCTAAAATATTATAAACCTATATTCCCGTCAAACTGCTTCTTCCTGTTTTAAAATTCTAAAATATTATAACCCTATATTTCAGTCAAACTACTCCTTCCGGTATAATAATAATCTAAAATATTATAATCTTATATTTCAGTCAAACTGCTCCTTCCTGTTCAATATTCTAAAATATTATACTCCTATATTTCAGTCAAACTGCTCCTTCCTTTTGATTCAAACTTTAAAAAATATTATAAAATATTATACAGTCAAACTGCTCCATCCTGTTTAATATTCTAAAATATTATAATCCTATATTCCCGTCAAACTGCTCCTTCCTGTTTAATATTCTCAAATATTATAATCCAATATTTCAGTCAAACTGCTCCTTCCTGTTTAATATTCTCACATATTATAATCCCATATTTCAGTCAAACTGCTCCTTCCTGTTTAATATTCTAAAATATTATAATCCCATATTTCAGTTAAACTGCTCCTTCCTGTTTAATATTCTAAAATATTATAATCCTATATTTCAGTCAAACTGCTCCTTCCTGTTTAATATTCTCAAATATTATAATCCTATATTCCCGTCAAACTGCTTCTTCCTGTTTAATAATCTAAAATATTATAATCCTATATTCCCGTCAAACTGCTCCTTCCTGTTTAATATTCTAAAATATTATAAACCTATATTTCAGTCAAACTGCTCTTTCCTGTTTAATATTCTCAAATATTATAATCCTATATTTCAGTCAAACTGCTCTTTCCTGTTTAATATTCTCAAATATTATAATCCCATATTTCAGTCAAACTGCTCTTTCCTGTTTAATATTCTCAAATATTATAATCCCATATTTCAGTTAAACTGCTCCTTCCTGTTTAATATTCTCAAATATTATAATCCTATATTTCAGTCAAACTGCTCCTTCCTGTTTAATATTCTAAAATATTATAAACCTATATTTCAGTCAAACTGCTCTTTCCTGTTTAATATTCTCAAATATTATAATCCTATATTTCAGTCAAACTGCTCTTTCCTGTTTAATATTCTAAAATAATATAAACCTATATTTCAGTCAAACTGCTCTTTCCTGTTTAATATTCTCAAATATTATAATCCTATATTTCAGTCAAACTGCTTCTTCCTGTTTAATATTCTAAAATATTATAATCCCATATTTCAGTTAAACTGCTCCTTCCTGTTTAATATTCTCAAATATTATAATCCAGTCAAACTGCTCCTTCCTGTTTAATATTCTAAAATATTATAAACCTATATTTCAGTCAAACTGCTCTTTCCTGTTTAATATTCTCAAATATTATAATCCTATATTTCAGTCAAACTGCTCTTTCCTGTTTAATATTCTCAAATATTATAATCCCATATTTCAGTCAAACTGCTCCTTCCTGTTTAATATTCTAAAATATTATAAACCTATATTTCAGTTAAACTGCTCTTTCCTGTTTAATATTCTCAAATATTATAATCCTATATTTCAGTCAAACTGCTCTTTCCTGTTTAATATTCTCAAATATTATAATCCCATATTTCAGTCAAACTGCTCCTTCCTGTTTAATATTCTAAGATATTATAATCCTTTAATTCAGTCAAACTACTCCTTCCTGTTTAATATTCTCAAATATTATAATCCTATATTCCAGTCAAACTGCTCCTTCCTGTGTAATATTCTAAAATATTATAATCCTATATTTCAGAAAGACTTTGTATGATTAAGCAAGAAGAAATTTCCAAGCAGGAGTGCCTCAGGGTAGTGTATTGGGGCCAACACTATATCTCCTGTATACAGTACTTGTGATTCACAAACATTTAAACAAAATATTATTGCTGACAACTGTTAGTGACAATAACACCGCACCAGACATTAGTGCAATTAGACAATTAGTGCACCAGAACATTGCAAACAGCTGTACACGATGTACAAAGCCGGACTAAGAAGTGTGCGAATCAAACTGAATGAAAGCAAACATGTGAGTTTAAATTTCACCATTGATCAGAAACCTGCCTTTAGTTATCAAGTGGTTCCATACGAGAACACAGCTGAGAATAAAGGTGGAAGCCGCAAGTGAAGATAGAACAAGAGCTGAAACTGAAATACAGAAAGATGTTTTGGTCAATGGTTTGTCGGGTCAGTATACAATAAGCAACATTGTGGGACTGTGCCAGTCGAAGTAATAGAAAACTCAACGTTTTCAGAACAAAGTACTTCGTGATATCGTTGGTGCTCCTTGGTACATTCGAAACGACAGCGTATATAAGGATCTTGAGGTTCTAACTGTCCATAATGATCTTGGAAAATTGGCTCAGACTACATGAATACATCAATGTAAAAGCCGTTCAGCCTCAAGAACGGTAACCTAGTCAGAAGATTGAAAAGAGTAAAACCATTTGAACCAGTGCAGTTACTAAGTCACGTTAATAAATAGACTAATTATTCTAGTGAATGAAACTTAGTAATTACTGTGTTATTTTAGGTTAGAAACGATGAGCTTGTTAGTGTCATATACGAGTTGTGTTCAGAAAATAACGAGAATTTTAATTTTCTGAACAAAATATTTATTTATTCTTCTACATTGATGTTGTCGCCTTCAAAATAGTCCCCATTGGAGATTATGCACTTGTGCCAGCGCTTCTTCCAATCCTCGAAACACTTCTCAAACTCGGTCTTTGAGATAGCCTTTAGTTCTTTCAGCGATGCGCTTTTAATGTCATCTACGGCTGTAAAACGTCGGCCCTTTAAGGATCTCTTTGTTTTTGGAAATTGGAAAAAGTCACATGGAGCCATGTCTGCCGAATATGGAGGCTGGGGCATCGTTACAGTACTGTTTTTGGCAAAAAAATTCACGAACAAGCGATGAAGTGTGAGCTGGTGCATTATCGTGGTGCAAAAACCATGAATTGTTTTTCAACAGATCCGGGCGTTTTATTCGGATTGTTTCACGCAAACGTTCCTTCACCTGGTGGCAGGAATTCATGAAGCACTATGACATTAATATCTAAGAACACAGTGAGCGTTATGCCACACTTCACGTTCGACCGCACTTGTCGAGCCTTTTTCGGTTTTAGCGAGCCAGAATGCCTCCACTAGAATGATTGATCCTTAGTTTCGACGTCATATCCGTAAACCCATGTTTCGTCACCTGTTATAATACGTTTCAGTAATTCTGCATTGCCGTTGACTTCATTTAGTAACTCCTGAACAACTTCCATTCGCCGCTGTTTTTGTTCAAAATTCAACGATTTTTGAACGAGTTTTGCTGCCACGCGTTTCATACACAAAACATTGGAAACAATGTCATGACATGATACAATCGATATGCTAACATCATCAGCGACCTCTCTAATTTTGATTCGGCGATTGTTTATAACCATTTCATCGGTTTTCATCGGTTGTTGTGCTGGGGCGTCCAGGGCGTTCGTCATCTTCAACGTCTTCACGGCCTTCTTGGAAACGCTTATACCACTCGTAAACTCTTGCTTTACTCATAGCCTTTTGTTAACATTTTCACACACTTTGTTACACTTTATTCCATTTTTTACGCGAAATTTGATACAAATTCTTTGATCCATTTCTTTTAACCGAAAATCGCCGAGCTCATAAAAACACGTCTAACCTTAGTGGCTGTTACAAAGTCAACAATGAAAACAGCTGAAAGTTTTATCGTATTTCAAGCGCATGTATACCAACATAATAAACAAAAATGTTTGACAATCGGACTCTCCAAGCCCGCGAAATTTAAAAATTCTCGTTACTTTCTGAACACACCTCGTACATATATTAACAACCCATCAAAAATTAAAGACAGCTCCAATAACTCGTTTTCCTAAAGACATTTCAGTCGTAGGCTTTTACGGAACTGTTTCAGAATCAGATATTTAAAAACAAATATGTTTTAGCCTAAATTGTAAATGCGTCTGCAAAACGTAAGGATAAAACTAACCATGTGAAGGTCACTGGCACGTGCTCCGTAGCTCCTGCACCGCGGGGTATCGTCGTAAGGGAAGCCTTCATAGGCGTAGTACTTGTGGTCAACCTGGCGTGTCACGTTGGCTATCTCGTCGCTCTTAATGTAGCCCAATTCTGAAAATATTAAATTTAAATTATCGCTTCACGCAACTGTCTCGCTGACGAGGGTCAGTGTATGACTTCTGACAGGGTGGTAGGACTTCTGCTTAACGTCCGTACCAAATTTAAACCGACCAAAGGTATGTCAAGAAAATTCCAGGAGCAGTACAAGATATCCGCGTGAGAGTGATGTAATGCGGGCAGAGGTGACAAATAATTGTATGTGTACCAGAACAGCTGATTGTAAAATAAAATATTGTTGAACATAATATTTAAATTATTACTGTAAACAACGTACTTCAATTGAGGTTATGTTTATTTAAACTGTTTAAATAAATGTAAATAGTAACTAATTATACTATGATCAGGCACGAAGACTGTATGCTATTAAAGTGATTACAGTAATTAACTGTTATTTAATCAATAACACGTTCTGTGAGTATATTGTGCCAGCTTAGACAGCGACGCGAATTGTTTAAGACTAAGCGTTTTGAACTGAAGCGAAATGCCAGATGACGGGAATGTTCTACTTGTATTTAACAGTCACGAAATCGCTGTTTAATTTTATAACTATTATATAATTTCCACTGGAAAATGAGCTACTTTGCATCATAGTAAAACACAGGCCTTGGACTTGAAATGACCACTGATCCTGATCCGTAGATCATTTTTGAAGGGTCGATAAAATGTATATATATATATATATTTCAACCCTACACACACACACACACACACACACACACATATATATATATATATATATATATATATATATATAAATGAGGGAGGTAGAGAAATGAAATCCCAAAGAGAGCAGGGGTAAAATGGACGGAGGAGCGGAAGAGGATCCATGGGGACAGGATGAGGGAGGTGTGGAGGTTTAGAAGGAGCAAGACATGAGTCGGAGTGCTTTGCGTGATCCAACAGGGTCTATACGCAAATAATAATAATATATATATATATATATATATCATAAATTCCTCAAATCCCCTAAATAAATGCCACCGAAAAATTATCAAGAAGTCAAAATGATACTCATTATATATATATATATATATATATATATATATATATATATATATATATATATGTATTTGTTATTTTAAGGCAAAAACCACATTGAGGCTATTATCGCATCCATAAATGTAAATATGAGTGTAAAGTGTTAAAGTTGTAAGTGTAGTATTGTATGTGTAAGTGTGTTAGATACGGGTACTGCGAGGGACGTCTAAATCCTCTCATTTGGTGCACCCCACTGCGAGGTATATATATATATATATATATATATATGTGTGTGTGTGTGTGTGTGTGTGTGTGTGCGTACGCGCGCGTGTTATTATGCTCACGTTCGTAATTTTGATCCGATTTCGATTCAAACTTGTCACAAAATCGATTTTAGTAACAGCTAGGAGAAATCATTAACCAGCAAATTTCGTTCAGCAGTATCAAAATGGCGGCAATTTTAAAGTTTCGAGATTCATAATTTTCATAAAATATTTTTTTCGAAAATCTGATTTTGCCTACATAATTAGCGTTTTCTGATTTTCAGAATCCGTTGAAATTAAAAAAAAAATGCTTACGGCGGCCAAGGTTCAGTTTCGTATTTCCAAAGCAGTTTGAACGTCTGAAATACTGATTATACGCTGATTGTGACGGTGAAATCGGAACTTCGAAAAAGCGTCAAAGAAAAACGCTAATTGCTTCTATCACATCAGCGAGACAGCTGCGTGTCGCGATTTTCACCAAGGACCAGGATTTTATTGTATTATGCCAGCGCTTTGTACATCCCATTCCAAACCATCGGTTTTTCAAGAACAGCGAGATGTACTGGATGATGGCACTCTGGTTTTCCCTGCCCAAAGCTGAACAGCGCTAAACTGTATCCTTAGCTGTACCGTACTTCCTACGCAGAAGATATGACATGTGGCATTGAGCAACAACACAAGACAGAGACGTGCTGTTCATCTCAAGGGATATAGCTGGGCTTAAACAGTACGATGATTTCCGTTCATTTTTATCATAATTTTATAACTTCACATGAGCGATGCATAACAACATTATAACTTTATGTACACTTTTATCTCTGTGTTTGTAAAGAATAACTTACTGCGCAGTTTAGACACTAATTGCCTCTGAGTTCTGGGCATGTATCGATCACGGTCAGGACCGAACTTTACCGGACTTTTCATACGTCTTCCTCTTGCGGCGCTTGTATTTACTGTCCAATAACCGAAGAACAGTATTGCAATGAGAACTGTGTTTGGTGACATTGAAACTTTCTGAAACAAAAATAAAATAAAAATTAATGGCGAGCAGAGACTAGAGACCAGAGACTGGAGATTAGAGACCAGAGACTGGAGACTAGAGAGCGGAGACCAAATACTAGAGACCAGAAACGGGAGACTAGGGAGCGGAGACCAGATACTAGACACCAGAGACTGGAGACTAGAAACCAGAGACTGGAGACCAGAGATCGGAGACCAGAGACTAGATACCAGAGACTGGAGACCAGAGACTAGAGATTAGAGACCAGAGACTGGAGACTAGAGAGCGGAGACCAAATACTAGAGACCAAAGATTGGAGACAAGAGACCGGAGACCAGAGACTAGATATCAGAGACTGGAGACCAGATACTAGATACAGAGACTGGAGACTAGAGACCGGAGACCAGATATTTGAGACCAGAGATTGGAGACCAGAGACCGGAGACCAGATACTAGATACAGAGACTGGAGACTAGAGACCGGAGACCAGATATTTGAGACCAGAGATTGGAGACCAGAGACCGGAGACCAGAGACTAGATATCAGAGACTGGAGACCAGATACTGGAGACCAGAGACTAGAGACCAGAGATTGGAGACCAGAAACCAGAGACCAGAGACTGGAGATTAGAGACCAGAGACTGGAGACTAGAGAACGGAGACCAAATACTAGAGACCAGAGATTGGAGACCAGAGACCGGAGACCAGAGACTAGATATCAGAGACTGGAGACCAGATACTAGATACAGAGACTGGAGACTAGAGACCGGAGACCAGATATTTGAGACCAGAGACTAGATATCAGAGACTGGAGACCAGAGACTAGATATCAGAGACTTGAGACCAGATACTAGATACAGAGACTGGAGACTAGAGACCGGAGACCAGATACTGGAGACCAGAGACTAGAGACCAGAGATTGGAGACCAGAAACCAGAGACCAGAGACTGGAGATTAGAGACCAGAGACTGGAGACTAGAGAGCGTAGACCAGATACTAGAGACCAGAGACTGGAGACTAGAAACCAGAGACTGGAGACCAGAGACCGGAGACCAGAGACTGGAGACCAGAGACTAGATACAGAGACTGGAGACTAGAGACCGGAGACCAGATATTTGAGACCAGAGATTGGAGACCAGAGACTGGAGACCAGAGACCGGAGACCAGATACTGGAGACCAGAGACTAGTGACCAGAGATTGAAGACCAGAGAGTAGAGACCAGAGACTAAAGACCAGAGACTAGAGATTGGAGACCAGGCTAGAGACCATAGATTGGAGACGAGAAACTGGAGACCAGAGACCGGAGACCAGAGACTAGAGACCAGAGATTGTAGACCAGAGGCTGGAGATCAGAGACTGGAGACCAGAGACTAGAGACTAAAGACTGAAGACCAGAAACTAGAGACCAGAGGCGGGAGACCAGAGACAGGAGACCAAAGACTAGTGACGAGAGACTGGAGACTAGCCGCCTTCGCAGTAAAAAGTTTTACTTACAAAAAAATAACTTAATTCAATTTTGTTACTCTCAATTCGATTTCACTGCACCACAAAATTTGCCGCACCAGGCGTAAAGAAGTATTCACTTCAATAATTTAATTTTGCATCAGTTTGAAGTCAGCATCAGCCTTATTCGTTTTAATATTCTTATTGCCAAATACAACACTTGTATTAAGAGCCACACATAACGAATATCTGGTAACCATCCTAAAATCAGTATTGTGTTTCTGACCTTTCTGTAATAGAGAATATTACATACACAAGCGCACACATGCGCGCGCACACATACGCGCGTGCTAATTTTAAAATCTTAGTTGCGCATTTTCCAAAGGAAATTCATTCAATAAGGTAAACGAGACCTGCAAAGCCAAATTTTAACAAAATCATTCCATTGGTTTAGTCTCTTCAAGATCGATTTGTTTTCACGAACTTTCACAAACTACAAGGAGAAAGTAAATATTGAAATATTATTTTTTAATTCAGGTGGTCTAAAAATAAACGCTTACCTGTTACCTATTTCGAAACATTCAAATAAACAATCAAACATATTTTATTTGAAACACATGATTCTATTTATTGTCAAACATAACTAATAAGAACTAATTTAGGATAAAAGTAACCGATGGCGTCATGTGTGATTAAATTCTTTGCAAGCAAAAAACCAAGTCTGTTAAATTATATTGTCACACCAGATGTATTTTTATTTGTGCATTTTTTTTTTAATCAATTACGAAACAAGTTGAATGTAACTTAATGTGAAGTTTTGGTAGCAAAAGTGAAATATATATATATATATATATATATATATATATATATATATATATATATATATATGCTGCGTGCGTGCGTGCGCGCGCGCGTGTGTGTGTGTGCGCGTGCGTGTGCGAGTATGTGCGTTTATGTGCGTGAGTGCGCTCGTGCGTGTATGTGTGTGAGCGCGCGCATGCGTGTGTGCGTAAGTGTGTATGTGCGTGTATGAGCGTGAACGCGTACGTGCGTGTGTGATTGTGTGCGCGCGTGCGTGTATGCGTGCGTGTGTGGGCGAGTGTGTGTGTGTGAGTGTGTGTGTGTGTGTGCACGCACGTGCATGTGTGGGTACGTGTGCGCGCGCGTGTGCATGTGTGTGCGCGCGTGCGTGTGCGTGCGTGCGCGTGCGTGTGTGCACGTGCATGTGTGGGTGAGTGTGTGCGTGTATGTGTGCGTGCGTGCGTGCGTGCGTGTGTGTGTGCGCGCGTGTGTGTGTATGTGCATGTGTGTGCGCACGTGCATGTGTGGATGCGTGTGTGCGTGCGCATGTGTGTTTGCGCGCGCGTGTGTGTGTTTTGACAATAACGGCCTCACGCAGGCTGTCACGCTTACGTAATGGAAGCGAATTTCCATCAATATGTTCTTAATCCCAAACGTTTTGTTTTTTTTGAAAACCTGATTTCACCAACATAATCAGCAAAATATCTGCCAATATTGTACTTTCAAAACACACCAAAGTCGTAAGAATTAATCCTGTTTACATCTTTTTTTAAGGCGCAAACCACATTGAGGCTATTATCGCCTCCCTGAATGTAAGTGTGAGTGTAACGTGTTAAAGTCGCAAGTGTAAGTGTGTGTTAGACTCGGGTACCGCGAGGAACGCCTAAATCCTCTCTGCACCCCTGCGGGGCTGTTTACATCCAAATGAACCTGATAACGCACACGTGCAGATTTTCTTGCTGATTATTCCCATTCTCAAAAGAAAGTGCTAGTAATTTTTTATTTTTAAAGAATCCGAATTGCCGCCATTTTTAAAATTAAAAAAAATTCGCTGGCTATCGAACTCGACCAAGCTATCACCAAAATCGATGTTTGTGCCAAGTTTGAATCGAATCAGACTATAATTGCGGACGTGAGCTTGCTAACACCAATACGATGACGCTAATGAATTCGCTAACAAGGCAAAGCTAACGCCTGTAATTGTCTTAGAGTTTCAAAATAATTTTACTAGATTTTAGGTGAACATTGAAAATTTAACATCTCCAACAAACATTATGACAAAACTGAGATAACGATTATCTGACTTTAATCATTAAGAAATTAATCATGAATGAAATCATCAAGCAAACGTATTTATTAATTTCTGAACGTATCAGCCTAGACATTTAGTAGTCTATTAGTTTTACATTTCACAAAAGGTAAGGTAAAAAAACTTTTATTAAATTTATTCTTTAAAAATTATTAATTGACACAAACAGTCTCTTATTCAATTTATTACCCAAAAATAGGAAGTCACCAAAAATCTGTCAATACAATGTAATCATACTTACTTACTAAATCATTACTTTAAAAAATTGCCTAAATATTGGTCGTATATGGAATGCATAATTCAAGCCATTGTACAAAATTAACAATGTTTGTGGAATGTTTTTGTATCACTGATAAACAGGATTGTAACAATGTTTCTGTGACGTTTTCGTATCACTGCTAAACAGGAATGTAACAATGTTTGTGTAATGTCTTCGTATCACTGTTAAAAAGGAATGTAACAATGTTTTTGTAATGGTTTTGTATAATTGATAAACAGAAATGTAACAAAGTTTGTATTTTCTTTGTATCACTAATAAACAGGAATGTAACAATGTTTGTGTAATGGTTTTGCATCATTGATAAACAGAAATGTAACAATGTTTGTGTAATGGTTTTGCATCAGTGATAAATAGGACTGTAACTAAGTTTGTGTAATGTCGTTATATCACTGATAAACAGGAATGTAACAATGTTTTTGCATCACGGATAAACAGGAATGTAACAATGTTTGTGTAATGGTTTTGCATCACTGATAAACAGGATTGTAACAATGTTTGTGTAATGGTTTTGCATCAGTGATAAATAGGACTGTAACTAAGTTTGTATAATGTCGTTATATCACTGATAAACAGGAATGTAACAATGTTTGTGTAATGTTTTTGCATCAGTGATAAATAGGAGTGTAACAAAGTTTGTGTAATGTCTTCGTATCACTGTTAAAAAGGAATGTAACAATGTTTTTGTAATGGTTTTGTATCATTGATAAACAGAAATGTACCAAAGTTTGTGTAGTGGTTGTGTATCACGAATAAACAGAAATGTAATAATGTTGTAATGGTTTTGTATCACGGATAAACAGGAATGTAACAATGTTTTTGTTACGTTTTCGTATCACTGATAAACAGGATTGTAACAATGTTTGTGTAACGTTTTCGTATCACTGATAAACAGGAATGTAATAATGTTTGTATAATGGTTTTGCATCACGGATAAACAGGAATGTAACAATGTTTGTGTAATGGTTTTGCATCACTGATAAACAGGATTGTAACAATGTTTGTGTAACGTTTTCGTATCACTGATAAACAGGAATGTAACAATGTTTGTGTAATGGTTTTGCATCACTAATAAAGAGGATTGTAACAATGTTTGTGTAACGTTTTCGTATCACTAATAAACAGGAATGTAACAATGTTTGTGTAATGGTTTTGCATCACTGATAAACAGGATTGTAACAATGTTTGTGTAACGTTTTCTTATCACTGATAAACAGGAATGTAACAATGTTTGTATAATGGTTTTGCATCATTGATAAACAGGATTGTAACAATGTTTGTGTACCGTTTTCGTATCACTGATAAACAGGAATGTAACAACGTTTGTATAATGGTTTTGCATCATTGATAAACTGGATTGTAACAATGTTTGTGTAACGTTTTCGTATCACTGATAAACAGGAATGTAACAATGTTTGTGTAATGGTTTTGCATCATTGATAAACAGGATTGTAACAATGTTTGTGTACCGTTTTCTTATCACTGATAAACAGGAATGTAACAATGTTTGTATAATGGTTTTGCATCACGGATAAACAGGAATGTAACAATGTTTGTGTAATGGTTTTGCATCACTGATAAACAGGATTGTAACAATGTTTGTGTAACGTTTTCGTATCACTGATAAACAGGAATGTAACAATGTTTGTGTAATGGTTTTGCATCACTAATAAAGAGGATTGTAACAATGTTTGTGTAACGTTTTCGTATCACTAATAAACAGGAATGTAACAATGTTTGTGTAATGGTTTTGCATAACTGATAAACAGGATTGTAACAATGTTTGTGTAACGTTTTCGTATCGCTGATAAACAGGAATGTAACAATGTTTGTGTAATGGTTTTGCATCACTGATAAACAGGAATGTAACAATGTTTGTGTAACGTTTTCGTATCACTGATAAACAGGAATGTAACAATGTTTGTGTAATGGTTTTGCATCACTAATAAAGAGGATTGTAACAATGTTTGTGTAACGTTTTCGTATCACTAATAAACAGGAATGTAACAATGTTTGTGTAATGGTTTTGCATAACTGATAAACAGGAATGTAACAATGTTTGTGTAACGTTTTCGTATCACTAATAAACAGGAATGTAACAATGTTTGTGTAATGGTTTTGCATAACTGATAAACAGGAATGTAACAATGTTTGTGTAACGTTTTCGTATCACTAATAAACAGGAATGTAACAATGTTTGTGTAATGGTTTTGCATCACTGATAAACAGGATTGTAACAATGTTTGTGTAACGTTTTCGTATCACTGATAAACAGGAATGTAACAATGTTTGTATAATGGTTTTGCATCACGGATAAACAGGAATGTAACAATGTTTGTGTAATGGTTTTGCATCACTGATAAACAGGATTGTAACAATGTTTGTGTAACGTTTTCGTATCACTGATAAAAAGGAATGTAACAATGTTTGTGTAATGGTTTTGCATCATTGATAAACAAGATTGTAATAATGTTTGTGTAACGTTTTCGTATCACTGATAAACAGGAATGTAACAATGTTTGTGTAATGGTTTTGCATCACTGATAAACAGGATTGTAACAATGTTTGTGTAACTTTTTCGTATCACTGATAAACAGGAATGTAACAATGTTTGTGTAATGGTTTTGCATCACTGATAAACAAAAATTACACAGTCTTTGTGCAATGGTTTTGCATCATTGATAAAGATAAATGAACACAAGTATAACGTTTTTTCATCATTAACAAACATAAATTTAACAATATTTGTGCAAAGTTTCTGTATCACTGATACACACAGCTGTAGCAAAGTATGTGTAAAGTTTCTGTTGATGATTAACAATGAATCTTTGTAACAATCTTTGCGTGCGTTGCGTACATATTTTTATCGCCTGTTTCAGACACTAATGCAAACGTATATATTAGCTTGCCTCACACTACACGCTGTATCGCCTTCGTGGGCTGAAGAGGAAACATCCCAAGAGGACAGTCCCAAGCCCTACATGCCTTATATGTTCTATCCATTTTCTAATCCAGCGAGCGACATTTCATTCGGTCTTAAAAACCAATCTGCATTGGTGGACTTGCTAATCAGTAAGTAGAACATCTTCAGGCAGTTACACTATACTGTCGGAATTTACTCATGTTCCTCCTGTTTTCTTTAACGCACCTGTCTCGCTTAGAGGCAATTTCCAATAATATACAGGGCGTTACAAAAAGAATGACCCGATTTGAACTTGTAATATTATTGATAAACATTTTTTCTGTGTTTATCACGAAACGTCTAACTATTGTGCACTTGGGCTAATGCAGACGATGGGATGATTTACAGCGTATGAAAATGCCAAGCCCTGACCGGGAATCGAACCCGGGTCCTCGGGGTAAAAGCCCAGTACGCTATCAACTAGGCCACTGAGGTGGCTATATTATAAACACTGCTCCTAATACATTACCTCTACTGAAACTGCATTACCGCCAACAGCGGAGGTTTAGAGTTTTAGAAAATCGCCGCTAGATGTCTACACGAACGCTGACCTTGAGGCTGACTTCAGTCTGTGTATATAATGTACGGATATGGGGACTGGAACACCTATATCTAGCAGTTCCGAACGCACGTGTTATCTATAGAGCCGAAGTTATGCGGAACGGAGCCCAGTGACGCAGCTTGACTCCGCTCAGCTTTGTTACGCTTTCAGTGGACGCACTTACGTTAAAAACAATTGTTAGGTTTTGAATGCGCAGTCCGTTCCACTCAGCGCAACTCGCTACGCATTTTATACCCCTTCCCATACGCTCATATTTTAATTGACATTGAAAAATGTAAAATATCATTTGATCCCCCGTTTTCAATGTTTATTACGAAGGTGAAATCAAATTTTTTAAAAAAGTAAAAGGTAAAATATTTTCAAAAATTTCGGTTCTATAACATTTTTTTTTTTTTTTTTATTTAACGTCCGACTATTGTGCACACTTGGGCTAATGCAGACGATGGGATGATTTATAGCGTATGAAAATGCCAAGCCCTGGCCGGGAATCGAACCCGGGTCCTCGGGTGAAAGCCTAGTACGCTATCAACTAGACCACCGAGGCGGCTTCGGTTCTATCACTTTTTTTTGTTATTTAACGTCCGACTATTGTGCACACTTGGGCTAATGCAGACGATGGGATGATTATTAGCGTATGAAAATGCCAAGCCCTGGCCGGGACTCGAACCCGGGTCCTCGGGTGAAAGCCCAGTACGCTACCAACTAGGCCACCGAGGCGGCTTCGGTTCTATCAAGTGACGCAGTTGTTTAAAGGACACAGCGACTCTGTTTGTTTTTGTAGCTGATTTTGCTCAAAAGCATAACGGATATTAAACACCTTTTTTGCTAAAAAAAGGGCTTAAAAATTTCGTTTGTAAATTTGCAAATCTTATAAATTCACGTGAAATTTCATAAAAATCAGTTCTGTATAAAAATAATGACTTTTGTAATATTTGAAATGCCCTCATTTTGAAACTAATGACGCTAAGAACGAAATAAAATCACATTTTGTTTATAACTATGCGCATGCGTGAACATTTTGATTGTAAAAATGTTTTTTTCATTTTTATGCCGCCTTGCTTAAAGATAAACAGAAGACGTACACGTGTGAAACTCGGGGAGTTACCGACAGAAGCGAAGCTTTTATTAATGATATCTTCGCTGAATGTATAATTAGTTTGAAGATATGTTTACAAATATCTTGTTGTGTTTAAATCCATCCATCCAAACGTATTAGCAAGTCCATACGTATTGGATAACGTATTAGATACGTATCCATAACGTATTAGCAAGGTTATGTTCACTGTGTTCTTCGATATTAATGGCATAGTGCATTATTAATGGCATAGTAAATTATTTATTTAAATAAATAAATACGTGAACCTAGCTTAGATATTATTTACTGTAGTTATAATAAAAGTTCGGTCGTTTTATATTAATTCGTAACGATCAGCTGATTTCATTGAACAGCTGGTAGGTTATAGTAAGTTTCAGGTTATGTTGTTGAAAACTACTAATTTCGAATGCATTATAAACGGTTACAACGTGCACGTGTTCTTCAACTAAGGAAAAATACCGAAACCAAAGCAACACAACGTTTTTGTATAATACGCGTGTACTGTTATCGAAAAGTAGAAAGACAAAGAACGAGACAAATTTCGTTTCCTCGTTCGTTACATATTTCCGTTCGGCAGGCTTTTTTTTCTATTCACTTCTCTCGCCAAAGCTAGCATTAAGAGTTTCGCTTCGAAACACGGCTGCCCACTGATCGTGTATTTCGGTTTATTTTCAGAAAAAGGTTACCTTAAACAGCAGAGTGTGAAGGACATACTGCTGCAAGTGGATCTAAAGAAATATGAAGGCCGTTATTTGGAACCCGGGCCTATGGTTCCCGCCCGCAGTGTCAGATTGGTAAGTACATCTCTCTCTCTCTCTCTCTCTCTCTCTCTCTCTCTCTCTCTCTCTGTGTGTGTGTGTGTGTGTGTGTGTGTGTGTGTGTGTGTGTGTGTGTGTGTGTGTGTGTGTGTGTTTTGATTTTAAGACGAAAAAGCACATTAAGGCTATTATTGCCTCCCTAAATGTAAGTGTGAGTGTAAAGTGTTTAAGTCGTAAGTGTAGTATGTACGTGTATGTGTGTGTTAGACTCTGGTACCGCGAGGAACGTCTAAATCCTCTCAATAGGTGCAGCTAATCTGCACCTTCCTGCGGGGACGTGTGTGTGTGTGTGTGTGTGTGTGTGTGTGTGTGTGTGTGTGTGTGTGTGTGTGTGTGTGTGTGTATTTTTATTTATTTATTTTAAAGCGAAAAGCACATTAAGGCTATTATCGCCTCCCAAAATGTAAATGTGAGTGTAAAGTGTTAAAGTCGTAAGTGTAGTGTTGTACGTGTATGTGTGTGTTAGACTGTGGTACCGCGAGGGACGTCTAAATCCTCTCATTAGGTGCAGCTAGTCTGCATCCCCCTGCTGGGACTTGTGTGTGTGTGTGTGTGTGTGTGTGTGTGTGTGTGTGTGTGTGTGTGTGTGTGTGTGTGTTTGTGTGTATAATTTCAATTTTAACAATCTCTCTAGAGTAACATCTCTTAGAATTAACGTTCATTTCAAGGTCATTGGTCTGGGGTCCTACCGTGAAGGTCGCTCTGAACTATTAATGTGTTTCTAAGCAAATGCCTTACAAGTTCCTTTTGTATTATTGCAGTACACTTTTGTGATGGAGTTGTTAAGAGAACAAGTGCAGAACGGCAGCCGGGTTTTACAGATCCATGTCTGTTCAGGGTACTTTGCAGCATGTCTGGGTCACATGGTGGGCAGCGCCGGGTTGTTGGTGGGCGTTGACAGCACTCGGGAAAAAATTAGGAGAGCAAGAAGAAGAATTAAAAAATATAACCCTTCAGTCCTGAAGAATGCTAAATTCAGAGGTATGCGTTAAAAAATCGCTTGAATTTTCACATTTCCGCATCCCCCCCCCAAAAAATACTATCATGAAGCTCAAAAAGAAACGTTACACAAACTGTATCTCATACAACTATTTTTCAAAAGTTCCGTTTAACAAAATGTCAGTTACTGAACCAAAAATGAAAATCTTATATTATGTTTTATTTTAATTAAGATAATTTGTTCGAAAACACGACAAATTAGCCGCCTCGGTGGCCTAGTTGATAGCGTACTGGGCTTTCACACCGAGGACCCGGGTTCGATTCCCGGCCAGGGCTTGGCATTTACATACGCTATAAATCATCCCATCGTCTGCATTAGCACAAGTGTGCACAATAGTCGGACGATAAAAAAAATAAAAAACACGATAAATTAACTATTTTTTAACAACCTAGCTGTTCAATGAAATCAGCTGATCGTTACGAATTATTATTAAACAACTGATCTTTCAATAGAACTACCAAAATTAACTATTCATTTCATATACTTGAATCGAGTAAACTTCTTCCTAGTTTCCGTAGTGTAGTGGTTATCTCGTCCGCCTTACGCGCAAAGTATCCGGTTCGATCTCGGCAGGAAGAGTAGTTTTTAATTACAATTAATTTAGTATGAGACTTGCGAAGCGCAATATATATATATATATTTATTTATTTATATGTTATGTATCAATATAAACATGTCGCTCACATCACTCGTCCCGCAAAATCCATAACACCCAGCCCTAAAACATGGTACATTTTTATAAAATCAGAAAATTCCCACATTTAAATTGGGTCGCGTTTTTGATCAGTATTTGGACGTTCAAAAATCCATGGTTCCAATCGGTCTGCTTGCATTGAAATAAAAATGTAGACCTAAATCGATAAGGAACTGTTATTGTTCGCGCTGCACGGTAAACCTGATTCACCCCTGGCGGCGGTCAAGGTTTGTTTTTTTTTTACTTCTTCCTGTTCACTCCTGAACCGGTAAGTAACGTTGGACTGTATTACGAAGTTTTACACTTCACCGTCAATTTGAGAAAAAAATAGGTCATTTTACAGATTGTTTATCTCACCTTACCGGACGTTTTTAAACTACAATTTTAATTCGTACATTTTGGCCGGGTACAGATTATATTTGCTCTCGCGCATGCGCACATGTACAACCACATCCAAGTAAAAATTACTTTCTTACATTCAAAATACATTATTACATATGCTATTATACACAAGGTATTTATTATACAATAATACAATAACATTGTCGTTATTGCATATTATGTTACTACAAAATAGAATTAGATTGGGAAAAATGTTTTTTTTAAACAGTAACAACTGGCACAGAAAATGAATCAGTTATACTAAAATGAAATTGTAATTTTGCAGCTGTAGAAGACCCGGAAGCAGGATTTCCTAGATTCCAACCTTACGATGCCGTCTTCGTTGGCTCTTATAAAAAGAGAAACTCCAAATTTGCCGAAAAGGTAATACAAATATACGAAATGTGTTCAGAAAGTAACGAAATTTTTTTAATTTCGCGGGCTTGGAGAGTCCGATTATCAAACATGTTTTTTTTATTATGTTGGTATACATGCCCTTGAAGTATGATAAAACTTTCGGCTGTTTTCATTGTTGACTTTATCTGTGACATCCACTAAGATTAGACGTGTTTTTATGAGCTCGGCGATTTTCGTTTGTTAAAAGAAATAGATCAAAGAATTTGTATCAAATTTTGTGTAACAAAGTGTGTGAAATGTTAACTAAGGCCTACGGTGAGTCTGCTATGAGTAAAGCAAGAGTTTACGAGTGGTATAAGCGTTTCAAAGAAGGCCGTGAAGACGTTGAAGATGACGAAGGCCTTCGACACCCCAGCACATCAACAACCGATGAAAACGAGGAAAAAGTGAAAGAAATGGTTATGAACAATCGCCGAATCACAATTAGAGAGGTCGCTGATGATGTTGGCATATCGATTGGAACGTGTCATGTCATTGTTTCCAATGTTTTGTGTATGAAACGCGTAGCAGCAAAATTCGTTCCAGAATTTTGAACAAAAACAGCGGCGAATGGAAGTTGCTCAGGAGTCACTAAATGAAGTCAACGACGATGCAGAATTACTGAAAATTATTATAAAAGGTGACGAAACATAGGTTTACGGATATGACGTCGAAAGTAAGGCTCAATCATCCCAGTGGAGGCATTCTGGCTCGAAAAAACCGAAAAAGGCTCGACAAGTGCGGTCGAACGTGAAGGTTATGTTCACTGTGTTCTCGATATTAATGGCATAGTGCATCATGAATTCCTGCCACCAGGTGAAACGGTCAATAAGGAGTACTACCTACAAGAGCAACGCCGTTTGCGTGAAAAAATCCGAAAAAAACGCCTGGATCTGAGGAAAAACAATTCATCGCTTTTGCACCACGATAATGCACCAGCTCACACTTCATCGCTTGTTCGTGAATTTTTGGCCCAAAACAGTACTGTAACGGTGCCCCAGCCACCATAGCCTACTCGCCAGACATGGCTCCGTGTATCTTTTTCCTATTTTTTTTTGAACAAAATATTTATTTATTCTTCTACATTGATGTTGTCGCCTTCAAAATAGTCCCCATTGGAGATTATGCACGTGTGCCAGCGCTTCTTCCAATCCTCGAAACACTTATCAAACTCGATCTTTGAAACAGCCTTTAGTTCTTTCAGCGATGCGCTTTTAATGTCATCTACGGCTGTAAAAGGACGGCCCTTTAAGGTTCTCTTTATTTTTGGAAATAGGAAAAAGTCACACGGAGCCATGTCTGGCGAATAAGGAGGCTGGGGCATCGTTACAGTACTGTTTTTGGCCAAAAATTCAAGAAAACCTGAGATGAAGTGTGAGCTGGTGCATTATCGTGGTGCAAAAGCCACGAATTCTTTTTCCACAGATCCGAGCGTTTTTTTGGATTGCTTCACGCGTTAAACTTGTAGGTAGTACTCCTTATTGACCGTTTCACCTGGTGGCAGGAATTCATGATACACTATGCAATTAATATGGATGAACACAGTGAGCATAACCTTCACGTTCGACCGCACTTATCGAGCCTTTTTCGGTCTTGGCGAGCCAGAATGCCTCCACTGGGATGATTGAGCCTTAGTTTCGACGTCTTATCCGTAAACCCATGTTTCGTCACCTGTTATAATACGTTTCAGGTGACTTCATTTAGTGACTCCTGAGCAACATCCATTTGCCGCTGTTTTTGTTCAAAATTCAAAATTTTGGAACGAATTTTGTTGCCACGCATTTCATACACAAAACATTGGAAACAATGTCATGACATGATCCAATCGATATGCCAACATCACCACCGACCTCTCTAATTGTGATTCAGCGATTGTTCATAACTATTTCTTTCACTTTTCCACGTTTTCATCAGTTGTCGATGTGCTGGGGCGTCCAGGGCGTTCGTCATCTTCAACGTCTTCACGGCCTTCTTTGAAACGCTTATACCACTCGTAAACTCTTGCTTTATTCATAGCAGACTCATCATAGGACTTTGTTAACATTTCACACACTTTGTTACACTTTATTCAATTTTTACGCAAAATTTGATACAAATTCTTTGATCCATTTCTTTTAACAAACGATAACCGCCGAACTCATAAAAACACGTCTTGCCTTAGTGGCTGTCACAGACAAAGTCAACAATGAAAACAGCTGAAAGTTTTATCATACTTCGAGGGCATGTATACCAACATAATTAAAAAAATGTTTGACAATCGGACTCTCCAAGCCCGGGAAATTTAAATATTCTCGTTACTTTCTGAACGAACACACCTCGTATAAAATACTATACGAAGACTTTAATGCTGAGTATGACGGTGAGAACATGATTTCAAAAAATGTTTTAACGTGAAAAAAGTGACTTTTAGAAATTTGTTCTTATCACGTCGCGGTTAACCATTAGGTATATATAGATAAATAAAGATGACAGATCTCTTAAACCGAGTTCACAATTTGTTGACAGCTACTGGGACAGGTGAAGCGAGGCGGAAGGCTGATAATACCAACAAGTAATGCCGAAGGTCACTACACAGTATCAGTGCACGATAAGGATATGAAAGGAGAAGTCGCAGTCAATAAACACAAATTATACTAACACAGATCCAAGAATCCGTTCTGCGTTGATGTAATATGGTGAACTACTTAGCGAGAAGCTGCCATCGTGGTAAGACTCAGACCCGGATTATGAAATGTGCACAAAACAAGTATTGATGGTGAGCTTAAGAGTATTTTCTTGTTTAGCAGTGAACAGTAACAGTGATTTAATCACAGTTTAGATAACAGTTTACTGATAAGACAGCGTGCTGCCGTGTGCTCCCCACTGCTCAGTGTTGTTTATTGAGCTAGTAAATTTCTTGAAAAATACTAATTACAAAATATTACAATGAAAAGAAAGGTATATTATCAAATTAGTAAAATAAGTAAAAACAATTAATTATTGTGCAAAAACATACATAAAATTATAAACCACCCTATTTAATACAATATTTATATAACGGCAAAAAATAAATAACATAAAATAAATAGAAATGATTTACTTTAAAGTAAATATTATTATAATTCTATTAAAAAAAGGTTATTAAAATAAATGTACAATATTAGATGGTTTCACAGTAGTCTGTGCGAAGCACAAATATATACAAAAATGTAAGAGATATATAAACTTTCCAACACGTAAAATAAGAAATATAAATAATAATTTGTATAATTTTTTTTAATCACCTAAAACTATGATTGATTAATAAAAACATAAATACGCTTTTCATGCATTTAATTTAAAGAAAATAATACAAATAGGCCTTAATTATTAGTTACAGTAAAATAATCAATATGTTATTAATTAATAAATATTATCAATAATAGGTTAACTTTTATTTCACGTAAATTCCAGTATTATTTCATTATCGCTTTGCGCGCGTTAATTCCTTGTAAAACAGAGAGCAGACAGCACTGAGCAGTGATTATGTGCAATCACAACTGCTCACTGCTCAGTGCCAAGAACAGTGCTCTCAGTAGCAGTGATAGCATTCACAGTCTCACCTCTATTGAAGAGCAATCACAACTGCTCACTGCTCAGTGCCAAGAACAGTGCTCTCAGTAGCAGTGATAGCATTCACAGTCTCACCTCTATTGAAGAACAATCACAACTGCTCACTGTTCAGTGCCAAGAAGAGTGTTCTCAGTAGCAGTGATAGCATTCACAGTCTCACCTCTATTGAAGGGCAATCACAACTGCTCACTGCTCAGTGCCAAGAACAGTGTTATCAGTAGCAGTGATAGCATTCACAGTCTCTACTCTATTGAAGAGCAATCACAACTGCTCACTGCTCAGTGCCAAGAACAGTGTTCTCAGTAGCAGTGATAACATTCATAGTCTCACCTCTATTGAAGAGCAATCACAACTGCTCACTGCTCAGTGCTAATAACAGTGTTCCAGTAGCAGTGATAGCATTCACAGTCTCACCTCTACTGAAGAGCAATCACAATTACTCACTGCTCAGTGCTAAGAACAGTGTTCTCAGTAGCAGTGATATCATTCACAGTCTCACCTCTACTGAAGAGCAATCACAACTACTCACTGCTCAGTGCCAAGAACAGTGTTCTCAGTAGCAGTGACAGCATTCACAGTCTCACCTCTATTGAAGAGCAATCACAACTGCTCAGTGCTCAGTACTAAGAACAGTTTTCTCAGTAGCAGTGATAGCATTCATAGTCTCACTTCTATTGAAGAGCAATCACAACTGCTCACTGCTCAGTGCTAAGAACAGTGTTCTCAGTAGCAGTGATAGCGTTCACAGTCTTACCTCTATTGAAGAGCAATCACAACTGCTCACTGCTCAGTGCCAAGAACAGTGTTCTCAGTAGCAGTGATAGCGTTCACAGTCTTACCTCTATTGAAGAGCAATCACAACTGCTCACTGCTCAGTGCTAATAACAGTGTTCTCAGTAGCAGTGATAGCATTCACAGTCTCACCTCTACTGAAGAGCAATCACAACTACTCACTGCTCAGTGCTAAGAACAGTGTTCTCAGTAGCAGTGATATCATTCACAGTCTCACCTCTACTGAAGAGCAATCACAACTACTCACTGCTCAGTGCCAAGAACAGTGATCCCAGTACCAGTGATGGCATTCACAGTGTCACCTCTACTGAAGAACAATCACAACTGCTCACTGCTCAGTGCCCAGAACATTGTTCTCAGTAGCAGTGATAGCATTCACAATGTCTACTCTATTGAAGAGCAATCACAACTGCTCACTGCTCAGTGCCAAGAACAGCGTTCTCAGTAGCAGTGATAGCATTCACAGTCTCACCTGTATTGAATAACAATCACAACTGCTTACTGCTCAGTGCTAAGAACAGTGTTTTCAGTAGCAATGATAGCATTCACAGTCCCACCTCTATTGAATAGCAAAAACAAATGCTCACTGCTCAGTGTCATGAACAGTGTTCTCAGTAGCAGTGATAGCATTCACAGTTTCACCTCTATTGAAGAGTAATCACAACTGCTCACTGCTCAGTGCCAAGAACAGTGTTCTCAGTAGCAGTGATAGCGTTCACAGTCTCACCTCTATTGAAGAACAATCACAACTGCTCACTGCTCAGTGCTAAGAACAGTGTTCTCAGTAGCAGTGATAGCATTCACAGTCTCACCTCTATTGAAGAGCAATCACAACTGCTTACTGCTCAGTGCTAAGAACAGTGTTCTCAGTAGCAGTGATAGCATTCACAGTCTCACCTCTATTGAAGAGCAATCACAACTGCTAATGCTAAGAACAGTGTTCTCAGTAGCAGTGATAACATTCACATATAACGGAATGACGCGGCGGTGTAGATTATGTTACCCTAAACAGCTGATTTCGCACCACATCTGCAGCACTGCATGGAACGTACTGGAATGATTACCCTCACTAGAGTTGTGTGAGCGCTCGGTGTTGGCGGCATCTTGCAGCGGAGCGTTCAACTACAGTTAAACAGATGATAGTGTATCTATTTTCTGAAACGCCTTCTCCCCACTATCTTTGCAGCTTTCAGAGTTCGTAGCGGCAGATAGTCCAACTACTTGGACTTTAGCCGCTAATATCGAGCACGGCTGTATATATAGTACGTCTATATTAATCGGCTGAGGTTATGTGTCCCTTTTCTTACGGTGAAGAAATAATAACAAATAAATTATTATTAATATTGTAATATGTGTGTTTTGTAATAAAAAAAATAATTAAAATGATTTTTGTAATTAATTGTGTTTTAATAAAGAACATGTATGATAATTAATGTGTATCCTCATCTATACAGCTCTACATGGCCACAACTGAAAGTCCTTCGAGAAGGAAACCATATGTCGATCTGAGAGAAAACTTCAAAAAATTAGATTAATAATTTTCAACCCTTAAATAAAAAACCCCAAATAACTTGGTAAATTTTCAAATCTTTCCGAATCAAAATATAATAAATTGTTTTCATACCGTTGTTCACAAACATGATAAAATTTGTTTCAATTTTATATTTTAAGGGTTGCAAATTTCTAAATCATCTAAGCCTTCGTTTAACTTACGTTATATTTATTTCCGAAATTTTCTTCCTGTTTAACTTATTAAAAAAAAGAGCATTTTTTACAAAACCACCCCTAACGAATTGAAAAGTCTTTAAGTAGGTAATGTTCGACGAAAACGAAAAATTCAATTACTGTGGAAATAAAAATATTGTAAACAAATAATTTTCAACCTTTAATGAACACATAAAACTTCAAATAAGTGTAAAATTTCTAAATCTGCCATGATTTACTAAAACTTTGTTTTAATACGTTTTTATATTTTGATTTTTTTTTTTAAAAAGTTTAAGGGTTGCAATTTTAACGTGATCAAACCCTTTAAAATACTTTGCAGGTATTTTCATAATTTTGATTTTGATAATTTTGATTTTTTTTAAAGTTTGGGTCGATATATTTGTATACTGTTTCATTTGTGGCTATTCTCCAGGTCCTGTCTTTCCGGTAGCTTTTGCTGAGACACGTTGAGATCCTTCTCTCTGTCTTAAGCAGCGGGTCCGTCCTATTGTTTTTGATTTGGAAGAGAGTTTCACTGGCATATAATGTTTCTTGGAGTACTACTGATTTGTAGTGGCGTATTTTTGTTTTTATTGACAGGCATTTTTTCTTGTACGTTGGCCAAGTTAGTAGCTGGGCTTTTTTAATTTTTGCTACCCTATTGAGTAGTGCAGGTTTTTCGTCCAGATTGTATGTTATGGTTTCTCCTAGATATTTGAAACATTCCACGAGCTTTTTGGCGTTTCCGTTAATGTTCACTTTATTTAGGCATAGCGGGTCCATGGCCATGATCTCTGTTTTTTCATATGATATTCTCAAGCCTAACTTCTGCGCAATGCTATCAAGGCTAATTATTTGTTCTCTTGCTTCCTGTAGATTAAGAGCAGGTACATTTTGGTCTCTACTATAGATAAGACAAAAATATCTGGGAAAATTTGTACATATTTTTTTTAAAACCCTTTTCTGCGTACCGGAACGTTATAACTAAAACAATGACCGATTTTATCTTTTGTATTTCCTTTTGCGGAACTACTTTTTCCAAAATTCTCGTATACTGTCGCATTTCGGTACAACCGTTGCAGTTCAATGTGAAAACATTAGGGCAGTTTTATTAACAGTATAAATATATACATTTTATATTATTTACAAAACATTCTTATATTAAGTTCAGTTGCGTTATCATAACGATTATTGCAATAAGTTAAGCAACAGCTGTTGTGGTGTTTATAATCAGCTGATTGATTCCAGGCGAGTGGATCAGCTGTAACACACAATACAAACAAATGAATGCTTCTTAATTATTGAGATTTTTGCTACCGTGGTTCGAAAACACACTTGCAAAGGATATAGATGTAACGTGTTGAAGTGAATTACTGGAAAAGTAGCCGCACGCAGCTTTCTCGCTGACAAGATGGAAACGATTTTTTTTATTCGAAAATAATAATTAACAAAATAAATTTAAATATATTATACAGTGTGTCCCGCAAAGAGGTTTGATCCTCCGTTATTTTCTCGTTCCTCCATTGATCATTTTGAAACTATACATGCTTTTTAAAGAAAATACCAGAAATAGTATGTGAGATTGCATCTGGCCGATGTTTGTAGAAACAAAATGGCCGACAAAATAAATAAATTCTATCCCTCTTGAAAAATCTTACTGTACTACAGTATTAAATCAGATTGTATCGGATATTACTGGATCCAACAATTGAATAATTATTGATCGGATCAGTTTTCAAAGTACGAGGGTTGATCAAATATAAACGAGACTGATTTTTTTAAAAAATGTATTGCTTACTTACAAATTATTCTTGATACAACTTATTTTTCTACATAGTCTCCCGCACGAGTAACACATTTTTCCCACCGGATTGGAAGTTTTTTAATTCCATCTTCGTAAAAAGTTCTCGGGTGTTCATTGAGCCACTGGAGCACGAAGGTCTCCACCGCAGAATCGTCTTCGAAACGCTGGCCTCCAAGCGCCTCTTTGAGTGGCCCAAACAGGTGATAGTCGCAGGGTGATAAGTCTGGACTGTATGGGGGATGTTCCATTGGTTCCCAGCCAATTTGATCGAGTTTAAGCCTCGTAGCGTTCGCCGAATGTGGTCGGGCATTATCGTGAAGAAGAATGACGTTTCTCGCCGGTTTAGATTTCCTTTTCCTACGAAAAGACTGTTTTGCGGCCTCTAAAACATCGCAATAATATTGTGCATTTATTGTGCGTCGTTGATGGAGGAAATCGACGTGAAAAGCGCCTTGATTGTCGAAAAATACAGTGGCCATTACCTTCCCGGCCGACGATCGTGATTTGGCCTTCAGAGGCGCCCACTGCTTCCCGTCCTTCGGCGAATTCCTTGTGCCAAGCAAAAACGCGAGCTCTTGACGGGGTCCTGTCCCCGTATTGAGCCGTCAATCTACGAAAGATTTCAGTCGGATTGACCCCCTCCTTGGCCAAAAACTTAATAATAATTCTCTGCTCCATGGAAACGTGCACTTCACTCTCACTCGTTGTATAGTTTTATACTGAAGGGTCAAAACGGAAATGTTGCCCGTCTACGCCCGTCCCAAACCTCCCAGGCTACCTGAAACCCCACCCTTTAGAGTTCAATGTCCAACGGAAAAGTTTTTAGAAAGTCAGTCTCGTTTATATTTGATCAACCCTCGTAGTATCTGTAATAAACTAATACTTTTTAAAAAAAATATAAAACAGCTGTTATTCACAACATTGGTATTGAACAAAGCTGAAAAAGAAACTTTCGCCCTTTGTAAGTACTTCCTAAAGGCTTAATTAACAGTTTTCTCTTTGATTCAAGACCAAAACTTTTAACGTCTCTTAAAATATTGTTTTTAAACTTGACCTTCGGAATTTTATATGTGGAACAGGGGAAACCCCTGGACCATTTGAAAAGTATTCTTTTTAAATGTAATTGTTTAAAATATTACCACCAAAACCAAAAATATTACTTACAATTATTGTTATTCATCAGCTGTTGTGCAAATTAAAATTATGTACAACATTCGTAACAGCTGTTAATCAAAATACTTTTATTAAAACAGCTGATATTTCTCACGGAAACTTCCGTTTTTCGTTGTCCTTCCTCAAGGATTGACTAAGAAAAATACATTATTTTTATATTCTTCTTCTCTGCTAGGATTATTATCACTGCGTTCAGTATAATGGTCTGCCTTCCCTAGCTTCGTCAATTCTACTTTCGTTGACGCGTTTCGGAGAACCACCATCTACAAAAACTGTCAAGTATAGATATAGTTTTTGAAGATGGAGGTTCTCCGAAACGCGTCAACGAAAGTAGAATTTACGAAGCTAGGGAAGGCAGACCATCATACTGAACACAAAGAAAAATATACTTTCCCTCAAATTCAAAACCAAGATATTGATTGTCTCGTCAGTCTCTTGAGATATTTTTTTCAAATTCGACCTTACAAAATGTTACACATAGGCAAAAAAAACAACGGTTTGAAAAACTCGAAATTTCTGAAAAAAACCCTGAAATTACGTTGTTCTCTTTAGAGAACTGAACGCGCCGAAAATGGGACGAAATAACGCCTCAGTAAAAGAACACGTAAGATTTCAAGTTATCACCTTATTTTCATCTCCTGAACGGCGTCTCCTATTCAGTCGCTACAGGAATTTGTATTTCAAACATATCGACTTCTTCTCTGGTCACTTTTCCCTGCATATCCTTATCGTAAATAGCAACCAGGTAACGGGACTTGATGTCCAGCCGCGGTATTAGAAGTCTGCCGCCCACGTTCAGTTGCTTCAAGAACTGTAAACAGTCACAATTACGGTTACAAGCTGTCTTGCTCCGAAATATTTCCGTTTACTTTACACTTTTAACATATATCTTGTTTTAGGGCTGTTTGTGATGTTGGATTTTACGTGACGCGTGTTGCGAGGAACATGTTTATATACATAAATTTTGCGCTTCGCAAATCTCGTATTAAATTAATTATAATTAAAAATTACTGTGTTTCCACCCGGGATCGAACCGTGCGATAACCACTACACTACGTAAAACACGAAGAAGTTTGACAGATTTAATATGAAATGAATCGTCAATTTAATTTTGGTAGTTCTATTAAAAGATCAGTTGTTTTATATTAATTCTTAACGATCAGCTGATTTCATTGAACAGCTGATAGGCTACAATAAGTTTGAGGTTATGTAGTTAAAAACTGTGTGTTAATTTGTCGTTTTTTCGAATAAATTATCGTAATTGAAGTAAAAAAAGGTAGAGAAAATATGGTATGTGATTTTTTCTTGGTTCTATAACAGAAATTTAATTTAAATCTGTTTCCGTCATTATATTTGGCGTTAAAACCGGCATCAAATTAAAAAATGTCAGATTAAAAAAAAATTTCAATGGGCTACTCGCTGATTATAACGCTAATTATGATAATTTAATTAAATTTAAAAAAACCTGCAGGTACGTAATTTTAAGCTGTATAACGGTCTTAATTTTAAATGTTATTTATTACTTATTAGGCCTACCTTCGATGTGCTGCTGTTATTCACTGCTTTTTGTGTACCGTTAATATCAGTACTTCCTGTTATTCTATTATTACTTAATATTTCCGGTTTACTCTTATTATTACTTCCGGTGTATTACTACTTCCGGTTGATCTGTTATTTCTTAATATTTCACCTTTACTATAAATACTATCTTGTTTCTTGTTATTACTACTTCCTGTGTACTGTTACTACTCAGTACTTCCGGTTAATATATTATTACTCATTACTTCCGGTTTACTCTTATTATTACTTCCGGTGTATTGTTACTACTAAGTACTTCCGGTTATTCTATTATTACTTACTACTTCCGGATCGCTGTCGGCGTAAGCCCCAACATACATTGCATCGTAAGGCGCCATTTCAGGATATCCACCCGTACAGTTGCAAACTAAAAAAAAAATATGATAATTTTTATTATTAGAAAGATTACAACGTTTGCTCTTGATTTTGTCAATTTTCAAAACAAATATTTTTATAATTAAACCCGGAAATTTTGGAAAATTAACAATAACTTTTAAAAAAATATAAGGTGCTTAAGTTAAAAATAACCACGTTTCCCAAAACCTTTTCTCCATTCGTAACGTCTGTGTTGTCAGGTTAGGTTAAATTTTAAAATCAATTTTTGGCAAAAATCAATATTCTTTAATAATTTCTTTGTCATCGCCTACACAACATGCGTTACACAACCTAGTACTACCACTTACTAACACCGAAAAACATCAGCGCAAAAAACCCACTTCTCTACCGGCTTGAAAAGAGCCTTAGCCTGCGAAACCTAATTCACTACCGTCAACCAATACGCGCTTCTGATTGGTCCGCAGTGTTCGCGTATCTCGGATGTACAGTACGCAAGATCATCCCATTTCTGTCCAGGCATCACCTAGCGTCTCCCGTACAAAACAGTTCCATCCTGATTGGCGCGTTCTTTCTCTACTTTTAACAATGGATTTATGAGAAATTATAGTTCCCGCTATAGTTTCAAGTATAAATACAAATCGAAAATCGTCACTACACATCAACTACGAACAGCCTACCCAATACTCGGTACTACTCTACAAGATACCACAACTGGCTCAAGAGGAAATAGGAGGAATCCGGCCAGTTTTAACCAGAAGCGAATTTCTTTCACCTCACCATTCCGAACCGGAAGAGTGGTTCTCCAGCCCGCGCCCCACCTGGTAAACGCCCGGACTTCTATTAATTCTCTCTGAGACTATAACACTTTTTCATTAATCACCATTAATTACGTTTGATTGCAATTTTTGGTAAGAAGAATATTGTAGAACAACAGATTGATCCACTTGAGAATAGCTGAAAAACCACGTTTAAATTTTAACAGGCCGTTAGTTTTAATTCATCATTGCGTGCATTGTTGTTGTAAAAATATGAGTCTTTTAATTAAATACAATATTTTAAAGTATTTTAAGTTAGAAACATGCTTTAATGATCGTGAACTTTCACTTACACTATATACGAGGGCTATTCAGAAAGTAGATTACGTTTTTGGATAAAAAAAAAACTAAGTACAGGAAAAAAATTTTATTATATACATTTGAAAGAGGAACTAAAATACTATTTTTCGACATAATCGCCAAACAAATTTAGACATTTGTCATATCGGTGAACTAGCTTTGAAATTCCCGTGTCGTAGAATTCCGCCGCCTGTGACGCCAGCCAGTCAGTCACGCCCGCGCGGAGATCTGCGTCGTCATCGAAGCGCTGTGTTGCAAGCCAAGTCTTCATCTTCGGGAATAAGTGGAAATCACTAGGTGCCAGGTCCGGACTGTAGGGTGGATGAGGGAAAATCTCCCACTTGAAGGCCGTCAAGACGTCTTTTGTTCGATTTGCCGTGTGAGGGCGGGCATTGTCGTGCAAAAACAACACTTTTGCACTCAGTTTTCCTCTCCGCTTGTTCTGGATAGCTCGTCTTAAGTTTCGTAATGTTTGGCAATACCTTTCTGAGTTTATGGTTGCTCCACGTTCTAGGAAGTAAACCAGAAGAACACCTTTCCTGTCCCAAAAAACGGTCGCCATGATCTTCCTTGCTGACAGGGTTTGCAAACATTTCCTCGGTTTTTTGGGGGAATTTGTGTGCCCCACTCCATAGACTGTAGTTTTGTCTCACAGGTAACGTGCTTAACCCAAGTCTCATCTCCCGTTACGATGCGATCAAGAAATGATTCACCATCTTTGTCGTAACATCTCCGCGCGGGCGTGACTGACTGGCTGGCGTCACAGGCGGCGGAATTCTACGACACGGGAATTTCAAAGCTAGTTCACCGATATGACAAATGTCTAAATTTGTTTGGCGATTATGTCGAAAAATAGTATTTTAGTTCCTCTTTCAAATGTATATAATAAAATTTTTTTCCTGTACTTAGTTTTTTTTTTTATCCAAAAACGTAATCTACTTTCTGAATAGCCCTCGTATTAGGAAACCGATGGTTTCTACGAAGACTTCTTGCCTCACTCTGAGGATTCTTGCCTTAAAAGACTATTAAACAGAGACAGCGAAGTACCACTTTAAATTCTACGATAAGGCGAAACCAAAAACTTACCCACAAGTTTAACTTGTCCTCCTTTTATCACGGACGGGTTGTAACGCCTTATATATCTAGTTGACCATCTAATATCATCGTCCGTGTTCTCGATGCCCACTACCACACCTTTCTTGCCCACCATCAGACCCATGCACACCGTCAGATAGCCGCTGCCTATCTCCACGTCCAGAGCTTTGTTACCTTCCTTCAGGTGGTCTCTGAGAAACCACAAAATGCACGAATACTGAAACGGTAAAATAAGAACAAATACATTTACCGAAGAGTATGGCGGCAGGCTGACGTGATGGAAGCTATTTGCGAACACTATTTCTAAGTAGTTTAATTTATGACACAATTGTAAAAAGGCATTATAACATATGGTAGTGAGGTATGGCCAATTAAGAGGAGAACAGAAAGAATGCTACTGAGATGGACTTTTGGAGAAGAGCGGCAGGAAGATCAAGAAAAGAGAGAGTGAGAAATGAAAGTATACGGAGGATAATGGACGTAAGGCATACAATTGTAGAGGATATAAGAACAAAACAACTGGTTTGGTACGGGCATGTACAAAGAATGCCGGATGAGCGAATTCCCAAAAAAACCAAGCAATGGCGAACACCTGGAAGAAGAAAACGAGGAAGGCCGAGACTGAGCTGGAGAGAGGGAGTCGAAAAGGAAATAAAAAAAAGGATCTACCAGAAGACCTGTGGTGGGACCGCGATCGGTGGAGGTTGGAGATCGGAAGACGTCGTAGAACGTTGTATATAGATAGATTTCTAAGTAGTTTTTAAGGTTATGCAACATTTCAAAAGAAACACTTAAAAATCGTACTGCCAGTTGATCCATTACTGTTAGTTTACAATGTATATTTAAAACGAAGTGCCTTAGCGTCGTTGTAGTGTTTTCAAAGCAGGTGCTTAACTAAAATCTGCTTAAATTAGCATATAAGACTTTGAAAATACGATAACGAACCCTGACCGCCGTCAAATTCATAACGGATGCTAATTTATGCAGATTTTATCGCTGATTACGATAATTTAGATTTAAAAAGAAACTAAAATAAAAACGCTGTAATTCTTTAGAGAGTCGCTTGTTTTAACAATCTTTTTTTTGTCATTTTAAGGCGAAAAGCACATCGCCTCCGTAAATGTAAGTGTGTGTTAGACTCGGGTACCGCGAGGGACGTCTAAATCCTCTCAATAGGTGCAGCTAGTCTGGATTGTTTTAACGAGACAAAGCGAAACACAGTTATTCAGGAGGTCTTACCATGTGCGCGTTACCGCTGTACAGTTGTTGCCCCACTTCAATATAACAGCCTTCGTACTTCTCCAGGTCCACCTGTTCCATCGCTTTGGCCACCCTCGTGTCGTTCAGGAAACCGTACGCTGAAACAACACACAGTGTATACTGAAAACAGCTGATCTGACCTTTTTTTTTTAACGTCCGACTATTGTGCACACACTTGGGCTAATGCAGACGATGGGATGATTTATAGCGATGAAAATGCCACGCCCTGGCCAGGAATCAAGCCGGGGTCCTTGGGGTGGCAGCCCAGTAAGCTATCAACTAGGCCACCGAAGCGGCATCAGGTTTTAAATGGAAGCATCTACACGTAACCGATCCGTTCAGAACAGAACCGTAAGCGCAGTTCCGGAGAACTATTCGGAGCGCATCGGAACCGATCGGTCATGTGTATATTTTCCGAACGCGAACTGCAATCGGGCGTCTTCGGTCGAGTTCGTATATCACACGAACACACTTCTCCGCGTGTACAGTTGGAGAGACCAGTGTTGCCAGATTGAGGCACTTTCTTCCCAAAATGGGGAAATTTTAAATTTGCGGAGAAACTACGGAGGATATTTTTATTACTGGGAAAATTTGGAAGATATTTTATCCAGTCTTAACTAGACCGTAAAGGAGACCGGTGAAGTCCGGCGGCTGGAATCCATCTACACGAAAGACAAAGCCAAACAATACCAAATTCTCAATTACATGGAATGCTGGATTTTGTTACACAGGCAAAATAGAAAAACTAAACTATTTCGGTTTTGTTCAGTACTAAAGGGTGTGAAAACTTACCGGTACCTTTCCCAAAATATGTTTTCACTCTTAACAGTGTCTCGGAAAGCTGAAACTTCACTTGAACACTAAACAGACTAGCACGTTCCTTTTCATCTGGCAACCCCTAACTAGTAAAAAAGGGTTGCACATATACTTCCTTAACCCGTTACGTATTGGGCTAAAGAAGAACCCAAAGCTAAAATTGATTATTTTTGTGTAAACCCTAATCGCCAATTCCTCAACTTTCCAATTTCCTAAAAAGCTAAAAATGTGATACACTTACTCCTTACATACCAAACAGGAAAACCAAGCTACTTTGGTTTGGATCGGAGACAGTTTGAAAAGAGCCTTAACCTGCGAAACCTAATTCACTACCGTCAACCAATACTCGCTTCTGATTGGTCCGCAGTGTTCGCGTATCTCGGGTGTACAGTACGCAAGATTATCACATTTCTGCCCAGGCATCACCTGGCGTCTCCGGTACAAAACAACTTCATCCTGGTTGGCGAGTTCTTTCACTAGTTTTAACAATCGATTACTGAGGAATTATAGTTCCCGCCATGGTTTCAAGTATAAACACAAATCGAAAATCGTCGCTGCACATCGACTACGAACAGCCTATCGATACCCGGTACTATACACGATACCACAACTGGCTCGAGAGGAAAGTTGTGATATTTAGCCCTTTTCAATTTTTCATTAATTTTCAACGACAAGTTTATTAATAACGTAAATTAGGGGGGGGATTTTTTTACTATATTATAATATTCGGGGAAATTTTATGTAGGTGGTGGGGAAAACCACTATAAAGCATTTGGTAACTGGTTGAAACGCGAGACAGTGCGTGTATGGTAGCACTGCGTGCGTGCGTGCGTGCGTGCGTGCGTGCGTGCGATTTTGTGTCTAACCCACTACAACCGATTTTCATGGAATACATATACATCTTCTTTACCCATTACCTAGAAACCGTTTAATTGTTACTTGTAAAATTTTATTTTCTCAAAATCGGTTCTAACGATGTCGATAAAATTTTGCTGAATACAATTTATGGGTCACAATAGGCGCACGAAAACCGGTTAATGATCGGTTAAAAAGACTACAATTAGTAAGATTCCCTGACTAAAGTTTATGTAATGTTTTGTGCCTGTTATTTGAAGGACAAAGTTGCATTCTCTATAACATTTTTTGCTATATTTTTGGTGCAAAAGCATATACAGTCGACCTCGGATATAACGCGGTTGAAGGGACGTATATGAGCGTTGTAGCCGAGTATGTAAACGGCGGTAATACTGTATGTAGTGAAAGAAAAGCATACTTTGTACTGTATACATAATTAATGGCAATTTTATTACAATTTATTACACATATTCAACTAAAATAATTGAAAATGTAACATTAAAAGCAATAATTTTGCAATAAATAAAACACAGATTAATACTCTTAAAATGGGATTAAATCTATGTCCGTCTCAGGTCCAGTAAACAGTAATTAAACCTAACTACAGTTAACACATGTCACAAAACTAAATACTACATAATTATTTTGGGCTGGGTAAGTAGTATAATGACGGTTTTTTAAAACGGGAATAGGCCTATGTTTATCTCAGATACTTAAACCATTTTCGTACCAAGTTTCATCTCAATTGGTCCAGTGGTTAAAGCGTGATTGAATAACAAACAAACAAACAAACAAACTTTCAGAAATATAATATGATTAAGATTACATAATTTTGAAATATATTTTAGTTAAAACTAATAGAAAATAAGTACTGTACAGTCTAGTATGTATACATGCAACAGAGTGCGTTCACTGTTGTGAGGGTTCGTGAGATTGAAGTTTTCCCTCCACTAAGGCGTACAGAATGTGTGTGTGTGTGTGTGTGTGTGTGTGAGAGAGAGAGAGAGAGAGAGGGAGAGAGAGAGAGGGAGAGGGAGAGAGAGAGGGGGGAAAGAGAGAGTGCTTTAAGGGGAACGACACAATTTACATTGTTTATTTAGCCAGCATCAAAATTCTAAGAAAGGGACCGTTTCTATTCTCAAAAATAAACCACAAATTGCATTTCAAAAGCTTAGAAAACTGTTAAGAGCACCAGTGGGACAGAGAGAAAAATGTGCGAGTGAGAGGTCATATCCCCACTCCGTCACCACAGCTCCTCCCTTTCCTTCACTATCGCTGAGTAGTAACAGTTTCTAGATTCAGATTGGCAGATTCTGTGTCACTGGACTGTTGTAGGGAGCTGGAGGGGAATTCTCCTACATGCGCGAGACATTCTCGCGCAGGCCGTTTACAAAATGGCTGGACTACAACAGCAGCGTGACAGCGTTGTATCCGAGTTCACAAAGCGTTGTAACCGAGCCTAAAATAAACGTACACTTAATATAGAATATTGGGGATATTATGAAAATAGCGCTATAACCGAGGGCGTTATAACCAAGGTGCCGCCTCGGTGGCCTAGTTGATAGCGTACTGGGCTTTCACCCTGAGGACCCGGGTTCGATTCCCGGCCAGGGCTTGGCATTTTCATACGCTATAAATCAGCCCATCGTCTGAATTAGCCCAAGTGTGCACAATAGTCGGACGTTATACAATCCCCTCCCCAAAAAACCAAGGTCGATTGTACAAAATTAAAGCGACTGTTATTTTACTACAATAAAATAACCATTATAACGATTACCATAAAATAACGATTATTTTACTGAATAAAATCACTCTACAAATATTAGAGGTTTTATCGGTGATTTTAGTTTATCAAATTTGGACTCACTTGGCAGACCTAAAGACCAATTTCTCTACCGCACTCCGTTAAAAAATACTTACAGAGCAGCTTGTGCACCAGATCTTTCTGGTTTTTTGGTTCGATCTTGTTTCTGTCTTCGTAAGACAACAGGACAGAAGAACTGTCGGAAGAAGATTTGTCCTCGTCTTCGGTGGAAAAAGAAAAATAATCACTGGATTTGGTGAAGGCGGAAGTATCAATATGGATGGCCTCGCTTGACTTTTTCTCCTTCGTCCACACCGGCACAACTGACAGTAGCAATGTAAGCGCTACCGTGCGGTGATGCATCGCACTGGACCTGAAGCAGCCGAATGAAGAATTAAATTTATACGTAACACATTAATCACAAAAAAATTTCTATTTATATAAACGGCGGTCGGGGTTCTATTTCTTATTACAATGTAAATATGAAAGTTTAAAATGCAAATATATGTTGATTTCAATAGTGATTATGTCGTACACTTTTTACAAACTATAAGCTAATTAGTAATTTGCTTACATCACGTCAGCGAGACAGCTGCGTGCCGCGATTATCATAAAATAATAAAAAACACGATAAAGCCTTGTGTAACATACTCAATATTTCGGTTTCCACTTTTCCTACCACATTTATCACTTTTTTCTAAACCTGATCGCATGAAACCAATATCAAATTTTAGGACAGGTTTGACTGGTCACTTGTACAGCCTGTGATTAACCGCTGACCTATACAGATAGTTAACCAAACAGGCTTTCACCTGACGAAGTGTTTCAAAAACCAGTTATCTACGGCAAATAGTTTAGGATAATGGAACGCTTATTGATCACAAAAAACTGCTATTGATCAAAGAAGGAAATAGCGTGATCAAATAATCATCCCAAGTGACAAGTAAGTAATAAGAGTGATCAAATAATGATCCTAAGTGACAAATAAGTAATAACAGTGATCAAATAATGATCCTAAGTGACAAATAAGTAATAAGAATGTTCAAATAATTATGCTAAATGGCAAGTAAGTAATAAGTGTTCAAATAATGATCCTAAATGGCAAATAAGTAATACGAGTGATTAAATAATGATCCTAAGTGACAAGTAAATAATAAGAGAGATCAAATAATGCTCCTAAGTGACAATTAAATAATAAGAGTGATCAAATAATGATCCCCAGTGACGAGTAAGTAATAAGAGTGATCAAATAATGATCCAAGTGACAAATAAGTAATGAGATTGATCAAATAATGATCCTAAGTGGCAAGTAAGTAATAAGAGTGATCAAATAATGATCCTAAGTGGCAAGTAAGTAATAATAGTGATCAAATAATGATCCTAAGTGGCAAGTAAGTAATAAGAGTGATCAAATGATGATCCTAAGTGGTAAGTAAGTAATAAGAGTGATCATATAATGATCCTAAGTGGCAAGTAAGTAATAACAGTGATCAAATAATGATCCTAAGTGATAATTAAACAAAATAGTTATCAAATAATGATCCTAAGTGGCAAGTAAGTAATAAGAGTGATCAAATAACGATCCTAAGTGACAATTAAATAATAAGAGTGATCAAATAATGATCCTAAGTGACAATTAAAATAAGAGTGATCAAATAATGATTCTAAGTGACAAGTAAGTAATAAGAGTGATTAAATAATGCTCCTAAGTGACAATTAAATAATAAGGGTGATTAAATAATGATTCTAAGTGAGAATTAAATAATAAGAGTGATCAAATAATGATCCTAAGAGGCAAATAAGTAATAAGAGTTATCATTTAATGATCCTGAGGATCAAATAAGTAATAACAGTAATCAAATAATGGTACTAAGTGATAAATAAGTAACAGAGATGAAATAGTAATTCTAAGCAACATATAAGTAGTAAGAGTGTTCATAAGTAAAAATAATGATTAAATAACGATACTAAGTGACAAACACGTAATAGACTAAGTGTGACAGGTAAATCTTCAAAGTGATTAATAAGTAATAAGTGTGATCAAACAATAGTTTCAAGTGAAAAATAAATAATAAAAGTAACTCAAATAACGATCCAAAGTAACAGATAAATAATAAGTTCAAAAAATAATAATCCAAAGTGACAAAGAAGAAACGAGATAGATAGAACCAGTAAATATAAACTGAAGATTTATATTTGAGATTTAGACAAAATATAAACTCAAGATTGTACCAAGGAGAAATGAAGTGATCAAATTGTTAGTGACAAACAGGAAGCGGTGATCAAATAATAAATCTAAATGGCAGAGGAGAAAATGTAGTGCAAATAATAGTTATGGACGTAAAGAAAATAAGAGCGATCAAATAATCATTCCAATGAAACGAAACACTTGGATATTTTCACAAGACATAAGGAAACTTATCCGAGTTTGTATGAGTAATAACCTACTTGCACACTCCAAGTACACAAGCACTACAAATCCGATTCGACAAAATATGAAACAATTGCACTGTAGGCTTTTAAAAGTCGAAAATCAAAAACAATTAATTGAAAAGCATATTATTTTTATTTTCAAAATAAACTGTTCGGCTGTTAAATGAATTACTTCAATCAGTTGCATTGCTGAAATCGTAAATAATTTCTAATGAATTTAAAGTGATTAAATTCTTAGAGATTAAATTCAAACATAATTAAAATGTCATTTAAAACGTCGATTTACAAAAAGAATCTGTACTGAACATTTAATCTGTGCATGTCTCATCTTTTCTTATTCGAAAGTTAAATAAATATAAAATGTTTGTTTGTTTGCTGATGCGATACACTATGATAACGTCCACCACAATCGGATTCAAAGTAATGATCCAACAAAACGGTTAAAACGCCAATGTAATCCAGCTAAAAAAGCAGCTTTTTCTCGAATAGCCCATTTAGAGGTCTTAATCAACTTCTTAGCCCATGCTTCCTTCATTTTCCTTGAGTGGTTTTCTCTGTCCTCTTGCGTCCACTCTCTTCCTCTCCTGCACGTGGAGTTATTCTCCCGCAACTCAAGTTGCCGTATTGTACTTCTGAATATTGCTCTGTCTCCCATAATTTCTGAGTCTGTTGCGCTGTTTGCCAGGTCCCTGTCTATCTCCGTGAACCAGGTTATCTTGTTTCTGTGCTTGTTTAATATTGTGAAGATCTGTTTAGTTAGTCGGGTGTTCTCCATTCTGTATATGTGTCCGTAGAATTGAAGTCTTCTTTTCCTGAATATCTGTTATTTTTTCTATTTTGAAATAAAGCTCTCCATTTGACCTCTGTTTATATTCTAACCCTGTGTTACTCTTTGGACCCAATATTTATTTATTGTATTGTGTATATATATATATATATATATATATATATATATATATATATATTCTAATTCATATTATATTTCTGAAAGTTTGTGTGTTTGTTTGTTTGTTTATTTGTTTGTTTGTTATTCACCACTGGACCAATTGAGATGAAATTTGGTACGTATATGGTTTAAGTATCAGAGATACATATAGGCCTATTCCCGTTTTACAAAACGTCATTATACTACTTACCCAGCCCAAAATAATTATCAGTATTTAGTTTTGTAACATCTGTTAACTGTAGTTATTTACTGGACATGTGATTTAGGTACCTGAGATAAAGATAGATTCAATCCTATTTTAAGAATCTTAATCTGTGTTTTATTTATTGCAAAATTATTGCTTTTAATGTAACATTTTCAATATTTTAGTTGAAATTTTTTTCAAAACTGACTTTAATTTGTTACTTTGTGTTGAATTTTCAATATTAAATGTAAAAATCCCTACACAGGGTGCCAATTGTAAGGTAGTATATATATTTGTGTAATTACATTATGGTAAACATGCAGTGAAGCATATCCTTATTTTTCGATATTTTTGTTACTAAAATAAGCATTTTATGCCTTATTTAATACTAAAATAGTATTATGTGCCAAAAAGCAAGAATACAAAATATGAATGCACGAGAAGTACGATAAAATCGAAAATAAAAGTGACCAACATAACCTCAAAATTGCTACCCGGCGAAAATCAGTAACGTGTTGTAAATCGGTAAAACAATAAAAATACGTCTAACACGGGTTTTGGGTGATAAGAAACCAATTTTTTAAAAGAATACAGCATAAACAAATTGTCACGGTTGTTAGGCCTAACAAGGTGATGCGTGAAAAAACCTTTATATTTTTTAAAAAATAGCCTACTATATATCCTGACACGGTTGTTGGGCCTATCACGGTGATACGTGAAAAAACCTTTATATTTTTTTAAAGACTACTACATATCCCAACTGACACGTTTGTTGGGCCAATCATGGTGATGTGTGAAAAAACCTTTATTTTATATTAGAAAACTACATAACCTAATTGACACGGTATTTAGGCCTAACACGGTGATGCGTGAAAAACCTTTATATTTTTTAAAGAATACTACATATCCTAATTAACATGATTGTTAGGCCTAACACAGTGATGCGTGAAAAAACCTATATATTGTTTTAAAATACTACATAACATAACTGATACTGATGTTGAGCCTATCACGGTGATGTGTGAAGAAAACCTTTAATTTTTTAAAGAATACTACATAACCTAATTGACACGGTTGTTAGGCCTAACACGGTGATGCGTGAAAAACCTTTATATTTTTTTAAAGAATACTACATATCCTAACTGACACGGTTGTTGGGCCTATCACGGTAATGTGTGAAAAAAACTTTATTTTTTTTAAATAGTACTGAAAACCTTAACTGACACGGTTGTTAGGTCTAACATGGTAATGCGTGAAAAATACTTTATATTTTTTTAAAAGAATACTCCATAAGCTAACTAACATGGTTGTTATACCTAACACGGTGATCCATTAAAAAAAACCTTTATTAATTTTTTTTAAAAATAGTACTTATAACCTAATTGACACGGTTGTTGGGCCTAATAAGGTGACGCATGAAAAAAACCGTTATATTTTTTTTAAAGAGTACTCCATAACTTAACTAACACGGTTGTTAGGCCTAACACAGTGATGCGTGAAAAAACCTTTATATTTTTTTTAAGAATACCACATATCATAACTGACATGGTTGTTGGGCCTATCATGGCGATGTGTGAAAAAACCGTTATTTTTTTAAAGAGTACTCCAAACCTTAACTGACACGGTTGTTAAGTCTAACATGGTGATGCGTGAAAAATGTTTATATTTTTTTTAAAGAATACTCCATAAGTTAACTAACATGGTTGTTAGGCCTAACGCGGTGATGTATTAAAAAAACCTTTATTTATTTTTTAAAAAAGAGTACTTCAGAACCTAACTGGCACGGTTGTTGGGCATAATACGGTGATGCAGGGAAAAAGCCTATTTTTTTTTTTAAAGAGTACTCCATAACTTAACTAACACGGTGGTGTGTTAAAAACCTTTATTTTAAAAAAGAAATACACCATAACCTAACTGACACGGTTGTTGGTCCTAACACGGTCATGCGTGATCTTTAATGTATATTACGATTGCGGGAAAAGCCGTGACGGGTAACAGGTAATCATATTATTTTTCTGAAAGTTTGTTTTTGTTTATTTGTTTGTTATTCAATCACACTTTAACTACTGGACCAATTGAGATTAAATTTGATATGAACACGGTTTAGGTACCTGAGATAAACACAATACTATTCCAGTTTAATTGAATAATAGTGACTTTTTAATAATACTGTATTTTATTAAAATATGACAGGACCATGTTTTAGAGTATCGAGTAGCAAAAATGTATATTTCTTGGCCGAAAACCATAAATCGTATAATATTGTAAATAGTATATTTACATTTACATTTAATTTATGTAACATATATTAAAATGAAATGACCTATTCTGATTTTGAAAATCGACTATAAATTTTATTGCCTATATTATAATTGCAGGCAAAGCCGCAACGGGTAACAGCTAGTTTTGAAATAAAGCTCTCCATTTGACCTCCGTTTATATTCTAACCCTGTGTTACTCTTTGGACCCAATATTTTATTTATTGTATTGTATATATATATATATATATATATATATATATATATATATTCTAATTCATATTATATTTCTGAAAGTTTGTGTGTTTGTTTGTTTATTTGTTTGTTTGTTTGTTTGTTATTCAATCACGCTTTAACCACTGGACCAATTGAGATGAAATTTGGTACGTATATGGTTTAAGTATCAGAGATACATATAGGCCTATTCCCGTTTTACAAAACGTCATTATACTACTTACCCAGCCCAAAATAATTATCAGTATTTAGTTTTGTAACATCTGTTAACTGTAGTTATTTACTGGACATGTGATTTAGGTACCTGAGATAAAGATAGATTCAATCCTATTTTAAGAATCTTAATCTGTGTTTTATTTATTGCAAAATTATTGCTTTTAATGTAACATTTTCAATATTTTAGTTGAAATTTTTTTCAAAACTGACTTTAATTTGTTACTTTGTGTTGAATTTTCAATATTAAATGTAAAAAAATCCCTACACAGGGTGCCAATTGTAAGGTAGTATATATATTTGTGTAATTACATTATGGTAAACATGCAGTGAAGCATATCCTTATTTTTCGATATTTTTGTTACTAAAATAAGCATTTTATGCCTTATTTAATACTAAAATAGTATTATGTGCCAAAAGCAAGAATACAAAATATGAATGCACGAGAAGTACGATAAAATCGAAAATAAAAGTGACCAACATAACCTCAAAATTGCTACCCGGCGAAAATCAGTAACGTGTTGTAAATCGGTAAAACAATAAAAATACGTCTAACACGGGTTTTGGGTGATAAGAAACCAATTTTTTAAAAGAATACAGCATAAACAAATTGTCACGGTTGTTAGGCCTAACAAGGTGATGCGTGAAAAAAACTTTATATTTTTTAAAAAATAGCCTACTATATATCCTGACACGGTTGTTGGGCCTATCACGGTGATACGTGAAAAAACCTTTATATTTTTTTAAAGACTACTACATATCCCAACTGACACGTTTGTTGGGCCAATCATGGTGATGTGTGAAAAAACCTTTATTTTATATTAGAAAACTACATAACCTAATTGACACGGTATTTAGGACTAACACGGTGATGAGTGAAAAACCATTATATTTTTTTAAAGAATACTACATATCCTAATTGACATGGTTGTTAGGCCTAACACAGTGATGCGTGAAAAAACCTATATATTGTTTTAAAGAATACTACATAACATAACTGATACTGATGTTGAGCCTATCACTGTGATGTGTGAAGAAAACCTTTAATTTTTTAAAGAATACTACATAACCTAATTGACACGGTTGTTAGGCCTAACACGGTGATGCGTGAAAAACCTTTATATTTTTTTAAAGAATACTACATATCCTAACTGACACGGTTGTTGGGCCTAACACGGTGATGCGTGAAAAAACCTTTATATTTTTTTAAAGAATACTAGGCTACATATACTAACTGACACGGTGGTGCGTAAAAAAACCTTTATATTTTTTTAAAGAATACTACATATCCTAACTGACACGGTTGTTAGGCCTGACACAGTAATGTGTGAAAAAAACTTTATTTTTTTTAAATAGTACTGAAAGACTGACACGGTTGTTAGGTCTAACATGGTAATGCGTGAAAAATACTTTATATTTTTTTAAAAGAATACTCCATAAGCTAACTAACATGGTTGTTATACCTAACACGGTGATCCATTAAAAAAACCTTTATTAATATTTTTTAAATAGTACTTATAACCTAATTAACATGGTTGTTGGGCCTAATAAGGTGACGCATGAAAAAAACCGTTATATTTTTTTTAAAGAGTACTCCATAACTTAACTAACACGGTTGTTAGGCCTAACACAGTGATGCGTGAAAAAACCTTTATATTTTTTTTAAATAATACTACATAACCTAATTGACACTGTTGTTAAGCCTAACACGGTGATGTGTGAAAAAACCTTTATATTTTTTTAAAGAATACTACATATCCTAACTGACACGGTTGTTAGGCCTAACACGGTGATGCGTGAAAAAACCTTTATATTTTTTTAAAGAATACTACATATCCTAACTGACACGGTTGTTAGGCCTAACACGGTGATGCGTGAAAAAATCTTTATATTTTTTTAAAGAATACTAGGCTACATATCCTAACTGACACGGTGGTCCGTAAAAAAACCTTTATATTTTTTTAAAGAATACCACATATCCTAACTGACATGGTTGTTGGGCCTATCATGGCGATGTGTGAAAAACCCGTTATTTTTTTAAAGAGTACTCCAAACCTTAACTGACACGGTTGTTAAGTCTAACATGGTGATGCGTGAAAAAAACCGTTATTTTTTTTAAAGAGTACTCCAAACCTTAACTGACACGGTTGTTAGGCCTAACATGGTGATGCGTGAAAAATGTTTATATTTTTTTTAAAGAATACTCCATAAGTTAACTAACATGGTTGTTAGGCCTAACGCGGTGATGTAATAAAAATACCTTTTTTTATTTTTTAAAAAAGAATACTCCAGAACCTAACTGTCACGGTTGTTGGGCATAATACGGTGATGCAGGGAAAAAGCCTTAATTTTTTTTAAAGAGTACTCCATAACTTAACTAACACGGTGGTGTGTTAAAAACCTTTATTTTAAAAAAGAAATACACCATAACCTAACTGACACGGTTGTTGGTCCTAACACGGTCATGCGTGATCTTTAATGTATATTACGATTGCGGGAAAAGCCGTGACGGGTAACAGGTAATCATATTATTTTTCTGAAAATTTGTTTTTGTTTATTTGTTTGTTATTCAATCACACTTTAACTACTGGACCAATTGAGATTAAATTTGGTATGAACACGGTTTAGGTACCTGAGATAAACACAATACTATTCCAGTTTAATTGAATAATAGTGACTTTTTAATAATACTGTATTTTATTAAAATATGACAGGACCATGTTTTAGAGTATCGAGTAGCAAAAATGTATATTTCTTGGCCGAAAACCATAAATAGTATAATATTGTAAATAGTATATTTACATTTACATTTAATTTACGTAACATATATTAAAATGAAATGACCTATTCTGATTTTGAAAATCGACTATAAATTTTATTGCCTATATTATAATTGCAGGCAAAGCCGCAACGGGTAACAGCTAGTATATACATATATATATATATATATATATATATATATATATATATATATTGTATATTGTATTGTATAAAAGCTGCCTTTGTTTATTGTAAATTACAAAAAAAAATACATTATACTTTTAAACGGCGATATTAAAATCGTGTTACTCTTTTAAATATAGCTACCACACGTAATAGGGATTTGTTGCGCAGAGGTTGGTAAAACTGTAGCGAACACTATACCTCCATTTTACTTGACGCTATAAGCAGCATATGATCAAGGAACTCCGTGACTTAAAATCCGGAAGTGATCGTTAAAAGTCGTTTATCTTCGGAAGCTAGCGACCGAAACTTTACTTTTCCATGTACAGAACGAATTTAAATCAAGACTTGTTGAATCAATGTCTGTCTGCAGATGTTAGCAACTACTAAGGAAACGTTTTTAGAGTTGCCATTATGGTAAGACCCAGACCCGAGAATACTATTTTTTTTATTATATATTTTATTTCACTATATATAATAATTATTATTATTATTAGCCGCCTCTGTGGCCTAGTTGATAGCGTTCTGGGTTTTCACCCTGAGGACCCGGGTTCGATTCCCGTCCAGGGCTTGGCATTTTCATACGCTATAAATCATCCCATCGTTTGCATTAGCCCAAGTGTGCACAATAGTCGGACGTTAAATAAAAAAAAAAACTATTATTATTATTTGCGTATAGACCCTGTTGGATCACGCAAAGCACTCCGACTCATGTCTTGTTCCTTCTAATCCTCCACACCTCCCTCATCCTGTCCCCATGGATCCTCCTCCGCTCATCCGTCCATTTTACCCCTGCTCTCTTTGGGATTTCATTCTCTGGGATTTTCCACCCGAGCATCATTCTCCTGTATGCGTTCCTGTCTTCGATGTCTGTTGAGTCTATTTCTGCACCATGTATTCTGACTTGTGTGATCCACGACGTTGTTGATTTGACTGTGTGTATATACTTTAGGATTCTGTTGGCAAGTCTCGTTATTGGGAGTCTACTGATGTGTCCATAGAACTGAAGCCTCCTTCTTTGATATCTGCTGCCAGGTTCGATATCTTATCTGTGGTCTTCCGGGAGTGCAACCTGTATCCGTCTTCTGTTAATCTTGGGCCAAGAATCTTCCTCAAGATTTTGCATTCTTCCTTCAAAATGTCTTCCATGGTACCTTTTGTGTGGAGTGCTAGCGTCTTGCTTGCGTATAATATATATATATATATATATATATATATATATATATATATTACTGTACATTTGTTCAAACGTTTCAAAATGTCAGCTATTATAAATAATAAGAATTCATAACTTTTTCATCTCATATTTTTTTATGGAAATCTGATTTCACCATTAAAAAAAATGGAATCAATTGTTCTTTTTTGTGGTTAATTTTAGTGTTTCATTGTAACTTGATATTATCACGATAATTTATGTCGCCCTCATTCAAATTTGGAACACAAAAGAGATTTTCGGATCCAAACGAAATCAATTAAAAAGCGTGTAAAATTTACTGTCATTACAAATACGTAAAAAATCTTCAATATTAATTTCAAATTTAAAAAAAAATGCCGTTTTACCGTCGTAATCAGCGTTAAATTTTAGATAATTTTGCATTTCAAATTTTAAAAAAATGCCGTTTTACCGTCGTAATCAGCGTTAAATTTTAGATAATTTTGCATTTCAAATTTTAAAAAAATGCCGTTTTACAGTCGTAATAAGCGTTAAATTTTAGATAATTTTGCATTTCAAATTTTAAAAAAATGCCGTTTTACCGTCGTAATCAGCGTTAAATTTTAGATAATTTTGCATTTCAAATTTTAAAAAAATGCCGTTTTACAGTCGTAATAAGCGTTAAATTTTAGATAATTTTGCATTTCAAATTTTAAAAAAATGCCGTTTTACCGTCGTAATAAGCGTTAAATTTTAGATAATTTTGCATTTCAAATTTTAAAAAAATGCCGTTTTACCGTCGTAATAAGCGTTAAATTTTAGATAATTTTGCATTTCAAATTTTAAAAAAATGCCGTTTTACCGTCGTAATCAGCGTTAAATTTTAGATAATTTTGCATTTCAAATTTTTAAAAAATGTCGTTTTACCGTCGTAATCAGCGTTAAATTTTAGATAATTTTGCATTTCAAATTTAAAAAAAGTGTCGTTTTACCATCGTAATCAGCGTTAAATTTTAGATAATTTTGCATTTCAAATTTTAAAAAAATGCCGTTTTACCGTCGTAATCAGCGTTAAATTTTAGATAATTTTGCATTTCAAATTTTTAAAAAATGTCGTTTTACCGTCGTAATCAGCGTTAAATTTTAGATAATTTTGCATTTCAAATTTTAAAAAAATGCCGTTTTACAGTCGTAATAAGCGTTAAATTTTAGATAATTTTGCATTTCAAATTTTAAAAAAATGCCGTTTTACCGTCGTAATAAGCGTTAAATTTTAGATAATTTTGCATTTCAAATTTTTTAAAAATGTCGTTTTACCGTCGTAATCAGCGTTAAATTTTAGATAATTTTGCATTTCAAATTTTAAAAAAATGCCGTTTTGACATCGTAATCAGCGTTAAATTTTAGATAATTTTGCATTTCAAATTTTAAAAAAATGCCGTTTTACCATCGTAATCAGCGTTAAATTTTAGATAATTTTGCATTTCAAATTTTAAAAAAATGTCGTTTTACCGTCGTAATCAGCGTTAAATTTTAGATAAATTTGCATTTCAAATTTAAAAAAAATGCCGTTTTACCGTCGTAATCAGCGTTAAATTTTAGATAAATTTGCATTTCAAATTTTTAAAAAATGTCGTTTTACCGTCGTAATCAGCGTTAAATTTTAGATAAATTTGTATTTCAAATTTTAAAAAAATGCCGTTTTACCGTCGTAATCAGCGTTAAATTTGAGATAATTTTGCATTTCACATTTTCAAATTCCAATGCAAAAATAATTATCTTACATTTCGGTACAAATAACCAACTGGTTACGTTTTGCAATATTACATTTTTTTTTGTGTTTAACGTCCGACTATTGTGCACACTTGGGCTAATGCAGACGATGGAATGATTTATAGCGTATGAAAATGCCAAGCCCTGACCGGGAATCGAACCCGGGTCCTCGGGGTGAAAGCCTAGTACGCTATCCACTAGGCTTTATTACTAGAGAATGGGCAGAGAATACATAAACTTGACATTTACCGAAACCTGTCTGGAAAAAACCGGCAAATTTCTCAAAATCGCTCGATCGGTTTTTGTTCAAATTTTAGACAAATGGATACCGTGATTCCCGTGTAACGCGTTTGTAATATTAGTTCTACCGTTCGATAGTAAATTCGACAGACGTAAAAGTGAATTAGTTTTTTTTTCGATTTAAATCCAAATTCGAACCACTGTTTTGTCTGGACATTTAATAAAAATTTGTAAAAACCACTGTAAGTGTTTTTGAGAAAATAAGATTTTATGTAGTTATTAATATTCTTTCTTAAAACCAAGTGGACCTTAGATGTGGACAAATTAGGCGTACTCGTACAGCTCCACAGATATATATTTTTTGTTTGTTTTTTGGTTTTTTGGTTTTTTTGTGAGTTTAACGTCCGACTATTGTGCACACTTGGGCTAATGCAGACGATGGGATGATTTATAGCGTATGAAAATGCCAAGCCCTGACCGGGAATCGAACCCGGGTCCTCGGGGTGAAAGCCCAGTACGCTATCAACTAGGCCACCGAGACGGCTTACACACACAGATACAGTACACCGATGTAAAGAATGCGAGGCGGAAAAAGACTGGAAATGGTTGACCTTGGCCAAACTACTACCCTTTTCGCATTCGCTAGTCATGTTAGTTATTGTTTCCTATTTCCAAAAATAAAGATAACCTTAAAGGGCCGTCGTTTTACAACCGTAGATTACATTAAAAGCGCATCGCTGAAAGAACTACAGCCTTGTTCTTATCTTGTTTGTGATTAAAACGTAAAATTTATTAAATAAAGTTAATATAACATTCATTCATTCATAAAGTATCCTCATTGTTAAATTTAATTAAATAACAGTAATACTAAAGTATATTGTATTTATTCTACGTGGGCTGAAGAACTGATGTTTTCTGACTGGACTGTAGCAGCGAAGACATTTAAACTGACTCGCATTCTCTACATCTGTCGACTGTATTTGTACACAGTAGTACAAACATCCACTAAAAACTAAAAAAGGACTGAGGGGTCCTGAAAACAGATAATCCAAAAAAAAAATCCACAAGATCGATTTTTTTTTCGAGACCAAAATACTGTTTTTATACTTGTATGAAATATATATCTCACATAAACCTCCACCTTAGTGTTACACATATTTCTATTTCGGTTTTTAACAAACTCATTATAACAGTTTTACTTATAGATTTATTTAGTAAGCTTTGACAGTAGTCACGTGGTGTAAAATCAGCTGTTTGTACGGCCTGTGATGACACTTAACATCTGCAACAAAATATCACATTAAAAAGAATCTTGCGGGACTGAATATGTACCCTTTACGTAAATTAAAAATACCTCATTTACTTGAACTTATTGCATCAATGCCCTTACATTCCCGCTACAGATTTTAAAATAATAACCGAAAAAACGTTTACTGAAATATTAAATCAGTAAATATTTTCAGTAAATATTTAATATATTTACTATATTAATATTAATATACTAATATTAATATATATTTAAAAAATATTTAATATTTTCAGTAAATATTAAATCAAAATATTTTACGGCGATACCGATAAATAAACTGAAAAATTCCCCTCTTCGTTTTAAGAATAACAATATTTAAAAGTCATTAATTCTAGTTGTTTTAACCTAGGCAATATTTAAACTCATTAAATTGTCAATTGTTTTAACAATGACAACACTTAAACTCAAATAATTTTAGTTCTTTTAAGAATAACAACGTCTGTTTTAAAAGTTTTAAAAACTGCAGAGGTTAAACTAATTAAATTACATTTAAACTCATTAAAATTAAACTTTTAGATATTAAAACAACGGCACGTTTAAAGTAATCAATTGTTTTTTGTCAAGAGCAACGTTCAAAATAATTAAATTTTAGTTGTTTTAACTTAGGCAATATTTAAAATCGTGGAATTGTAAATTGTTTTAACAATGACAACACTTAAACTCAAATAATTTTAGTTCTTTTAAGAATAACAACGTCTATGTTAAAAGTTTTAAAAACTGCAGAGGTTAAACTAATTAAATTACATTTAAACTCATTAAAATTAAACTTTTAGATATTAAAACAACGGCACGTTTAAAGTAATCAATTGTTTTTTGTCAAGAGCAACGTTCAAAATAATTAAATTTTAGTTGTTTTAACCTAGGCAATATTTAAAATCGTGGAATTGTAAATTGTTTTAACAATGACAACACTTAAACTCAAATAATTTTAGTTCTTTTAAGAATAACAACGTATATTTTAAAAGTTTTAAAAACAGCAAAAGTTAAACTAATTAAATTACATTTAAACTCATTAAAATTAAACTTTTAGATATTAAAACAACGGCACGTTTAAAGTAATGAAACAATTGTTTTTTGTCAAGAGCAACGTTTAAAATAGTTAAATTTTAGTTGTTTTAACCTAGGCAATATTTAAACTCATTGAATTGTCAATTGTTTTAACAATGACAACACTTAAACTCAAATAATTTTAGTTCTTTTATGAATAACAACGTCTATGTTAAAAGTTTAAAAACTGCAGAGGTTGAACTAATTAAATTACTTTTAAACTCATTAAAATTAAACTTTTAGATATTAAAACAACGGCACGTTTAAAGTAATCAAACAATTGTTTTTTTGTCGAGAGCAACGTTTAAAATAATTAAATTTTAGTTGTTTTAACTTAGGCAATATTTAAAATCGTGGAATTGTAAATTGTTTTAACAATGACAACAATTAAACTCAAATAATTTTAGTTCTTTTAAGAATAACAACGTCTATGTTAAAAGTTTTAAAAACAGCAGAGGTTGAACTAATTAAATTACATTTAAACTCATTAAAATTAAACTTTTAGATATTAAAACAACGGCACGTTTAAACTAATCAAACAATTGTTTTTTGTCAAGAGCAACGTTTAAAATAATTAAATTTTAGTTGTTTTAAAGAAGTAAAGACCAACGTATTTGATCTTAGAATTCAAACAATGGTAAATCGTCCTAGCTTTCCGAAATAACTAAAGTATACATACCCTGACGTCTTGTGAAATGTGCTTTAAAATTTCCCTCATTACTAGTCCACTGTTGTGAATGGTCCGTTGTGCAAAACCTCCCGTAACGTTCCATCCGGTTTCTTGGTCATAATGTTCATTAACCACCTGTCTTCCTTTTCCTGTAGCAGTGGCATTATCATCCTCCCCTTACTTTTCAGTTGTTTTAACAGCTGCAAAGTTTAACGTAAACATCTCAGTTGTTTTAAGAACAGTTACGTATAACAAATCGTAGTTGTAACAACAGCAGCGTTATCTTATCAAATTGTAATCGTATTTTTTGTAACAAGGTAACGTTTAACGTATTCGATCTCAGTTGTTTTATCAATGGTGTTGTTTAAACTGTCTTAGTTGTAACAACAGCAACGTTATCTTATGAAGTTGTAATCGTATTTGTTGTAACAAGGTAACGTTTAACTTATTCGATCTCAGTTGTTTTAACAATGGTGTTGTTTAAACTGTCTTAGTTGTAACAACAGCAACGTTATCTTATGAAGTTGTAATCGTATTTGTTGTAACAAGGTAACGTTTAACGTATTCGATCTCAGTTGTTTTATCAATCATGATGTATAAACTATCTTAGTTGTAACAATAGCAACGTTATCTTATTAAATTGTAATCTTATTTGCTGTAACAAGGTAACGTTTAACGTATACAGTCTTGGTTGTTTTAACAATGGTTATGTTTAAATTATCTCAGTTGTAACAACAGCAACGTTATCTTATCAAAATAAAATCGTATTTTTTTGTAACAATGTAACGTTTAATGTATTCAGTCTTTTTTGTTTTAACAATGGTGATATTTAAATTATCTCAGTTGTAACAACAGCAAAATTATCACATTAAATTGTAATAGTAATTTTTGTAACAAGGTAACGTTTAACGTATACAGTATTTGTTGTTTTAACAATGGTGAAGTTTAAAGTATCTTAGTTGTAACAACAGCAACGTTATCTTATGAAATTGTAATCATATTTGTTGTAACAAGGTAACGTTTAACGTATTCGATCTCAGTTGTTTTAACAATGGTGTTGTTTAAACTGTCTTAGTTGTAACAACAGCAACGTTATCTTATGAAATTGTAATCATATTTGTTGTAACAAGGTAACGTTTAACGTATTCGATCTCAGTTGTTTTAACAATGGTGTTGTTTAAACTGTCTTAGTTGTAACAACAGCAACGTTATCTTATGAAATTGTAATCATATTTGTTGTAACAAGGTAACGTTTAACGTATTCGATCTCAGTTGTTTTAACAATGGTGTTGTTTAAACTGTCTTAGTTGTAACAACAGCAACGTTATCTTATGAAATTGTAATCATATTTGTTGTAACAAGGTAACGTTTAACGTATTCGATCTCAGTTGTTTTAACAATGGTGTTGTTTAAACTGTCTTAGTTGTAACAACAGCAACGTTATCTTATGAAATTGTAATCATACTTGTTGTAACAAGGTAACGTTTAACGTATTCGATCTCAGTTGTTTTAACAATGGTGTTGTTTAAACTGTCTTAGTTGTAACAACAGCAACGTTATCTTATGAAATTGTAATCATACTTGTTGTAACAAGGTAACGTTTAACGTATTCGATCTCAGTTGTTTTAACAATGGTGTTGTTTAAACTGTCTTAGTTGTAACAACAGCAACGTTATCTTATGAAGTTGTAATCGTATTTGTTGTAACAAGGTAACGTTTAACTTATTCGATCTCAGTTGTTTTAACAATGGTGTTGTTTAAACTGTCTTAGTTGTAACAACAGCAACGTTATCTTATGAAATTGTAATCATACTTGTTGTAACAAGGTAACGTTTAACGTATTCGATCTCAGTTGTTTTAACAATGGTGTTGTTTAAACTGTCTTAGTTGTAACAACAGCAACGTTATCTTATGAAATTGTAATCATACTTGTTGTAACAAGGTAACGTTTAACGTATTCGATCTCAGTTGTTTTAACAATGGTGTTGTTTAAACTGTCTTAGTTGTAACAACAGCAACGTTATCTTATGAAATTGTAATCATATTTGTTGTAACAAGGTAACGTTTAACGTATTCGATCTCAGTTGTTTTAACAATGGTGTTGTTTAAACTGTCTTAGTTGTAACAACAGCAACGTTATCTTATGAAGTTGTAATCATACTTGTTGTAACAAGGTAACGTTTAACGTATACAGTATTTGTTGTTTTAACAATGGTGAAGTTTAAAGTATCTTAGTTGTAAAAACAGCAACGTTATCTTATGAAATTGTAATCATATTTGTTGTAACAAGGTAACGTTTAACGTATTCGATCTCAGTTGTTTTAACAATGGTGTTGTTTAAACTGTCTTAGTTGTAACAACAGCAACGTTATCTTATGAAATTGTAATCATACTTGTTGTAACAAGGTAACGTTTAACGTATTCGATCTCAGTTGTTTTAACAATGGTGTTGTTTAAACTGTCTTAGTTGTAACAACAGCAACGTTATCTTATGAAATTGTAATCATACTTGTTGTAACAAGGTAACGATTAACGTATTCAGTCTTTGTTGTTTTATTAATTATGATGTTTAAACTATCTTATTTCTAACAATAGCAGCGTCATATTATCAAATTGTAATCGTATTTGTTGTAACAATGGTTGTATACGTTAACGTATACAGTATTTGTTGTTTTAACAATGGTGTTGTTTAAACTGTCTTAGTTGTAACAACAGCAACGTTATCTTATGAAATTGTAATCATATTTGTTGTAACAAGGTAACGTTTAACGTATTCGATCTCAGTTGTTTTAACAATGATGATGCTTAAACTGTCTTAGTTGTAACAATAGCAACGTTATCTTATTAAATTTTAATCGTATTTTGTGTAACAAGGTAACGATTAACGTATTCAGTCTTTGTTGTTTTATTAATTATGATGTTTAAACTACCTTATTTGTAACAATAGCAGCGTCATATTATCAAATTGTAATCGTATTTGTTTTAACAAGGTAAGGATTAACGTATTCTATCTTTGTTGTTTTAACAATGGCTATGCTTTAAATGTCTTAGTTGTAACAATAGTAACGTTATCTTATCAAATTGTAATCGTATTTGTTTTAACAAGGTAAGGATTAACGTATTCTATCTTTGTTGTTTTAACATTGGCGATGTTTAAAATATCTTAGTTGTAACAACAGCGGCATTAACATATTAAATTGTAATAGTAATTTTTGTAACAAGGTAACGATTAACGTATTCTATCTTTGTTGTTTTAACAATGTTATGTTTAAAGTATCTTATTTGTAACAATAGCAATGGTATCTTATAAAATTGTAATCGTATTCCTTGTAACAAGGTAACGTTTAACGTATACAGTCTTTGTTGTTTTAACAATGGTAACATTTAACGTTATTTCCAAAGTGCACCAAAAAATTTTTATTATATTATTCAGAAAAAGACGAGTATTTTTAATAAATATTATCAGACGATAAGGTCACGTTCTTCTAAAAACGTGTTTAAAATTCTAAAAAAAATTTACCTGTTCTTTTAAAGTGATTCTATACTGTAATAAGATTATAATTGTATACATTGTTTACCTCTCTTGGTTGTTCAATGTTTGCTCGGAGGTCAATGTATATGGCATCGTAAGGACCATGTTCTGGAACACCGCCGTTTTCTCTGCCCTCTGTTACAAGATTCGTTTTATACATTAATAATTTACACTGGTTAAGACGAGAACCGGAGTAAACAGTGTTGCCGGATTGTGCATCGCTCATTAGCCGCATCTATTTGTCAGATATTTATTAATGCCTGACAACAGAAAATTGGATAAACTATCTTTTGTTACGCATGCGCCTGAACAAACTACGGTCACGTGTTTTGTAACTTACACTATAAGCATCTAAACCCGTCCTGTACCTACGTTTTTAGAGAATTTTTCTGTTTGAATTTTTTTTTTAAGGCAAAGGCACATTGAGACTATTACCGCCTCCCTAAAGGTAAATGTGAGTGTAAAGTGTAGTGTTGTAAGTGTAAGTATGTGTTAGACTCGGGTACCGCGAGGGAAGTCTAAATCCTCTAAATAGGTGCAGCTAATCTGCAACCCCTTGCGGGCTGTTTGGAAAATTAACAACTGGAGCCACGATCAATCATATGCAGACGCACGATTTTAAATACTTCAAACTTTTTTTTAATAAATATTACGTTAAAAATCCAGTTGTTATTAAAATTAAGCTCAAAATTTCGTTCGGTAATACCGTTCCGATATTCGAAAGAATTGCTTCAAAATGGCGACAGTAAAAAACTTTTTAAAACTCAAAACATTTTGGTCGCATATAAAAATTGCAAGTCAACTAAGTGTACGCAATTTTAAATAATATAAAATTTTAGTTCAACTCTACAAAATTTCGCAAAATCCCGGGTCTTACCACGTCAACCGCACCGATATCACATTTTAAAAGGGAAATTCACACACACACACACACACACACACACACACACACACACACACACACACACACACACACACACACACACACACATACATCACTGTTAGAGATGGAGAATATGCGACTTGGCAACATTGTTAGATGTGTTACTGCAGTGGCGCAAACAGTGGTGTAAACGCAAAGCTTCGACGATCTAATTAAAATTACTGTGATCACGAGCGTTCTGTGCATATGTTTATTCATTTGCGCCACAAGTATGATGTGAAGTCAGTAGGTGTACAGGCACTTGGGTACACGAGCTGCGTAACTGTATTAAAATGTAAGCCACTTTAAATATCTGTTGAAAAACGTTTATGCCTTATTAAATGGCTATTTGTCAAGGACAGGCTTGATCGCGGTGCTAAGGTCGCAGGCTAACCTTAACGCTTTCCGATAACGTCGTTACCTTCTCCCCATTTATCTAACTGACATAAAGTACAGATTTCAAGAAACATGAAACATAACCTACCGAAAAGTCTGACACGATTCGCTTTATAAATTTCAGGCGCCATTTCTTCAAGCTTCGCTAAAGAAGCATTATAATCTCCGATTGCCTCTTCGATGCCCACCACGTAACTTTCGGGGCCGACCATCACAGCCATTGCCACAGTCAGGTACAAACTGTCATATCCTACGTGCATAGCCTTGCAGCCTGGTTTTAGGTAATCCTTGAAGTTTTCTAAGACCCACGGGTACTGAAATAAAATCAAAATTCTTGTACATCAATAAGGTAAATCATCTTTAGAGTATAGTACTTAGAAAGATGGATCTGTACCTACTAATAATGTTTTACAATTTCAAAATCACAAATATCACTTACACTGATGGTAAGTAATACTGTGAACGCATAATATTTGATTATTACATCGCAAACGGTGATAGAAAGAAAGTATCAGGTACTGCGGATACTCTGATCGCCTCTATGAGTTTTTTTCCAGAATCAGACCAAAACGATTGTTATTATTTTGTAGCTATTATTAAGTAACAGTTACTAGTTACCAGTTATTAAGTAACAGTTACTAAGGACCTGTTACTATACACTCACCGTATAGTAAGGGCTGGCAACCATTCCATTACCCACATATCTCGGAACGTCGAAATAATGGTCTTCAAAGTCAGCGAAATCAACTTTCAGCATTGCGTCTGAAACTACTTTGCTTTTTATGTAACCATTCTCTAAAACGGAACAAAATAACAAAATCATCATTATGAGATATTTTCTTAATTGCAATTATACTATCATCGTTTGGTATTACTGAAAATATTTGAAAAAAAACTAAAAAACGTTGACTTCTAAGAAAATGTTTTCCAAAAAAACTCACCGGTCATCTTCCTCACGTATTCTGAATTGTTTTTTGGGACGTCTTCTGGTTCTTGATCCGTATACGGAGGCGGTGGCTTGAAATCGCAATAACTTCTTTCGATCAGTATTAAAATAACAGTTAAGTGCCATAACATTTTGTTGCTACTGAAATAAAACAACATACTTACAGAATTAATGAACTGTAAACGTTGAGAGGAAAAACGAACCGTGACACATAGGCAGTTAAGTCATAAACAGATATGTATTAGTGTGGAAAAGCGTGACTAGATAGATATTTAGAGGTTACGGGGTTTATTATCACCAGGTACTGCCACCAGTGTCTATTATACAACTATGCCTCTTAAGTGCTAGTACAGTAGATTGGTTCTTTCAATAAATTTGAACAGTCCACCGCTATCTCGTTCAACAGGGTCCTGGAAGAAAAATACCCTTCGCTTCCTGCTAGGAAGAGCTTAAAATCACTGATTACAAGCTGCAGTTTACTTATTCGTCTCTTACAGCCTACGCAGGTTTCTTTTTGGTTTAACTGCTACCCTACTCACATGTACTCTCAAATCATACAGAGTTCTTCTATATAAATATATTTGATTTGATTGCAATATTTCCCCACCTGAGCCGCCTCGGTGGCCTAGTTGATAGCGTACTAGGCTTTCACCCCGAGGACCCACGTTCCATTCCCGGCCAGGGCTTGACATTTTCATACGCTATAAATCATCCTATCGTCTGTATTAGCCCAAGTGCACAATAGTCGGACATTAAAAAAAAAAAAAATACTTCCCCACCTAAAAAACTTTCAATTATTGTTAATTGTTTTTGGGTTTTCGTCTGTAGATTGATTTTGTAAAAGAAAACTTAATTCGTCTTGTTTAGGTGATATATTTGAGCAAAATTTAAAATATCGTTAAAGCCGATTTTGAAAAAATATTCCCTTAGTAAATTTTCAATAATATTTTCATCGAAAAATAGGCAACAATTTTTTTTGATATGTTAAAGCTACAGTTTTATAACAAGTTTCATTGATATCGGACTATTTGTTTAGTACTGAATCACGTGTGCATACAGACAGTTATATTACATTAAATACAACTTTATTGATTTAGAGGAAACGAACAAACATATTTTTTTAAATATTTCGTAAAGTCAGACAATAAAAAAAATAATTTAAACAGTATTTCCAGCTGTACAAAATACATACCTTATCTATTAAAATATAACTGTCGCAACGTTAGTGCCGCCTAAATTGAAGGGAACAACTTTTCAAATTTGTTGACTGAAAAGTTGTTTTGCATTGATGGCGAGATTAAATTTTAATTGAATGAAAGTAATTAAAAACCAATGTTTTTTCATTGTATCAGACGATTATCTGTTTTAGTTATTTATAATGATGAGGCCACCAGTGGAGTTGATTGCAGATGGTTAGGTTAAAGTTTATGTAAATTACGTTTAATGTAAAAATTTCTTCCACGGGGGGGCCAAGTATCTTTGTAGATATGTTAGTATCACCTTACTGGCGAATTTCCATTACAGCGACCATCACGGTAAGACCCGGGAGCTTGGACAGTTGATTTCAGCAATAGGTTAGACAAGTCAGTCGTCCAGTAAATATCTGTTTAAATATTTCAAAATAGCGGTCATCTTTTTTATCTTATAAATTTTATCTTATATTTTTATATTATATTTAACGTAACGAGTGTAAAAATCTGCACAAATTTAAATTTTCAAATAACATGGCAGATGAACCCATCTATAGTCAGACGTTAAACACCAAAAAAAAAGAACAAATCAGTGTGAAAATGAATTCTTTGAAATTACATTTAAAAAAATAACTGAAAATTTAGAAATAAAAATAATTATAAATTTAAAAAATGGCCGTTATTAAAAGAGAAGGAACAAAATGTTTGCTTACTGTAACCAATTAGGCCTCCCCTCCACACTTCGTTGGCCATGCAATCAGTAGTTTATCCATGACTTGCACAGATTCACCGTTTGTTTGAGTACTCGCCAGATGTATTCTGTATATATTTATTTGCTTTTGTTTTTCTGATCACAAGTAAGTTTTAATATTTTGTTTTCGGTCATCAAAACGTTTTACATTTAGTAATTAAATATATGCTTAAGTTCTGGTTGCTACATTAATGCTTTAAGTCAGCTACCTGAAAACGAGAGTTTATCCATGCATTTGTAATGTTGCGTATGTAATGTTGCGTATGTAATGTTGCGTATTGTACTCCCGTATACAAAAACTATAGAAAATATCTGAATACACAATAATATGGCTAGAAACACTAGCGAAATGTGACCGCTTTTAAAATTCTTTTAAGTGTTCGAAATTTTTGTCTGATCTGTTTCAAACTAAGCAGACAATAATCACTTAGAATAACGTTTCGAAATGACGTTTATTTCGATTCTTTGAACAATAAATCGAAAGTTTTAAATCGACATCTTCAAATTTGATTTTACGGTTGTAATAAGCGATAAAATGTCCATTAAAAACGTTTTAAATATTCAACTTTTATTGAATATAAAATTCTTAATGGAAATTTAGTACCTATGCAGACTTTTAAAGCTGATTACGATCATGAAATGAAATTGTTTTATCTAAATCTAGAAATTTCGATTTGCTAATTTTTAAAAATTCGCTTAAATCTCGTCAGTTCATTTTTTCCAAAACATTCAATAAAGCAACAACTTTTTCAATTCCATATAAACTACGCATAAAACCATCCTCCTGTTCTAAATCATGAACAACGTGACCAATTTTGAATTAAACCATAAAGTGTAATTTAAAATGAAGGACTGTGGTTGTAATATTTTATAACATACACAAATGTTTATTTACACATAATGCTAATCAATGCTGATTGTTTTTAGAAATCGTTACTATCCCATCAACGAGACAGCTGCGCGCCAATACTATTGCTAAGAGGATAACAAAGGCAATGAATTAACTTTAAATGTAATTATTTATTTAATTATCTATTAATTGCTTATGTCTTCCCTACCTACAATTTCTGTGGACCTGGTTTTCTGAAATTATTTCCCACTGATTACAATTAAATCACCTGTTTCATACTTCCATGAAACCTAAATTTCCTTCTACAAATTTCTTTTTACATTTCACTTCTTCCCGGTTATCTGTTAGTAGTTCTTGGAAAGGTTTTTAAAGACCATTTGCATATGTCTGCCTAACCAGGAGCAAAATATTTCAAAAAATACTCCCGGACATTTTGTCTCCACATATATTTTAAAATTTCTTTAATTTTCTTCACCTTCAAATTTTACGTGTTACATACCGTCGTTTAAAAAAAACCTTTGTGTTCAGTTGTTTGATAAAATTTTTTATAAATCTGTTTTTCTCAAATGCACTATACAGATTTTCATCAAACACTGATTATATTTACTCAAACAAAACGTTTGCAGTCACATTGATTTTAGACCGAAAGTACTGTAATTAAGTTCAATACCACTATTACTTGATTACAAAGGTGACAGCGGATAAATAATGCATCCAACAAACAACAAGTGATCTCTCCTTTTTCGATGCGTTTCACTATGGTTCCGTTCATAAGCTTGTCAATTATATACGTTCTTATTCCACGGTTTGATATTATAGCTATCATCATTTTACCCCCAAAGTTCAGCTGGCCAATCAGCTGTGAACAAAAACAAAGTGCTTATTTTTTTTTACTTGGGTTAATGTAGACGTTAAACACCTAAAATCAAATAATTTTAGTTCTTTTAAGAATAACAACGTCTATGTTAAAAGTATTAAAAACTGCAGAGGTTAAACTAATTAAATTACATTTAAACTCATTAAAATTAAACTTTTAGATATTAAAAAAACGGCACGTTTAAACTAATCAAACAATTGTTTTTTGTCAAGTGCAACGTTTAAAATAGTTAAATTTTAGTTGTTTTAACTTAGGCAATATTTGAAATCGTGGAATTGTAAATTGTTTTCACAATGACAACATTTAAACTCAAATAATTTTAGTTCTTTTAAGAATAACAACGTCTATGTTAAAAGTTTTAAAAACTGCAGAGGTTGAACTAATTAAATTACATTTAAACTCATTAAAATTAAACTTTTAGATATTAAAACAACGGCACGTTTAAACTAATTAAACAATTGTTTTTTGTCAAGAGCAACGTTTAAAATAATTAAATTTTAGTTGTTTTAATTTAGGCAATATTTAAACTCATTAAATTGTCAATTATTTTAACACTTAAACTCAAATAATTTTAGTTCTTTTAAAAATAACAACGTCTATGTTAAAAGTTTTAAAAACAGCAGAGGTTAAACTAATTAAATTACATTTAAACTCATTAAAATTAAACTTTTAGATATTAAAACAACGGCACGTTTAAACTAATCAAACAATTGTTTTTGTCAAGAGCAACGTTTAAAATAGTTAAATTTTAGTTGTTTTAAAGAAGTAAAGACCAACGTATTTGATCTTAGATTTCAAACAACGGTAAATCGTCCTAGCTTTCCGAAATAACTAAAATATACATACCCTGACGTCTTGTGAAATGTGCTTTAAAATTTCCCTCTTATCACTAGTCCACTGTTTTGAATGGTCCGTTGTGCAAAACCTCCCGTAACGTTCCATCCGGTCTCTTGGTCATAATGTTCATTAACCACCTGCCTTCCTTTTCCTGTAGCAGTGGCATTATCATCCTCCCCTTACTTTTCAGTTGTCTTAACAGCTGCAAAGTTTAACGTAAACATCGCAGTTTTTTAAACAACAGTTGCGTATAACATATCGTAGTTGTAACAACAGCAGCGTTATCTTATCAAATTGTAATCGTATTTTTTGTAACAACGTCACGTTTAACGTATTCAGTCTTTGTTGTTCTAACAATTGTGATATTTAAATTATCTTAGTTTAACAAAAAAAAACCCAAATTTTATGAAATTGTAATCGTATTTTTTGTAACAAGGTAAAGTTTAACGTATTCGATCTCAGTTGTTTTATCAATCGTGATGTATAAACTCTCTTAGTTGTAACAATAGCAACGTTATCTTATTAAATTGTAATCTTATTTGCTGTAACAAGGTAACGTTTAACTTATACAGACTTGGTTGTTTTAACAATAATTATGTTTAAATTATCTTAGTTGTTACAACAGCAACGTTATCTTATCAAATTAAAATCGTATTTTTTTGTAACAATGTAACGTTTAATGTATTCAGTCTTTTTTGTTTTAACAATGGTGATATTTAAATTATCTCAGTTGTAACAACAGCGGCATTATCATATTAAATTGTAATAGTAATTTTTGTAACAAGGTAAAGATTAACGTATCACTTTTTGTTGTTTTCACAATGGTGATTTTTAACTATCTTATTTGTATCAATAGCAGCTTTATCTTATCAAATTTTAATCGTATTTCTTGTAACAAGGTAAAGTATAACGTATTCGGTCTTTGTTGTTTTAACAAAGTTATGTTTAAAGTATCTTATTTGTAACAATAGCAATGGTATCTTATAAAATTGTAATCGTATTCCTTGTAACAAGGTAACGTTTAACGTATACAGTCTTTGTTGTTTTAACAATGTTATGTTTAAAGTATCTTATTTGTAACAATAGCAATGGTATCTTATAAAATTGTAATCGTATTCCTTGTAACAAGGTAACGTTTAACGTATACAGTCTTTGTTGTTTTAACAATGGTAACATTTAACGTTATTTCCAAAGTGCACGAAAAAATTTTTATTATATTATTCAGAAAAAGACGAGTCTTTTTATTAAATATTATCAGACGATAAGGTCACGTTCTTCTAAAAAATTTACCTGTTCTTTTAAAGTGATTCTATACTGTAATAAGAATAGAATTGTATACATTGTTTACCTCTCTTGGTTGTTCAATGTTTGCTCGGAGCCCAATGTATATGGCATCGTAAGGACCATGTTGTGGAACACCGCCGTTTTCTCTGCCCTCTGTTACAAGATCGTTTTATACATTAATAATTTACACTGGTTAAGACTAGAACCGGAATAAACAGTGTTGCCGGATTGTGCATCGCTCATTAGCCGCATCTATTTGTCAGATATTTATTAATGCCTGACAACAGAAAATTGGATAAACTATCTTTTGTTACGCATGCGCCTGAACAAACTACGGTCACGTGTTTTGTATCTTACACTATAAGCATCTAAACCCGTCCTGTACCCACGTTTTTAGAGAATTTTTTTTTTTGAATTTTTTTTAAGGCAAAGGCACATTGAGACTATTATCGCCTCCCTAAATGTAAATGTGAGTGTAAACTGTAGTGTTGTAAGTGAAAGTATGTGTTAGGCTCGGGTACATCGAGGGAAGTCTAATTCCTCTCAATAGGTGCAGCTCGTCTGCAACCCCTTGCAGGCTGTTTGGAAAATTAACAACTAAAGCCACGATCAATCATATACACACTCACAGTTTTAAATACTTCAAAGTTTCTTTAATAAATATTACGTTGAAAATCCAGTTTTTGTTAAAATTAAGCTCTAAATTTCGTTCGGTAATATCGTTCCGCTATTCGAAAAAAATTGCTTCAAAATGGCGACAGTAAAAACCTTTTTAAAACTCTAAACATTTTGGTCACATATAAAAATTGCAAGTCAACTAAGTGTACGCAATTTTAAATAATGAAAATTTTTTTTCAACTCTACAAAATTTCAAAATCCCGGGTCTTACCACGTCAACCGCACCGATATCACATTTTAAAAGGGAAATTCACACATACACACACACATGCTGTTAGAGATGGAGAATATGCGACTTGGAACACTGTTAGATGTATTACAGCAGTGGCGCAAACAGTGGTGTAAACGCAAAGCTTCGACGATCTAATTAAAATTACTGTGATCACGAGCGTTCTGTGCATATGTTTATTCATTTGCGCCACAAGTATGATGTGAAGTCAGTAGGTGTACAGGCACTTGGGTACACGAGCTGCGTAACTGTATTAAAATGTAAGCCACTTTAAATATCTGTTGAAAAACGTTTATGCCTTATTAAATGGCTATTTGTCAAGGACACGCTTGATCGCGGTGCTAAGGTCGCAGGCTAACCTTAACGCTTTCCGATAACGTCGATACCTTCTCCCCATTTATCTAACTGACATAAACATATAACATAACCTGCCGAAACATGAAACATGAAACATAATATTTCAAGAAACATGAAACATAACCTACCAAAAAGTCTGACACGATTCGCTTTATAAATTTCAGGCGCCAGTTCTTCAAGCCTCACTAAAGAATCATTATAATTTCCGATTGCCTCTTCGATGCCCACCACGTAACCTTCGGGGCCGACCATCACAGCCATTGCCACAGTCAGGTACAAACTGTCATATCCTACGTCCATAGCCTTGCAGCCTGGTTTTAGGTAATCCTTGAGGTTTTCTAAGGCCCACGGATACTGAAATAAAATCAAAATTCTTGTACATCAATAAAGTAAATCACTTTAGTGTATAGTACTTAGAAAGATGAATCGGTACCTACTAATAATATTTTACAATTTCAAAATCACAGATATCACTTACACTGATGGTAAGTAATACTGTGAACGCATAATATTTTATTATTACATCGCAAACGGTGATCGAAAGAAAGTATGAGGTACTGCGGATACTCTGATCGCCTCTATGAGTTTTTTCCAGAATCAGACCAAAACGAGTTATTATTATGTAGCTATTATTAAGTAACAGTTACTAGTTACCAGTTATTAAGTAACAGTTACTAAGGAACTGTTATACACTCACCGCATAGTAAGGGCTGACAACCATTCCATTACCCACATATCTCGGAACGTCGAAATAATTGTCTTCAAAGTCTGCGAAATCAACTTTCAGCATTGCGTCTGAAACTACTTTGCTTTTTATGTAACCATTCTCTAAAACGGAACAAAATAACAAAATCGTCATTATGAGATATTTTCTTAATCGCAATTATACTATCATCGTTTGGTATTACTAAAAATATTTGAAAAAAAAACTAAAAATACTTTGACTTCTAAGAAAATGTTTTCCAAAAAAACTCACCGATCATCTTCCTCACGTATTCCGAATTGTTTTTTGGGACGTCTTCTGGATCTTGATCCGTATACGGAGGCGATAGCTTGAAATCGCAATAACTTCTTTCGATCAGTATTAAAATAACAGATAAGTGCCATAACATTTTGTTGCTACTGAAATAAAACAACATACTTACAGAATTAATGAACTGTAAACGTTGAGAGGAAAAAAGAACCGTGACACATAGGCAGTTAAGTCATAAACAGATATGTATTAGTGTGGAAAAGCGTGACTAGATAGATATTTAGAGGTTACGGGGTTTATTATTACCAGGTACTGCCACCAGTATCTATTATACAACTATGACTCTTAAGTGCTAGTACAGTAGATTGGTTCTTTCAATAAATTTGAACAGTCCACCGCTATCTCGTTCAACAGGGTCGCCTCGGTGGCCTAGTTGATAGCGTACTAGGCTTACACCCCGAGGACCCACGTTCCATTCCCGGTCAGGGCTTGATATTTTCATACGCTATAAATCATCCTATCGTCTGCATTAGCCCAAGTGCACAATAGTCGGACGTTAAAAAAAAAAAAAATATTTCCCCACCTAAACAAACTTTAAATTATTGTTAATTGTTTTTGGGTTTTGTCTGTAAATTGATTTTGTAAAAGAAAATTTATTTCGTCTTGTTTAGGTGATATATTTGAGCAAAATTTAAAATATCGTTAAAGCCGATTTTGAAAAAATATTCTCTTAGTAAATTTTCAATAATATTTTCATCGAAAAATAGGCAACAATTTTTTTTTTTGATATGTTAAAACTACAGTTTTATAACAAGTTTCATTGATATCGGACTATTTGTTTAGTACTGAATCACGTGTGCATACAGACAGTTATATTACATTAAATACAACTTTATTGATTTAGAGGAAACGAACAAACATATTTTTTTAAATATTTCGTATAGTTAGACAATAAAAAAATAATTTAAACAGTATTTCCAGCTGTACAAAATACAAACCTTATCTATTAAAATACAACTGTCGCAACGTTAGTGCCTCCTAAATTGAAGGGAACAACTTTTCAAATTTGTTGACTGAAAAGTTGTTTTGCATTCATGGCGAGATTAAATTTTAATTGAATGAAAGTAATTAAAAACCAATGTTTTTTCATTGTATCAGGCGTTTATCTATTTTAGTTATTTATAATGATGAGGCCTCCAGTGGAGTTGATTGCAGATGGTTAGGTTAAAGTTTATGTAAATTACGTTTAATGTAAAAATTTCTTCCACGGGTGGGCCAAGTATCTTTGTAGATATATTAGTATCACCTTACTGGCGAATTTCCATTACAGCGACCATCACGGTAAGACCCGGGAGCTTGGACAGTTGATTTCAGCAATAGGTTAGACAAGTCAGTCGTCCAGTAAATATCTGTTTAAATATTTCAAAATAGCGGCCATCTTTTTTATCTTATAAATTTTATCTTATATTTTTATATTATATTTAACGTAACGAGTGTAAAAATCTGCACAAATTTAAATTTTCAAATAACATGGCAGATGAACCCATCTATAGTCAGACGTTAAACACCAAAAAAAAGAACAAATCAGTGTGAAAATGAATTCTTTGAACTACATTTAAAAAAATAACTGAAAATTTAGAAATAAAAATAATTATAAATTTAAAAAATGGCCGTTATTAAAAGAGAAGGAACAAAATGTTTGCTTACTGTAACCAAATAGGCCTCCCCTCCACACTTCGTTGGCCATGCAATCAGTAGTTTATCCATGACTTGCACACATTCACCGTTTGTTTGAGTACTCGCCAGATGTATTCTGTATATATATATTTGCTTTTGTTTTGCTGATCACAAGTAAGTTTTAATATTTTGTTTTCGGTCATCAAAACGTTTTACATTTAGTACTTAAATACTTGCTTAAGTTCTGGTTGCTACGTTAATGCTTTAAGTCAGCTACCTGAAAACGAGAGTTTATCCATGCATTTGTAATGTTGCGTATGTAATGTTGCGTATTGTACTCCCGTATACAAAAACTATAGCAAATATCTGAATACACAATAATATGGCTAGAAACACTAGCAAAATGTGACCGCTTTTTAAATTTTTTTAAGTGTTCGAAATTTTTGTCTGATCTGTTTCAAACAATCAGACAAAAATCACTTAGAATAACGTTTCGAAATGACGCTTATTTCAATTCTTTGAACAATAAATCGTAAGTTTTAAATTGATTTTACGGTTGTAATAAGCTATACAATTTCCATTAAAAACTTTTTAAATATTCTAATTTTATTGAATACAAAAATCTTAATGGTAATTTAGTACCTATACAGACTTTTTAAAGCTGATTACGATCATGAAATGAAATTGTTTTGTGTAAATTTAGAAATTTCGATTTGATAGTTTTTAAAAATTCGCTTACATCACGTCAGTTCATTTTTTCCAAAACATTCAATAAAGCAACTACTTTTTCAATTCCATATAAACTACACATAAAACACCTCCTGTTCTAAATCATGAATCACGTGACCAATTTCCAATTAAACCATAAAGTGTTATTTAAAAAGAAGGACTGTGGTTGTAGACAACAGTAATATTTTAAAACATACGAAAATGTATATTTACACATTATGTTAATCAATGCTGATAGTTTTTAGAAATCGTTGCCATCCCATCAGCGAGACAGCTGCGCGTCAATACTATTGCTAAGAGGATAACAAAGGCAATGAATTAACTTTAAATGTAATTATTTATTTAATTATCTATTAATTGCTTATTTCTTTTCTACCTACAATTTCTGTGGACCTGGTTTTCTGAAATTATTCCCCACTGATCACAATTAAATCACCTGTTTCATACTTCCATGAAACCTAAATTTCCTTCTACAAATTTCTTTTTACATTTCACTTCTTCCCGGTTATCTGTTAGTAGTTCTTGGAAAGGTTTTTAAAGACCATTTGCATATGTCTGCATAACCAGGAGCACATTTCAAAAAATATTCCCGGACATTTTGTCTTTATATATATTTAAAATTTCTTTAATTTTCTTCACCTTCAAATTTTACGTGTTACATACCTTCGTTTAAAAAGAAACCTTTGTGTTCAGTTGTTTGATAATTTTTTTTTATAAATCTGTTTTTCTCAAATGCACTATACAGATTTTTACAAACACTGATTAAATTTACTGAAACAAAACTTTTGCAGTCACATTGATTTTAGACAGAACGTACTGTACTTACTTACAATACCACTATTACTTGATTACAAAGGTGTCAGCGGATAATTAATGCATCCAACAATCAACAAATGATCTCTCTTTGTTCGATGCGTTTCACTATGGTTCCGTTCATAAGCTTGTCAATTATACACGTTCTTATTCCACGGTTTGTTATTATCGCTATCATCATTTTACCGCCAATGTTCAGCTGGACAATCAGCTGTGAACAAAAACAAAGTGTTTAGAAAGCCTGAAGTTCTTTTACTTGGGTTAATGTAGACGTAACGCGAGGAGAAGTGACCGCTGACCTGCAACGGTCAGTGTCTTTGATTCACTAAGAAAATTGGTACTTTTCAATACACAATACCTGTGCGAGTTACAACTATGATATTTTTCTGCAAAAATTAAAATATTTTCCTATGTTAAAATATTTTGAAAATGTACGATATAAAATATGTAGGTTAGTTATTGAATTCACTTTTAACTTTATTTAACTAAAGAACTTTCACTTTTAGAAAAACAAAATGTAAACATTTAGTGTATGTGCGCAATGAAGAATTAATACTAACGTTCTGTAACAATTGAAACAAAGTGTCGCGGTTATTCTTACTAGGCCCACATTCCAGCTACCCAGACACTTGCAAACAGTATTATAAAGACCTATTCAAACTAAAATTTAGGATTGGGTGACCCTGAAAACAAACATAACGTCCACAAGATCGATTTTTCGAGACCGCAATACTGTTTTCATACTTGTATGAAATATCGTATATCTCACAAACTTCCGTTTAGTGTTACACATATTTCTATTTCGGTTTTTAACAATCACAGCAATTATATTTATAGAGTTATTTAGTAAGCTTTGACACCAGTCACGTGGTGTAAAATCAGCTGTTTGTACTGCCTGTGATGACACTGAGCATCTGCAACAAAATATCGCACTAAAAGGAACCTTTTATATAAGTTAAAAATACCTCATAATTAAAAAAAAAATTATTAAATTCATTGCTTGAATGCATTACAAATATCTCCATATTTAAAATAAACATTGAAAAATCGTAACTACATTGTGATTTTCTTTAAAAATCAAAATATTTTATGGAGATACCGATAAATAAAATTGTTCACAATCACTAACTCATTAAATTGTAGCTGTTAAAACAACGGCAACATTTGAAGTATTTAGTGTTTAAGACAATAAAATGTTAGTTGCTCAAAAGAACTCAACGTGTGACGTATTCGATCTTAGATTCTTAACTACGGTAACCAATTTTACATGTACAATTTTCACATACCCTGATGTCCTATAACTGCTTCAACTTCCCTTGTTATTACCAATCCGCTTTTCTGAACGGTCCATTGTGAAAAACTTCCCGTACCACTCCATCGTGCCTCTTCGTCATAACGTTCATTAACCATGTACGTTCCTTTTCCAGTAACACTGGCATGACCATCCTACCGTTATTCTTCAGTTGTTTTAACAGCTATAAAGTTCAACGTAAACAATCTTAGTTGTTTTAACAGTAGAGACGTATAACCTTACCTACGTTAGTTGTAACAACGGCAATGTTATTTAATTGAATTTTAATCGCGCTTCTTAAAACAACGGCAATATTTACCGTATTCAATCTTAGTTGTTTTAACAATGGTGACGTGTAACCTTACCTACGTTAATTGTAACAACGGCAATGTTATCTAATTGAATTTTAATCGCGCTTCTTATAACAACGGAAACGTTTAACGTATTCAATCTTAGTTGTTTTAACAGTAGTGACGTATAACCTTACCTACGTTAATTGTAACAACGGCAATGTTATCTAATTGAATTTTAATCGCGCTTCTTATAATAACATCCCACCGTCTGTATTAGCCCAAGTGTGCACAATAGTCGGACGTTAAACACAAAAAAAAAAAACGGCAACGTTTAACGTATTCAATCTTATTTGTTTTAACAATGGTAAAGTATAACCTTACCTACGTTAATTGTAACAACGGCAAGGTTATCTAATTGAATTTTAATCGCGCTTCTTATAACAACGGCAACGTTTAACGTATTCAATCTTAGTTATTTTAACAATGGTGACGTATAACCTTATCTATCTTAGTTGTAACAACGGCAATGTTATTTAATTGAATTTTAATCGCACTTCTTGTAACAACGGCAACGTTTAACGTATTCAATCTTAGTTGTTTTTAACAATGGTAAAGTATAACCTTATCTATCTTAGTTGTAACAATGGCAATGTTATCTAATTGAATTTTAATCGCGCTTCTTATAACAACAGCAACGTTTATCGTTTCAATTTTAGTGTTTTTAATAATAGTGACGTATAACCTTACCTACGTTAGTTGTAACAAAAGCAATGTTATCTTATTAAATTTTAATCGCACGTAACAACGGCAACGTATTCAATCTTAGTTGTTTTAACAAAGGTAACATACAACCTATCTTAGTTATAACCACTGCAACGTTGTCTTACTACGGTACTGTTTTTTTACTAAGTGAAATTTTTTTAAAGCCAATTTACATTTAAAAAAATTCTTCTTCTAGATACTTACCAGTTCTTTTAAAACAATTATTTCTGCATTAATATTAAATATACTGAATACGGTAATAAAATTTGAGTTACCTCTTCTGGTTCTACAATGTGTGCTCTGATCCCATTATATATGGCGTCGTACGGTCCCTGTTCTGGAACACCGCTATTTTCTGTGCCCTCTGTTTCAAATATTAATATCATTATTATGACATAGCCACCGGACCACATTTTAAAATAATTATGACCTATTTTTTCATCTAGTGGTCTACTTACCCACCTCGTAAAGGCTACCGCTGTTTCGAAACATTACTTTTTCATCTTCAGGCCGTAATACAAAATGTCAAATCCCTCTGTCGAGGTCGTCACAAAGTTAAACAAAACATTGAGAATACACGTCACAAACACTAATTACACGATTAAAATACAGACGATAAAATTTGGTTTGGCCAAGCTATACGTGCAAACCAACCAACTTTATCGAACCAAACCAAATTTTATCGTGTATATTTTAATCGTGAAATTAGTGTTTGTGACGTGTGTTTTCAATGTTTTGTGTCTGCATTTATTAAGAGGATTTAGACGTCCCTCGCGGTACCCTTACGTCTAGCACAAACTTACACTTACATTTATGAGACGATAATAGCCTCAATATGCTTTTCGCCTTAAAATAACAAAAAAAATCATTGTTTTGTTTAACTTTGTGACGACCTCAATAGAAGGATTTGACATTTTGTATTACGGCCTGAAGATGAAAAAGAAATGTTTCAAAACCGCGGTAGCCTTTACGAGGTGAGTAAAAAAAAGACCACTATACGAAAATACGTCATAATCCTAATTATTTAAATGTGGTTATTCCTTCCATCGTGCATTTATCTATTGTTAATCCGAACAGCATAAAATACGAAGTATAATAGAAACGTCAAAATACAGTTAGAGGTTATCAATTGACTAGACGACAGTTACCTATTGAAATTGGAAGTAGCAGGGACAAACACCTCAAAGAGCACGATTGTACTTACCAAACACCGTTTTTACTCACGTACAATTGTATATAGCTTTCCAAGGGTAAATAAATCAACTAACATGTGTGTATCCATTAAAGGAAATGAAATACCTACCCAAAAGGCTGTGTTTACTTAAAACTTTCATACTGCAAAATATCGCACGGGCCCTCAGGTTTTAAAATAAATAAACTTTTTTGTCGTGAAGCGACATAGTTTAATTGTTGAAAAACCTGTAAGGTCTCTTCTTTTACCTACCCTTGTCCTTAACTTTAAATGCACCCCTTCCACAGTACCTAAATTTGATTAACCAATAACGGAAAGCATGGGCAGTATCTAAGCCCATATCTCTTTCCCTTCTTAACTAACGAATTATTTCAGATTTTTTTAAATTTCTAACAGCTAAACATTCAGCTACACGCTACAGTACACAAAACCTTACCTACCGTAAAGTCTAACACGATTCGCTTTATAAATATCAGGCGCCAGTGTTTTAAGCCTCTCTATAGAAATATTATAATCTCCCATTTCCTCTTCGATGCCCACCACGTAACCTTCGGGGCCGACCATCTCAGCCATTGCCACAGTCAGGTACAAACTGTCAAATCCTACGTCCATAGCCTTGCAGCCTGGTTTCAGGTAATCCTTGAGGATTTCTAAGGCCCACGGGTACTGAAATATAATCAAAATTCTTGTACATCAGTAAGGTAAATCTTCTTTAAGAGTACAGTACTTAGAGAGATGGATGAGTACCTGCTACTTTTTTACAATTTCTAAATCACAGTTATCGTTCAAAGTGATATAAGTACCAGATTCTGCATTTACTGTGAAAACACATTGCAGGAGTATTTAGAAAGATGGGTTGCGATTCGGGTACTCGATACTTTTATTACAATATGAAAACCTTAGATGTTTTTGTATTTTAAGGCGAAAAGCACATTGAGGCTATTAGCACCTCCCTAAATATAAGTGTGAGTGAAAAGTGTTAAAGTCATAAGTGTAGTGTTGTAAGTGTAGGCTAAGTGTGTGTTAGACTCGGGTACCGCGAGGGACGTCTAAATCCTTTCAATAGGTGCAGTTAGTCTGCACTCCCTGCGGGGTGAAAATCACAGAAATCACTTAAACTGATAGAAAGTAATACTATGAACGTATAATATTTGATCGAAAGAAAATATCAGGTACTGCGATTACTCTGATCGCCTCTACGGGTTTTTCCCAGAATCAGACAAAATTGTTGTTATTATTATGTAGTTGTTAATAAGTAACCGTTACTAGTTACCAGTTATTAAATAACAGTTACTAAAGAGCTGTTATACACTCACCGAATAGTAAGGACTGACAACCAATCCATGGCCCACGTACATTGCAATGTCGATAAAATTTCCTTCATACACACCGAAATCAAGTTTCAGCATCACGTCTGATACTACTTTGCTTTTTATGTAACCTTTCTCTGAAACGGAACCAAATAACGAAACCATCATTATAAGACATTTTCTTAATTGTACATATACTATCATTATTTGGTATTACAGAAATACATCTAAGTTTAGTGGCCGTACACTTTGACTTATAAGAAAAATGTTTCCAAAAAAAAACAACTCACCGATCAACATCCTCACGTATTCTGAATTGTTCTTTGGAACGTCTTCTGGTCTTTGATCCGTATATGAAGGCGGGTCATTGAAATCGCAATAACTTCTTTCGAACAGTATTACAGTAACGATTACGTGCCATAACATTGTGTTGCTTCTGAAATAAAAGCACGTACTTATAGAATAATTTAACTGTAAATGTTGAGAGAAAAAAATGGAGTGTAAAGATATTTTAACGTGTGCATGAAGCAGGACGAAAACACAGCGCTACGATGCCAACAGTTCCGAACAACGCGGCTAGATAGCGCGCGTGTGCCGTCCATATCATACAATAGTTCTGCAGAAAACAACTCTGCCAAAATATGAATGTTTACTTGGAACAAATCAGTACCGATAAGCAGCAAAAATGTACAACGACTGCAATAAAATGTGCTAGTTTTAAATAAAATCAATTCACCGGTAAATACGTTTTGGCAGTAAAAATTGCTCTGAATACCACAGACTAAAAATGTAATTTCGGACTGTTGTAGAGTTAAACAGATTGTCCTTAGAAAAAAGTCAGGTAGGACGACTTCAACTATTCATTTTTTTTTAATGCCATACTAGAAACTGGGTTCCCTTTTGTAAAATATTAACGTTTGAACTGTTCAGCATAATGTGTTTTTAATATTAACTCAAATTTAGTAACTCTAGTAAGCATAAATTGTTTTAAACTATTTACGTCACACATTTAGCTTTTGATCAGAATAACCTAATCTGTTTATAGTGACTTTATAAAGGCCGAGGTGTAACAACCAAATGTTTAAATATTCTGAAAGCTAACCAGCCGTTACTTCTTTCGACAATTCAAACTAGCCCAAGTGCATCCAAGTTTTGATCACTGAAGGATCATCTCTTCCATAACATTGCAGCCGTGTTTTATTTAATCCATGAACATTTGTAAGATCCTCGGTTATTGAAATATAATCAAAATTCTTGTAAGTCTTCGTTAACAGTATTTAGAGTAAGTTAAGTTATCATGGCTTCTTATTAGTTAAGTACACCATCTGTTTCCGCCAACGTCATACAATATTCACTACCTTTAAACGTTTTTGACAGTTTTCCAAAATTTTGTAGGACTGAGTGTTTCCTTCTAGCTGATAAATTCGCACATGCGGATAGGGAAACTATATTTCCACCATTGTAGCCCCGAGTGCACAGGTAAAGCTAGATTAAAACTGGAGGTCGCTTGGAATGCAGAGTCCGCGCACTTTAAGCTAACCACTCCCTTAGCCACGCAGCCATCGACGTAGGTTCTTCCATCATGGCTCGGGGTCGATGGTAGTCTATGTTTATTTTCGTCTTTTCCAAAATTTATCTCCACTTATAAACGTCTCTTTGTTTAGTTTAAATTATAAAAGCAATTTTCGAGGCAATTCTTAACTTTGCAAACAGGCTTAATCTAACGCATAATACATCTTGTATATGGGAAGGATGCACTAGAATGTTAGGCCACATAAGAATTATCGATACATCATATTTAAATTTTAACGTACCGTTAGAATTAGTATTGCATCAATGTTTAAATTATGTTTACATTTATTTAAAATAGATAATTCTTTAATTAAATATACTACTAGTCAATGTAATAGTTTTTCACAGTATATCATACATTTTAAAAGTAATTTAATTTGTAAATAAGATTTTTTGCAAAATTTCACTTTTACAAAAAACTTTCATTTTTGCTAAATAGTTTTTGGGGTTTTTGTCGTTAAATCACGACCCTGATTTTTGTAGAAGAAAAACTTAATTTATCTTTTTTTTTTAATATATTTGAGCAAAATTTGATCGAAATCGTTGAAGCAGTAAATGCTCAGCATATTCTGTAAATTTATAGCTATATCTTTTAATGAAAAAGTGGCACTTTATTTAATGAATATGTTAAAACTACAGTTTTATAAAAAGTTTCATTGATATCGGACGATTTGTTTAGTATTGAATCACGTGTGCAGATATCAATATACAGACAGTTGAATAATAGACAGTTATATCAAAATAAAAACAACTTTATTGACTTTTGGGATCTGTGAACGAATGGATACGTAAAGATCACAAAATATTTTCACGACACAAATATTTTTTTTAATATTTCGTATAGTAAAAAAAAAACTAGAAAATAATTAAAACAGCATTTCCAGCTGTAAGAAATACATACCTTATTTATTCAAATATAAGTATCACAGTGTCAGTGCCTCCTAAATTGTTGGAAAGAACTTTTCAAATGTGTCTACTGAGAATTTGTTTTGCATTCATGGCGAGATTAAAATTTAATTGAATGAAGTAATTAAAATCAATGTTTTTTTAAAGAAGTTTAATTTTATCAAACTTTTATCTGTTATGGATATTGATAATGATGGGACTAGCGAGTAGAGTTAATTGCAAGTGTTTAGGTTAATATTGTTTTAAACCTAACCTTAAAAACAATATTAACGTTTTTAACAATATTAATATCATAATAACAATATAATGATGCACATAACAATATCAAATCTGATGAACATGATTTAAGTTTATCTATTACCTTTAGTGTAGGTTACAAATTTCTGCCGAGGAGAGCCAAGTTGTCGTTATAGATATTCGTATCACTTTACTAGTGAATGTCCACTATGGCAGCCATCTTGGTAACACCCAAACTTGTTATCTTGATATGAATGCGATTTCCTCAACCCTTACCAAATTTGTTGAGGAGCCATTATATATTTGTGCGCGTTTCTGTGGCGAGTAATTTTGCTTTCGCAAATTTTAAACAGCTTTCATTGAAAGTTAATGCTTTATTCACACAATGACGTTAGTTTTTAGAAATCGTAACCATCACATCAACGAGACAGCGGCGCGCCTATAATATTGCTAAGAGGATAACAAAGGTAATAAATTAACTTTTAATGTAATTATTTATTTAATTAGACATTTTCTTATGTCTTTCCTACTTACAAATTCTGTGGACCTGGTTTTCTGTTTTTTCTCCTCTGATCACAAAGATACCCTTTTCTCTTCCATACTTCTATGAACCCCACATTTCCTACCACCAATCACTTTCTAACTTCCCGATTATCTGTTAGTAGTGTCTTTAAGGATTTGCGCTGCCATCATTTTCCATCGGTTTTTTATGCCTTCATAATCAGGAGTTCAAAAATATTCTTGGACATTCAGTTTCAGCAGCTGTGTTAAAATTTCTTTAATTGTTTTTTGTACCTTATAACTGTAACAGCTATATTGATCGATCGTAAAAAATCGATTTTAAGATTCTAATGAATACATCATTTTTTACGTTAAAAACGCAAAAAAAATAGAATTTAGACCGACGGTACTGTACTTACTTACAATACCACTATTACTTGATTACAAATATCCAGCGGATATTCCAACAATCAACAAGTGATCTCTCCTTGTTCGATGCGTTTCACTATGGTTCCGTTCATAAGCTTGTCAATTATATACGTTCTTATTCCACGGTTTGATATTATCGGTATCATCATTTTGCCTCCTAAATTCAGCTGGCCAATCAGCTGTGAACAAAAACAAAATGCTTAGAAAGCCTGAAGTTCTTTTATTTGGGTTAATGTAGACGTAACGCGAGGAGAAGTGACTGCTGATCTACAACAGTCAGTGTCTTTGATTCACTAAGAAAACTGATATCGTTCAATATACGAGATACAAAGGCGCAAGGGCATGTAAAACGAACAAAATATTTAAAAAAATATTTAACGGGAATCAAATTGTTTTAAGTAATTCTTTAAGCCAAGCACATAGTGTTAAAGCTGTGCTTGTCCATTGTATTGAGCTTTTAAGCCGTTCTAACCATCAACTTATGGAAACTCACTTGAATTGGTAGCGGAAGTGTTTTGATGGTTCCGACGTGAATGGCGTCAAAAGGCGCTTCGTAATGGGCACCTTCATAAAGATCTTGCCCAGCTGGAACAAGTGAAAACAAAAGAACTGTCATTGAATAGTAGAAACACATTTTACAAACTTCCTTAAGTGTATTATTTTTTTCCCCGGCGAAAAACCATTCAGGTTACCATTGCCGAGGCGCGATATTCAAATTTTGAAGGGAAAAAGAAAACAAAATTAAAAGTATTACAAAATAAAAATATAAAAATAATAAAACACAAAATATAATAACAACTACATATTCCTAAAACTAGTTAACAATAATATATAACTAAAAAAACAACAAAATGTACATAATTAATTATAAGACTGTAAGGCCTTACAAAAATAATAATAATAATAATATTTATAAATTAAAACAAATAAAGAACCAAATATATACAACTTGTTGCAGGGCTGTAAAGAGATGTGTGCTATCCCTCCAAATCCAGTTACAAAGCTATGTTGCCTATAAAATTAGCCAAATTAACAAAATTTTTCCAAATCAGGTTCTTAAGAAATTAGACCGATTTTTCGAAAGTTTTTGCTAGAGAGAGATATCGGTAAAAACGTTTTATTTAGATACTTGGGACTGTATTTGAGAGGAGACGGACTGGAGCCCAAGCGGGTTCAATACTGCATAATCCACTACCTTTCAGCGCACTGCCTTGCTCTGGCAAATGTACTAACCACGTACAAAACATCGTGTAATCATATTCATAAGAGTAACTATCGAAAGGCAAAATTTCAAACCAAAAATACTAAAGTAATTCTGTACGACCAACATTAGATAGCCTAATTTTTAATAACCGTTTGTTGGGTTAAATGGAATTCTATGCAGTAGCGATAAAGAAAGGTCAATGTTTTTGGAACTGGTTGATTTACCCCACGCGTTGCTCTCTCCGAGTTAGGTCACGCGCTTAGCTAAAAGCCTTCCACTATAAACAGACGTAATGAGGAAGTGTCTGATTGCAAAGAACGAGTCCTTTTACTAAATTGTTCTATAAAACTTATCGGCTTATCGTTAGATAAGTTAGGTTATGTTAAATGTATAATTAGATTATCACTAGATTAGGTTAGCTTTATGCACACTGTTAACCTTTCAGTCAATAGTACAATTGATCAAAGTCAGGATAAAGGATCAGTTGTTGCTATTTTATATTCCAAATCAATTTCGAAAACATTCTTAACAGCAGTGTCATTTTCTGCAGTCACTCTAAAGTCTTCTTTTCCTGTTCTAAGACTTTTGTAACGGAAATAAGGCCTCTCGTGTGCTTGTAATCACGTGTTCAACTATTTATTTTCTACACCTGATGAAACTATACACTTTATTGTGCTTGCTTGGGCTCGAGTCTTACACTTTTGAGCTACCTTTGCACTAGCTCGTTCTTGTGGATTCTGGCGAAAGTTTACCGTAAAATTTGATCCGATAATCGGTCAATAAATCCGGATGACTCAACCGGACTCGGGAGCGCGCGTACTCCGCTTCATGCAGCTCTTCTTCCACGCCTACCGCGTAACCTTCCTTGCCGACCATCAGAGCCATACACACAGTCAAGTACGCGCTGCCAAACGCGACATCCAACGCTTTGTTGCCGGGCTTCAAGTGGTCCTTCAACGTCTCCAGTGCGTACACGTTCTGGAATACAAAAATAAAGGTAAACATACTTCACAGAACTGATCTCTTTAGGATTTGTATCAATCTTTCCTTAAACAAAAATTACCTGTTAGGGGTTCGGGAGTTCTACGAATCGGGTATTCCAAAGAATTAATTATCGGTGGTTCAAGAAAAAAATCTTTTAGTATATTTAAATGTATTAGATTACTTTTACCTTAAACAGCTATAAGAACGGTCGATGACAACCCCAACAATGAACAATATTTTATTATTCTTTAAAATGTTCCCCCGAAATATATCCTAATGTATTTGAACAAAAAAGTGAAAAGGGGAAGAGGTGTACGCAAATTTTGACTACTTACATTATTGCCGATGTACAGTAACGCCTGGCGATAATGCTCTCCTCTGGTGCGTCCCGAAGTACAGCCCTTCGGGTCTTCACAGAATCGACTGTCCTCCGGAATCTACCGACCCTCGGAATCGACTGTCCCCGCCCCTACTTCTTCCCCAACTTTTTCTTTCAACTACTGTTCTACACACCTTGTTGTATATTGCAACAGACAGTATGTCAACAGTTTCGTAATTTGCCTGTCTTTGTCAATAGTGTTCATTCTTTGGCTGTGACATTATAACATTTGAAACTAATAACTAAAAATTAAAAAAAATTTAAATCCTAACATACCACAGAATAAAAATATCTTAAAATGTAGAGTGAAATCCGAAAACACCGCAAAACGAGGTGGCTAAACAAAAACTTTGAAGTTAATCATTTTATTAGAAAAAGGTACGACCCCTCCCCCCAGTTAAAACATCCTTTACCGTCGCCCCTCGAAAGGTTAGGTCTAATTGCTACTGGTTAACTGAATAGATTTCTCTATTTCCTAATGTTCAGCCAATTTTTTTTTTATTTCAGTATCCTTCTTAATATAAACGAGTATCAAAAACCAGTTTAAAACTTATGAAATCATTATATTCCCAAAATTAATAAATAGTAATTACAATAATTAGGAGCCTAAACACAACACTTACACACACACACACACACACTCACACACACACATATATATATATATATATATATATATATATATACACACACACACACACACATATATATATATATATATATATGTGTGTGTGTGTGTGTGTGTGTGTGTGTGTGTGTGTGTGTGTGTGTAATAGTGTATAATCTCCGCAGGGGGAGTGCAGACTAGCTGCACCTATTTAGAGGATTTAAACAGCCCTCGCGGTTCCCGAGTCTAACACACACTTACACTTACAACACTGCACTTACATATTTCTGAAGTACATAGAACTGCACTGAAGTACATAGTTCTTACTCGAAATTTAAAGTTATTGTAACTGATTTAGGCAAGCTGTGACTACCGAGAGAGGACAAATCCAACAACCCCGAGCAGAATTCAATCATCCTATTTATTTATTAGCATCCATCACTCTTGGAAAATAGTGGACATTTTTTCATTTGATTTTTACTGCCCACTAGAAAAAAAGGTTTTTCCGTATTAAGCGTTGTATTAAAACTAATATTTTCCAAATCCCACTAGTGATCCAGTTAAAAAAAAAATCACCATTTGCACTTCTTTAAGAGTAAAGAATTAAAGCCTGGATAAATACGTTTTTTAATTATCCAGGCCTTTCTATGACATTCTATAATTGCAATTTTGTAATGCTTAGAAATAAAAGTATATCTGTCATAATTAAAACACATTTCTATGTTAAAATACTTTGAAAATGTTCAGAATAATTTTTTTATTATCGCCTCCCTAAATGTAAGTGTGGGTGTAAAGTGTTAAAGTCGTAAGTGTAATGTTGTAAGTGTAAGTGTGTGTTAGACTCGGGTACCGCGAGGGCTGTCTAAATCCTCGAAATAGGTGCAGGTAGTCTGCACTCCCCCAGCGGGGATTTAAAATAATATATATTATTATTATTTGCGTATAGACCCTGTTGGATCACGCAAAGCACTCCGACTCATGTCTTGTTCCTTCTAATCCTCCACACCTCCCTCATCCTGTCCCCATGGATCCTCTTCCGCTCCTCCGTCCATTTTACCCCTGCTCTCTTTGGGATTTCATTCTCTGGGACCTTCCAACCGAGCATCTTTCTCCTGTATGCGTTCCTGTCTTCAACGTCTGTTGAGTCTATTTCTGCGTCATGTAGGTCTATTCTGACTTGTGCGGTCCACGACGTTGTTGATTTGACACCTTGTATATACTTAAGGATTCTGTTGGCAAGTCTCGTTGTTGGGAGTCTACTGATGTGTCTATAGAACCGAAGCCTCCTTCTTCTGATATCTGCTGCCAGGTTCGATATCTTCTCTGTGGTCTTCCGGGAGTGCAACCTGTATCCGTCTTCTGTTAATCTCGGGCCAAGGATCTTCCTCAAGATTTTGCTTTCTTCCTTCAAAATATTCTCCATGGTACCTTTTGTGTGGAGTGCTAGCGTCTCGCATAATATATATATATATATATATATATATATATATATATATATATATATATATATATATATTCTATTGATATATATATTCTATATATTCTATTCACTTGTAACTTTATTTCATTTTTACAGAAATTAAATGTAAACATTGAGTTTTATATAATGAAAAATTAATATAAAAGTTCTGTAACAATTTAAACCAAGTGTCAAGGCTATTGACACCTTTTGTATAGCATTCTAGAATATATATTCCATATAAAAATTGCAATCAATTAACGAACAAATTATTTAAGTAACTGGAAATTTTATCACATCAAATTGCGCCATTAGAATAAGCACGAATGCAAAGTTTCAGGGGAATCGGCCACGAGAAACATTTTTGAAAATTGATTTTAAAATTTCTACTAAAAAAACAGTTTACTAAAACCAAAACACAGCACTAACCAGATGCGTGGGGCAAGCGTAATGACCAGCCACGAAGGTCCTCGGGTTGTAATCATACGGGCCACCCGGGATGAAATACTTGAGATCAACCTGTGACATCGTGTGTTCCACCACGTTACTCCTGATATAACCTTCCACTGTAACAAAATCACTGTTACTGACAGGTGATAAGTAACAGCGACTGTTTGCTCTTTTAATCCCACGCATAACTTTCCCTTAAGTTGAGAACACAGACGTATTATTTAAGTAACAAACTACAATATATTGCCTTAAAATGAGTGATTATTTTTTTCTATTCCGTTTTTAAAAGTATTACTACTTATTTGTATATTTGCCCATTTTTGTTTATCTTAAAACAATACACGACGTTTCAAGTGTAATGCTCAAATTTCGCTCTCAGGTGCCTAACTTAAAATACGTTTTTTTTTTTTTTGTTATACGAGGTGTGTTCAGAAAGTAACGAGAATTTTTAAATTTCGCTGTCTTGGAGAGTCCGAGTGTCAAACATTTTTTTTATTATGTTGGTATACATGCCCTTGAAGTATGATAAAATTTTCAGCTGTTTTCATTGTTGACTTTCTCTGTGACAGCCACTAAGGTTAGACGTGTTTTTATGATCTCGGCGATTTTCGTTTGTTGAAAAGAAATGGATCAAAAAATGTCAATCAAATTTTGCGTAAAAATAGGAATAAAGTGTAACAAAGTATGTGAAATGTTAACAAAGGCCTATGGTGAGTCTGCTATGAGTAAAGCAAGAGTTTAAGAGTGGTATAAGCGTTTCTAAGAAGGCCGTGAAGACGTTGAAGATGACGAACGCCCTGGACGCCTCAGCACATCAACAACCGATGAAAACGTAGAAAAAGTGAAAGAAAGGGTTATGAACAATCGCCGAATCACAATTAGAGAGGTTGCTGATGATGTTGTAATATCGATTAGATCTTGTCATGACATTGTTTCCAGTGTTTTGTGTATGAAACGCGTGGCAGCAAAATTCGTTCCAAAATTGTTGAATTTTGAACAAAAACAGCGGCGAATGGAAGTTGCTCAGGAATCACTAAATGAAGTCAAGACGATGCAGAATTACTGAAACGTATTATAACAGGTGACGAAACATGGGTTTACTGATATGATGTAGAAACTAAGGCTCAATCATCCCAGTGAAGGCTTTCTGGCTCGTCAAGACCGAAAAAGGATCGACAAGTGCGGTCGAACGTGAAGGTTATGCTCACTGCGTTCTTCGATATTAACGGCATAGTGCATCATGAATTCCTGCCACCAGGTGAAACGGTCAATAAGGAGGAGTTCAACGCCGTTTGCGTGAAGCAATCCGAAAAAACTCCCGGATCTGTGGAAAAACAATTCATGGCTTTTGCACCACGATAATGCACCAGCTCACACTTCATCGCTTGTTCGTGAATTGTTGGCCAAAAACAGTACTGTAACGATGGCCCAGCATCCATATTCGCCAGACATGGCTCCGTGTGACTTTTTTTCTATTTCCGAAAATAAAGGGAATCTTAAAGGGCCGTCGTTTTACAGCCGTAGATGACATTAAAAGCGCATCGTTGAAAGAACTAAAGGCTATCTCAAAGATCGAGTTTGAAAAGTGTATCGAGGATTGGAAGAAGCACAAGTGCATAATCTCCAATGGGGACTATTTTGAAGGCGACAACATCAATGTAGAAGAATAAATAAATATTTTGTTCAAAAAATTAAAATTCTCGTTACTTTCTGAACACACCTCGTATTAAGGCGAAAAGCACATTGAGGCTATTATCGCCTTCCTAAATGTAAGTGTAAGTGTAAAGTGTTAAAGTCGTAAGTGTAGCGTTGTAAGTGTAAGTGTGTGTTAGACTCGGAAACCGTGAGGGACGTCTAAATCTTCTCAATAGGTGCAGCTAGTCAGCACCCCCTGCGGGGGACCTTAAAATACGAAGGAATGTAAAAACGTAAAGAAAAAATTTAAATTTCCTTCAGAATCACACATATGTCAGCACTGATTGTTCTGCTAGGTCATGAAAAACCTCTCAAATTTATATTTTTATTTCAATCACTAACCGTAAATAAATTTAAAAAATTGCCAGACCACTTACTACGAAGCTGTTTGACAAAGTCCACCTGGTTTGTGATTTGTTCCCCTTTTGTCCATTGCGCAGTCAGAACTATTAGAGCAATTTCTGTATTGTACCACATAGCGTCCGATCTAAGACATAACAGAAATCGTGTTACCAAATATATAAAACACACACTGATAAATCAAAAGAATTCTTTCCGGAGAGGCATTGAAGAAAATGAAAACGTAAGAAATTATGGCATCTCGAAATGTACGACACAGATGTTGATAGCAAAGATTTATTAATACTTCAAACCTAACCTGGACATTTTCAGGTTCCTATAGATTGCTTGGTGAAGCTATAGAACCACGAACCTTAAAACGAACGCCGATCCTTATCTTTCGATTATTTTTCGAGAACAATTTGTAAACATATACCTAGCAGAAGTTCGTTACGCAGGTAAACCACTTCAACCGGCGTTTAAATGTCCATAAATTCCCCATAAACATACATTTTAAAATTCCTTTTATATTCTTCTTCTTTTCTGCTAGGATTATTATCACTGTGTTCAGTATAATGGCCTTCCCTAGCTTCGTCAATTCTACTTTCGTTGACGCGTTTCGGAGTATAGATATAGTTTTTGAAGATGGAGGTTCTCCGAAACGCGTCAACGAAAGTAGAATTGACGAAGCTAGGGAAGGCAGATCATTATACTGAACACAGTGATAATAATCCTGGCAGAAAAGAAGAAGAATATAAAGAGAATTCCAACGTTAGCCGGACGATGTTAGTGAAAAGACTTGAATTCAGTTTTAGGAAGTTATATAAGACGATAGCCAACATATGGTTTAACAAACAATGTGTTATAAATAACGTGATTCCTTCATATGCAAGAATCAAGAATAGAACAAATAGTTTTGCTGCAAAATACGCGATCCAGAAGGAAGATAAAGATGGAAATAAAAACATTATACAGCAAAAAGAGCGATATTAATAAGAAAATAATAAAATTACATCTAATATTAAATTAAATTTTGTATGGGCACATTCTCCGAATGGACAAAAATAGACTAACTAAAAAAATATTTGACTACTTTCGCAATAAAAGAGCCGAACCACTTTGGTTTAGAGAAACAGAGAAAGACATAACAGAACTACAAATCACTGACACTATGCTCATGGACAGAACAGCCAAAACAATAACCACGTACAAGAAGCAACGGTTCCAAGGCAAAGTCAAATCCAAGCGAACGATCCAAACCTCTGACGAAGAAAGAAAAGCAAGATCACAACGAATGAAGCAATACTGGGCTACGAGAAAGGCACAGAACATTGAAAAGTGATTGATTTAGTGTACCCCAAATTTGGGCGAAACAAATAAAGAGAAGATATTAAATGAAATAGTGCTAGGAGAAATTGCAATGGAGATAATAGAGTATAGATATAGTTTTTGAATATGGAGGTTCTCCGAAACGCGTCAACGAAAGTAGAATTGACGAAGCTAGGGAAGGCAGATCATTATACTGAACACGGTGATACATTTTAAAGTACACTTACATTTTATATACAAATATTTACGTGAAACTCAGACTATATTTTTCCAAATAATAGTTTTGCCATGAAAAATACTTCAACAAAATATCCTCACTGTGTACGAAATGTTTTCATTTCAAAAACAATTATATTTGGATTAAAAAAACTTTTTGTTTCTAAATTGATTTCAGAAAACATTTCAAGTTATCAACGACTTTCTGTCATTATTTGATAGCTAACATCAATATCGAAGATGACAGAGGTCGTGACTTCGGATAAGAATTCAGTGTTTATCCAAAATAGAAGAAATTTTTGTGATAATATACGATAGAATTGACAATGTGCATTGTATAATTTAATCTGATCGAAAATACACTGTGATTGCACAAAAACTATTGTTTTCATCGTCAAGTTTTTTTTGAAAACAGCTCTTCCGCTTTCGTATGCACTTTCTCCCTCAGGTTTGCCAACCTTGGAATAACAAAATGCAAGCATTGGCTTACAAAATGTTGGCAGATGTTTATGGTGTTATGAACCATTTCCTTTTCAAATCTTCCTTGGTTGCTGGGAAAACACAAGTGGCACATAGAAAGGCTGTGAAGAGGCTGAGGGCACGACTCTGCGGCCTGCATTGGAACCTTTTCCTTCCAGTAATGCCACGGCAATTACTCCCATATTACTGGTTTTGTGAAGTGCTTATTGGTCAAAACACCGTGCTTATGTTATGAAAAATGGTCGAAAAGAAGATTACCATCGTAATATTTCCAGCACTATTAATAATTAATTTTTGCGTTAACATATTCCTCTCCTTCACCAAAAGTCTTTTATCCGAGAAATTCACCGGATATGCTTCTTATAATAACGTAACAGACCAACTGGCGCTGACTGGCATTGACGAATGGTAACGGAATCTGCCAGGACATTAACGGATGATTCATAGTGCCTATTTTACGTTGAATAACTCCACTTAAGACTTCGTGTTTTCCAAGACAGAGCCGAATATGCCACGCTCTTCTTTACCATATGCTTCTTAAAATAATTTAAAGGTTTCTGAAGTTGATTTGTTATACCGGACATGAGGACCGTTGTTGATGGTTAAGGCACTTGTTACGAACTTGCTCAACTCAAGGTCGTAGGTTCGTAACTGGAGTAAGCTTTTTCCACACCGTCCCGCGTTCTCATCAGCCTAACCGATACAATTTATAGACGTTAAATCTTCGCTTGCAAATTGCAGCCTGTTTGCATAATTACTTGGAAAATAAACAGTGTTCGTTTAAAAGATGTATTTTCGCCATATTTACTCAGCTGTAACGGAACATGTTGCGCAGTGTTGCCGACATCTGTGCGAAATTTCCCTCGCAAATTTAGAAGCAAACGTTTTCGTAGGGAAATAAATTCGAAACGACCAATTCAAGGTGCTTTAATATTTACAATAATATCACAGTTACATCTATGTTATTAAAAAACGCAAAAGTTTTTCCTTTAACGGAACACTTCTTACAGTGTTCACGCATTGTGCTGGATAGTTAGACTTCCATTCAAGCAGTAGCATCCTTTGTGCCTGAGTTTTTTTTTTAACGTCCGACTATTGTGCACACTTGGGCTAATGCAGACGATGGGATGATTTATAGCGTATGAAAATGCCAAGCCCTGGCCGGGAATCGAACCCGGGTCCTCGAGGTGAAAGCCCAGTACGCATCAACTAGGCTACCGAGGCGGCTTTGTGCCTGAGTAAAAACTATTTTAAAATCGTGTAGGAACAAAAAGTGGGCCCAAGAAAGAAATGCACTTTCATATTTATGCAATAACATATTTAGAAATTTTTAAAATTAATCGAAAGAGCTCACTCAGATGGTGGTGGACGCTACCGGGTGGTAGATGATGGCGGATTGTGATTGACACTGACGGACATTGTCTGGTGATAACGTCATAAAAAAAATTGATTGATTGTAACAGACCAACGGGCAGTGACTGGCAATGACGAATGGTAACGGATGATTCATGGTGCCCATTGAATAACTCCGCTTAAGATTTAAGACTTTGTGTCTTCCAAGACAGAGCCGAATATGCCACGTTCCTCACTTGTTACGATGGTGCCGTTGCTGAGCTTGTCAAGTATCTTCATGTACACGCCCTTGCTGCTCAGTATCGGTATCATCATCCTGCTTCTTCTTTTCAACTGATATATCAACTGTGAACAGACGTTGAAGTCACTAGATATGTGTAGGAATAAATGTGACACAAAACATTAAATAAAATCAATAATAAACTATTTAAAGGAAATTCTAAGAAAGCACCCGCTACTTGCACAACGAATCAGCCAAATTTATAGAAGGATGAATGCCTGGCGTTACTATTACACTGCGACCTTCGTATGTCTACTGTGTTTCCTTCCTGAGATGCTCAATGACCGGAGCCTTTTCCATCCCTAACCTCTTCATTAAGTCCAGACTGACAACTCCCCGACTTCTGGTGACTTCCATACAGAAGGTCGCATACGTTTTTTTTTTTTTTTTTTTTTTTTGGTGTTTAACGTCCGACTATTGTGCACACTTGGGCTAATGCAGACGATGGGATGATTTATAGCGTATGAAAATGCCAAGCCCTCGCCGGGAATCGAACCCGGGTCCTCGGGGGTGAAAAGCTATCAACTAGGCCACCGAGGAGGTCGCATACGTGGGAGTTCGCCAATGAGAGTTCGCCAGGCATCCAAGAACTAATTCAAATTTATCATAAACCGGTTTACTTGTTCGCTCGATAACTTCCAACTAGATTTTCTATAGAGGTAATAATAGTTATATTAACAAAGAAACATAACAATAGTTGCCAAAGAAATTTAGATTTGAAGACCATTTCTGTACCTAACCTGACCGAGTTTTCCTTCTACCTAGTGGCGTAGTTGCTTTTCAGAGGATTTGAGACTGAAAAAACTATTCTCAGACCTAACCTAAACAGGTATGTAAGTACACCTAGTAATATATTTGCTATTTAAAGCAGTTTAAACTATAAAACTATTGACGAACCTAACCTGACGAGGCTTTGCCTGTAGCTAATAACGTTCTTAATAGAAGTAGTTTAAATTTGAAATCTAACCTGACAAGTTTTCACGATAAAAGTTGAACTAATCTTATCCCGACCTCGTCACACCACTCCTAAAATATAACCTTGACGCAAGTAACTGCAATTTAAAAATGGCCGACCATTACTTGTCTCATTCAACAACACTCTACCCATAGACCCCATAAACTTATTAACACCGACTATCAAAGTTCTGATCGGTGTTTACATTATCATAAGACATTTGTCTACTTTCCGACTGGTTTTAGCCTACACGCGTTTGGTCACACTGTTGTTAATCTTTAACTTTGTATCGGCCAAGTCGAGCAATAGGAGTGATTTATTACATGACCACCAGTACAATTCAAACGTTCTGTGATACTAGTCTCGGATACTTACGTCTTTAGGTACTGGAGGAGTTGTAACCACGCCCACATGGATGACGTCATAGGGTCCATCATCAGCATAACCGAAATAAACGTCTTGACCGCCTGAAAACCATTATATGAATAACAAACTGTAAAATACAACCTATAAACACTTTAAAGTCCGTATTGTTGTCAGTATTGCCCGCAGCTGTTTTACTTCATGGCGGTCTTGCATGATCATGGCCGGTCTTTATTGGTAAAACAGGTTGCTCAGCTATGCCTTGCACTGTATGCAGCATTTTGACAATACATTTTACAAACTATTTCAAATCAATTTTGGTTTCCCCCCCAAAAAAAACTGATTCGGACCGGACAGGGCCTTAAGTTTTGGAAATATGATGATTAATAAAAATTGAATTAACACTGACTACAGACAAAATACACTTAAGGTACGACAAAAAATATGGGTTTGGTTTATCGGTATAGTTTCTTATAATTAAAATTAGATAAGCTTAGTTGACTAAGGAGTTTTTAACTGGGTTTGCAGTTCATAAGATCGTGCAGTGTACTTCATATGAATATTTGTTGCAGCGGTGTTGCCAATTGGTGCATATTGCCACTTCCCCCGCACTGGAGAGTACTTGGCGACCCTGCTCTAGTGGTGCGGCAGAAAACACCAAACTGTTAAAAAAAACTGCCTTTCTATAAACGACAAACAAACTGCTTTTTCAAACGGAAACAAGCAGTTGGATTTGGACTGGTTTATGATTTGTTAAACAAGGAACGGACTTCCCCACTACCACACCTACGTTCTATTCGAACGTTGCCGCAAGCTCTAAAACTGTTTTCCTGCTAACTGCTTTTCTTCTACCTGCTTTTATGCTTTTTCCCTTTATTTCAAAGTTGCTTGTCGCTTGTAGTGAAGCAACTGTTTGGTCAATGTCAACGTTTATCTCTATTTTGTTGCGAGTTGTAGTAACAACCTCTCACATTTTGTAGATACAGAGCCTAATTTTATTTAAACATATTTTTTATATTTTATTATTAATCATCAATATTTTTTAATCAACTAAAAATATTCTAAATCTTTTGCATTTTGGTAAATATGCAAAGGACTATTTAATTTTTAAGTAAAAAAAAGAACGCTTCTATTAGAAATTCATCGCATTTTGTACATAAAATGGCTTACATAATTATTACGTTTTGATAATGTAATTTAATTATTACTACACTTGTAAGGATTATTTTTATCCTTTCTAAATGCTTTACACCCAAAAACAATTTAAGGACATGGTGGTAATGGGAACGAAAAAGTAGTCCGAAAACTGAACGTATGTGCTTTATGTTTTAGCTGCTAATACAACTTTGAGTTTCAGTTTTCTAAACCTGTTTTTTTCCAACTGTTTTAAAAAGCAGCTTTTTCTCAACAAACAGTTTGTTGACGTTTTTGTAAAAATAGCAGAAACGCCCAACTCTACCCTGCTCAATGTGTTGATACAGTGACGCAGCCTAGTGTTGGAAACGCAAAGCTTTGCCGATCCTAACGGTCAACATTTAAGTAATGACATAGTTAGCAGTTGATAGCTAAGAACATTGTTTCATATTTTTCGGATTTATCGATCGAAATCTCAAGATCGATTGTTTTCACAACCATACTTTCTATCACTATACTTCGCTTAGCAAGAAACGTTCATTGTTGCCTCAAGGGTACACTGTCACTTCCACGAGAAATTCTCTGACGCCGTTTTTTTACAGGTTTTCCCGTTACTAACAGCGTGTTTTCTCTTCTCCTTCAGGAACCTAAGGGCCGGTGCGCCCAAAGTATTTAACCACCGGTCGATCTGCAGCGTCCCGGAAACTGTCGTAGATTCAAAACTGAATTTACTATCGTAAGCTATTTCTATGCCGTTAACACCGAGCCTCGTCCTCATTAATCTAAACGGCACAAAGTAAAACGACTAACGACTAATACCTAATGCAGTGCCGCTAGAGCTAAATTTTTATCAGTTATTTTCACGGCAACTTGTCAAATGACCTTGAAAATATTCGTCACTAGTTTGTTCGCTTACTGATCACTGAATGTGCTTAGAAAAAAAACTGGTTTGTACTGACACCACGCATGGTGGATGTGAATACTGGGTTAAATCATTTCAGAGTAAAATTAGTAAATATATAGGTTATGTTTTGTTGATATTCACACAAGTGAAATATCAACTGTTCTTTATGAAGAACGTAAAGATAAAATAAACAGACAAAAATACACTTACTTTTATGGGACTGAAACAAGGCCTGCAACATTATTTTTCTTTAACGTCTATACTTAATAACTAACGCGGACGTGTGATCAGCGTTAACGGTAAGGATAAAGCAACAACAGTAACTGCAGCTCGAACTAACAACCTTGAAGTGCGTACTTCAGAGACGCAGCAGACTGACCGCTGTTTTACCACATCGACCGCCGAATTCCACAATAACATTTCTACAGTATAAACGTTATAGGCCAGCCGCATAGAAAACGACCTGCTGAGGAAAACTGAGTCGAGTCACCAAAACTACCTCCTTCTGTCCTTCACTATTGCTTAGTACGAATATCAGTGTACAGTTTATCAGCTGCTAGCAGTGTCTCGCTCTTGCAACGAGAAGATACAAGCAAAGCGATAAAATAAACACGTAAACAACAGAAAGGCAAACGTTGTGTCACTGGGCTGTAGGGGGGAGTAGGAGGGGAATTCCCCTACATGCGCGAGAAATTCGTTTACTACGCGGCTAGCCTGTAGAGGTGGAAGTGTTTCGTGCGTTTTCGTAAATCTTCGTCTTATTTCGTAGAATCTTCGTGACGCTTTCAACGATTTTACTCTACTTATACAAACTATATACCGAACAGTAAGACGCGTTAACTACAAAACTTCAACGAGCTGGTCGTGAACCCCCGAAGAACAGTTCCACTCTTGGAAGCCTTACCTGTAAACCTAACCCTCCGCTCTGCTAGCAGTGCCGGATGGCTTTTGTTGACGGCTGCTACTGCCGCGTACACTCCGTCCAACATGTGTTCTACTCCGACAACAAAACCCCTGCCTTGACCCACCATCAGAGCCATGCACACAGACAGATACCCGTTGCCGAACGAGACGTCCAGCACCTTCTTTCCCGGCTTCAGATGATCTTTGAGCGTCTCCAGTGAGTAAGCGTCCTGCAATCAAAGAAAAACAGTGAAAAAATATTACACGAACTTATTCGCCTCCAATTATTGCCCACGAAAATCCGGTTATGACGTTAGTGATAATGAAATTGTCAATTTTGCCTAATTTCTCAAAATCGGTTAACTGGATTCTGTTCAAATTGATATCTCATAATGAACGAATGAGTTTCTAAAGTTAATGTTGCACCGCAGCCTTTGCAGTTCTATCGTATCCCTTTCTATATTCCTGAGATGTTCATTGCAGCGCCTTCTCCAGTCCTAGTCTTTTAATAAAATCTAGGATT
>CM040186.1:9066831-9081831 GCA_022606455.1 Callitettix versicolor | reverse complement strand
CTGACGTAAAATAACGACGGTAAACCAGACTAACTGATGTTAAACCTGTCTAACTGGCGTAAAGAGGTTAAATCTGTCTAACTGACGTAAAGTAAAAACGGTAAACCGGACTGACGTAAAATAACGACGGTAAACCAGACTAACTGATGTTAAACCTGTCTAACTGGCGTAAAGAGGTTAAACCTGTCTAACTAACGTAAAGTAAAGACGGTAAACTGGACTAACTGACGTAAAATAACGACGGTAAACCAGACCAACTAAAAAATAACTTGATTTTTCTGAGGAACAAAGTTGGTCCAAATCAGGGACAGTAAACTTCCGAATATATTTGTAATTAATTGCCCGGCCACCGCTCTACGACAGCGCTAGTAACATTATCCGTCAATTTATACGGTAACCGTGATGCTTAAAAATAGTGTTACTGGTCCAACTTACTGGAAATTGTATACTTTTCCTCTACGAAGCGTTCAAAATTATGATAGGTCTTGCCGTTCATGCATACAGAGAGTAGCCAGCAAATGCACTCACATATTACTCATAAGTGTTATAACATGAGTAACACTTACACACATGTTCAATTTTAATGTAAGAACACTTACATGTTCAATTTTAAAAATTGAATATTTACATAACATGACGTAAATATTGTACGTTTATATTCAGTGCTCAAATCAGTGTGGTAAGTTTAGAATTTAAAAATTAAATATTCAGAAATAAAACCAAAAAACAAAAATTAACCTTGACCGCTGTCTTTTTTTCGATTTAGTCACAAACCGTATCTTTAAAATTTTAAATTCGTTAAAACGTTTGCTCGATATTAGCGGCCAAAGTCGAAGTAATTGGACTATCTGCCGCTACGAACGCTGCATGCTTCAACGACAGGAGGTGGAAACGTTTGAGAAAATAGACAGTACTATTATCTTTTCAAATGTAGTTGAACATTTTGCCGCAAGGTGCCACCAGCATCGAGCGCTCAAATATTAGTCATAATGGTTACCGTTATAGTACGTACGTGCTTCAATGCTGAAGTCAGTGAGTAAGTTTGGAATTTAAAAATTAAATATTCAGGAATAAAACGAAAAAACAAAAATGAACCTTGACCGCTGTCTGTTTTTACTTACTCAGAAATGGTATTTTTTAAATTTCAACACACTGATTTGAGGTGTAATTCTTCACACGACTAAATCCTTTTTCCTATGAACCAATTTCGAAAAACTGGGCCGATTCTGGGCTGAATATTGTCTGCACCGGATTTCCTGTGCGAATGTGAGAAAGTCTGTGTAATGTTTAATAGCGCATTTCCGTTGAAAAATGAGCTATTTTAACATGGTGACACCCAGAACTGGAATGAACGCCTATAGATCGGATTTGGGGGGGATAGTTAATACGTAATCGTAATTTTAGTCCGATTTTATTCAAATTTGGCACAATAATCGATAATCGAGATAGCTTGGACAAGTTCGTTAATCAACAAAACTCGTTCAATATTTTCTAAATGGCGGGCGTTTCTAATCTTTATTACTTTTTTCCCTTAAATATTTTTGAAAATCCGATTTCACCATCGTAATCAACGTTAAAAAATGCAATTTTGAATTTTCTTAAGTCCAATGAGTCAGAAATTCAATTTGACGGCGGTCAGGGTTCATAGTTTAAAAATGCTTATATGCAGATGTGAAACCAGGTTCGCATAACGGCAGCTAGTCAGGTGCGTGTCGATGTTACCGTAAGCGTTGTTAAGAGGAAGCGTGATGTCCATTTCACCGGTCGTACAGTTTTCGTTGGAAGCTGTGAAATTACAATAACACAGTAACAGTAGAAGTGTGATTTATGTCATGGAACATTCTGAGCGGTGGGGGTCCATTGAAGTCGCTAAGCAGAGTTTCGGAGTGGGGGAGGGGGAGCAGGCGGCACGGTATCGTGTATTGATCTTTATACCCTCTGCCAGGCTGCCGGGCGGGGAAAATTTTTCTCCCTTCCGCAGGGAAATCACGACAGCGGCGCATTGCAATACAATCGCAGCAAACTGTAATGCGGAAACCAACTCGTGCAAATAGTGTTCGCTCGCTTTTACACTTTTTGGAATTCCGATTTAAACGTCGAAAAAGCGAAATATCAAAAGCGAAAACTGATTTTTCAAAAAAGTGAAAGCGTATGGTAAAAAATTTCTGTTATTGAACCGAAAATAAAAATCGTGTATCATGTTTTTCTTCAGTTTTATTTCAATTACGATAATTTGTTCGAAAACACGACATAACCTACAATTTATTACAACCTATCAGCTGTTCAATGAAATCAGCTGATCGTTACGAATTAACATGAACCCTGACAGCCGTCAAAATTCGTTTTCGTACTTCTAACGGAATTCGATTATCTAAAATATTAATTTAAGCAGATTTAAACGTGGGTAACCGATTTTTCTGCGAAATATGGAGCATAGTGGAAAAGCTAGGACATTAGTCGAGGTCTTACTTGACCGAGGGCTCAAGGTCGTCAACGTTACTGGGTTGAATACCCGTAAAGGTGACCACGAACTGTTCACAGATCCAATACTATTATCCATTTGTCCGTTAAAACTATTTCGTTAATAAAATATAGGGTCTACATACGAACCGACTACAGTTGACACTGATTTGCAGAATGAATTGAATTCAAATAAATCATTATTTGCGATTTTTTCTTAAGTGAAAGAATGGGCACCATATGCTACTTGTCGTATAGATTTTTTTTATATATACCTTTTGGCGAAAAGCACATGGCCGTTCAGTAAAATATCCTACATGGAGGGGGGAACTAAATCTAAACACCGATAATACTATACTAAAAAGTAAACACTATAACCACTACATTTTTTTTAACGTCCGTTGTTTTTTTAATATATATATATATATATATATATACACCTTACAACACACACACACACACACACACACACACACACACACACACACACACACACACACACACACACACACACACACACACACACACACACACACACACACACACACACACACACACACACACACACACACACACACACACACACACACACACACACACACACACACACACACACACACACACACACACACACACACACACACACACACACACACACACACACACACACACACACACACACACACACACACACACACACACACACACACACACACACACACACACACACACACACACACACACACACACACACACACACACACATACACACACACACACACACACACACACACACACACACACACACACACACACACACACACACACACACACACACACACACACACACACACACACACACACACACACACACACACACACACACACACACACACACACACACACACACACACACACACACACACACACACACACACACATACATACACGCACTCACACGCACACACACACGCACATAATAAATTACATTTGAAATTAAAATATTCATTTTATTAAAAATTTTTAAATTAAATAAAATATTTGTTTTCAAATTTTTATTTCTGTTAATCCTTCTTTATTAAGTTTATATATTTAAATGTTATCTAGTTATAGTGGTTATAAGGCTGCCTCGGTGGCCTAGTTGATAACGTACTGGGCTTTCACCCCGATGACCCGGGTTCGATTCCTGGTTAGGGCTTGTCATTTTCATACGCTATAAATCATCCCATCGTCTGCATTAGCCCAAGTGTGCACAATAGTCGGACGTTAAACACACAAAAAAAAATCGGTCAAACTTCTTCGTAGTGTAGTGGTTATCACGTGCGTCTAACATGCGCAAGTTCCCCGGTTCGATTCCGGGCGGAAACAAGGGATATTTTAACTATAATTAATTTGATATGGGATTGCGACGCGCAAAATATACTGTTATATATCAGTATAAAATTGTGCGCGCAAAATGCAACATCACAACCAACCCTAAGACATGATACATGTTGAAAAATATTGTTAGAAATCCGCTTCCATCACGTCAACGAAGTGCCGCGCTTGTTGATGAAAAACAACTTCAGTCAACACGCAGTGGCCGAATGGAATTTTGTTTTCCCCTGTCTAAATTTCGCAACTAATTGAGCAGAAAAATCACGGCATTTCGTTTTTTATAATGTGTGTGTGTGTGTGTGTGTGTGTGTGTGTGTTGTGTGTGTGTGTGTGTGTGTGTGTGTGTGTGTGTGTGTGTGTGTGTGAGTGTTTGTGTGTGTGTGTGTGTGTGTGTGTGTGTGTGTGTGTGTGTGTGCGCGCGTGTGTGTGTGTGTGTGTGTGTGTGTATGTGTGTGTATGCGCGCGCGCGCGCGTGTGTGTGTGTGTGTGTGTATTTGTGTGTTGTGAGTGTTTCCATAAGTAAGAATATAAAATGTAACGAGTGGAATCTCACCGCACAATAAAAAAGCCAAATTGAACAGAACCTCCGTAATGAGGGTCAAGAGAAAGAAATATTGAAAGGGAATTAGCAGAGCAGTCATCTGCAATAAAAAACACTTCAATAAGGAACTGGGAAGTCGCCAATTAGAAGCGGGGAAGTCATCCACCTTGAATCCCCTAGACTTTATTAAGAGACCAGGAATGGAAAAGGTACTCTAACTGAGCATCCCAGGAATACAGAAAGTGGTCACAACAGATCTACAAAGGTCGCAATTCATTCATCACTTCTAATTTCAAACTATACCTCCCCATTAGATAAACAATATTCTTGACGACCTGTATTTTTCCTAAATTCGATTTTCTGCCAAGGTCATTTCACGGTCACATCCTTTACAAGTAAGAAGTTCTTTCACAACAGACAGACAGACGGACACGCGCACGAATATATGTGTCCTTGGTTTTGCCTACGGGCCTTTAAAATGGCTTCAAGTATATCATTAGTGTTGTGGAACATTGACTCAAAGGTAGAAAAATACAGCCGAGCTTTAATTAATTAAAGTACAGCGCCTACAAAAGCGAGGATAGGCAAAGGCAACACACACGTGTACTACTTTGAAGTCAAGTAGCGCCTGCATAAAAGTGCACAGTGTGTTTAGCAAAGAATAAAAAAAGAAAAATTTACATGTACACCTTAACTGTGATCGGGTTCATTTTCAAAATTTTAATTGCCAATTGAAGCTGATTGCGATGTTGAAATAACTTTTATGCCAATACGAATTGTCCTTACTTCAACGGTACGAAATATTTTTGTGACCAAATTTGGTCATTGAATATTTTAACGTGCTAAAATAATAACCCTAAATAATATGTGAGCACTCATCGCTGGTGGTATCTTGCGGCATAGTGTTCAACTACAGTTAAACAGATAACAGTACTGTCTATTTTCTCAAACGTCTGCATTCCCTGTACTTGCAGCTTACAGCGTTCGTAGCGGCAGCTAGTACAACTACTTGAACTTTAGCCGCTAATATCGAGCACGCTTTTTATAATGGCGGCTGTACTTCTAGTACGTTATACGAGTATTCATTGGTTTGACTTACGGAATGTTTCTTCACGTCATGTTCCGTCAAACGTGTTAACGTTTGGAAACTCGCTTCTATCACGTCCCTGAAACAGTTGCGTTTGCTATTTTTCTTGAAACTATAAATTAAATAGTTTTACGTTTTGAAAACTCTATTTTCGCAATTTTAATCAGTTTTGATTTAAAATCGACAAACAAATCGATTTCGGCAATTCTTTGGACGCTATCGTTATGCAGCAAAATCCGTTCTACATTTTCAAATTTGCGTTCAATTTAAATATTAAGAAATGCACATTGTTTGTAAATCTAAATTCATCATCGTAACCAGTATAAGAAGTAAAAGAGCGTTCCAAATCTACTAAATTTACAAAAACAAACATCGGGCGGTCGCGGTTCATTTTCGTCCATATTTGAACGTATTTTCAACGCTGGTTTACGAATATTTGATTGCAATATGACACAAAAACCTATTTGAGTAATAACATTGGTAGGGTCGTTACATAGTAAAATCCGATTATACGTTCAAAAATACTGCAAAGAATATTTTTACTTAATCAGCGTTAAAATCTGCATAAATTAGCATTTTAATCTCCACTGAATATTAGAAAATGAGTTTGACAGCGGTCAAGGTTCATTTTCAAGCTGATTATGATTGTGAAAGTATATTTTCAAAAAATGTTCAAGGAAGAAAATTGTTCAAAATTTGCTATGTCAGCGAGACAGCTGCGTGCAGTGATTATTATGTAAATACTAAAAACGAACGTGTGCATTTCACGGTGAGAAGAAAGAAGCAATTGATTTACTGTTTGAAGGCTGTAAAGCGTACGGACATTAATTGTGTTTAGTAATTAAAACATTTTCTTTGCACCTGACAAACACAATTAGTACTGCATAACGTTAAGTAGGCCTATACACAAAGCGAATGTTTCCTTTTGCTTGTCACGTTGACGCGGGGAAATTCAGCGCCGCAAGGTTGGCCGCACTGTCGCAGTCGTTGTGACGGTGTATGCGCTCCGCTCGGTGTCAGTGTGCGAACATACGCGTTAGTGTAATGTGGCGACAATGTCGGCTCAAGGTGTTGTAGAACGGGCAAGTGCCGAGTTGTCAAAACGGATCAATGGACTGGGTTTACGCGGAAGTAAGCACCATTCGCGGAACAATGGGTCGCAGAACGGAGGGAAGACTAGCGTCATGGAAAGGGTGACGAACGTGTTCTGCGGGGGCTCCAACGTACCCCCTGACAAGCCTTCGCGGTTCAGGAGTAAATCCGCCACCGGCGTCGCCAACAACATCGTATCCACTCCTCAGCCCACGAAACGGATCCAAAACGTACCGAACCACTCGCTATCTCTGGACGAACTCATGATGGACGATCGGTTTCTGGGGAAGTTTTTTTCTTACTTCACCCCGGGCGAAAGGAGGACTTTAGCTCAAGTGTGTGCGCGGTGGCGGGACGTCTTGTACCGCAGTCCGAGGTTTTGGTCGGGGCTAGTCCCAGTGATTAAGTGCCGCGAACTGCGGTCGTGCAATCCCACCGACCGTGCCAGGCTCTTCGCTTCGCTCCTGCGGCGAGGCTTCCACGCAGTGTCCCTGCTCGGAGCTGCCGACGAGGACGCTTTGGACTTAGTACATTCCTTTCCTTTAGCTGCCAAACACGTGCATTCCTTAAGTCTTCGGTGTTGTAGTGTCAGTGACAGAGGCCTGGAAGCGCTCTTGGATCATTTACAGGCAAGTGTTTTTGTTTTGTGTAGGTCAATGGTTGTCTTTATTTAAGGAGTGATCAAAAAATCTCTTTCATTACCAAATGTGTGTGTTAATTAATTCTGCGTGAGTTATCTGGAAGCGTTTTCGGATCATTTACAGGCAAGTGAAAATCCCATAAAGCTATCTTGAATAATTTACAGGCAAAGGTTTTAGTTTTGTGTAGGTCAAAGGTTATCTCTACTTAAGGACGGTCACAAAGACTCTGTTTTAACTTCTAAACTTGTGTGTCAATTTACAACGCCTCTTTTTTAACTATCAAACTTGAGTGTCAATTAATTCTTTGTGTGTTATCTGCATTCTTGGATCACTTACAGGCAAGTGAGAAGTTCATACAGCGCTCTTGAATCAATTATAGGCAAACGTTTTTGTTTTGTATAGGTCAAAGGTTATCTTTACTTAAGAAATGGTCACAAATTCTCTGTCTTTTAACTACCGAACTTGTGTGTCGATTAATTCTTCGTGAGTTATCTGGAAGCATTCTTGGATCATTTATTTACAGGCAATTGAGAAGTTCATACAGCACTTTTGAATCATTTATGGGCAAGTGTTTTTGTTCTGTGTAGGTCAAAGGTTACTTTTACTTAAGGAGGGGTCACAAAATCACTTTGTTTTAACTAACAAACTTGTGTGTCGATCAATTCTTCGTGAGTTATTTGGGAGCATTCTTGGATCATTTATTTACAGGCAATTGAGAAGTTCATACAGCACTCTTGAATCATTTATAGGCAAGTGTTTTTGTTCTGTGTAGGTCAAAGGTTAACTTTACTTAAGGAGGGGTCACAAAATCTCTTTGTTTTAACTACCAAACTTGAGTGACAATTAATTCTTCGTGAGTTATTTGGGAGCATTCTTGGATCATTTATTTACAAGCAATTGAGAAGTTCATACAGCACTTTTGAATCATTTATAGGCAAATGTTTTTGTTCTGTGTAGGTCAAAGGTTACCTTTACTTAAGGAGGGGTCACAAAATCTCTTTGTATCAACTACCAAACTTGTGTGTCAATTAATTCTTCGTGAGTTATCTGGGAGCATTCTTGGATCATTTATTTATAGGCTTATTTGTAGAAGTTCATACAGCACTCTTGGATCATTTATAGGCAAGTGTTTTTGTTCTGTGTAGGTCAAAGGTTACCTTTACTTAAGAAGGGTCACAAAATCTCTTTGTTTTAACTACCAAACTTGTGTGTTAATTAATTCTTCGTGATTTATCTGGAAACATTCTTGGATTATTTATTTATAGGCTTATTTGTAGACGTTCATACAACACTTTTGAATCATTTACAGGCAAGTGTTTTTGTTCTGTGCAGGTCAACGGTTAACTTTACTTAAGGAGGGGTCACAAAATCTCTTTATTTTAACTACCAAACTTGTGTGTTAATTAATTCTTCGTGATTTATCTGGAAACATTCATGGATCATTTATTTACAGGCAATTGAGAAGTTCATACAGCACTTTTGAATCATTTATAGGCAAGTGTTTTTGTTCTGTGTAGGTCAAAGGTTACCTTTACTTAAGGAGGGGTCACAAAATATTTTGGTTTAACAGCCAAACTTGTGTGTCGATTAATTCTTCGTGAGTTATCTGGAAGCATTCTTGGATTACTTATTTACAGGCAATTGAGAAGTTCATACAGCACTTTTGAATCATTTATAGGCAAGTGTTTTTGTTCTGTGTAGATCAAAGGTTACCTTTACTTAAGGAGGGGTCACAAAATCTTTTTGTTTTAACTACCAAACTTGCGTGTCAATCAATTCTTCGTGAGTTATCTGGCGGCATTCTTGGATCATTTATTTACAGGCAATTGAGAAGTTCATACAGCACTCTTGAATCATTTATGGGCAAGAGTTTTTGCTCTGTGTAGGTCAAAGGTTACCTTTACTTAAGGAGGTGTCACAAAATCTCTTTGTTTTAACTACCAAACTTGCGTGTCAATCAATTCTTCGTGAGTTATCTGGCGGCATTCTTGGATCATTTACTTACAGGCAATTGAGAAGTTCATACAGCAATTTTGAATCATTTATAGGCAAGTGTTTTTGTTCTGTGTAGGTCAAAGGTTACCTTTACTTAAGGAGGATCACAAAATCACTTTGTTTTAACTACCAAACTTGTGTTTTAATCAATTCTTCGTGAGTTATCTGGAAACATTCTTGGATCATTTCTTTACAGGCAATTGAGAAGTTCATACAGCACTTTTGAATCATTTACGGGCAAGTGTTTTTGTTCTGTGTAGGTCAAAGGTTACCTTTACTTAAGGAGGGGTCACAAAATCTCTTTGTTTTAACTACCAAACTTGAGTGACAATTAATTCTTCGTGAGTTATCTGGGAGCATTCTTGGATCATTTATTTACAGGCAATTGAGAAGTTCATACAGCACTCTTAAATCATTTATGGGCAAGTGTTTTTGTTCTGTGTAGGTCAAAGGTTACCTTTACTTAAGGAGGGGTCACAAAATCTTTGTTTTAACTAACAAACTTGTGTGTCAATTCTTCGCGAATTATCTGGAAGCGTTCTGGATCACTTACATGCAATTGATTTCAGTGTGTAGGTCAAAGGCTAACTTTATCTGAGGTGTGTTTATGAAATCTCTTTTTCAACTACCAAACTTGTATGTCAATTCTTCGTGAATAATTTGGATGGGATCTTGGATTTCACAGGCAATTGTTTTTGTTTTGTATAGATCACAGGTTACCTATATAACTACAAAGGAAGTATCTTTGGTTTAGCTGCAAAACGTGCATCCCTCAATTCTTCCTTTTAATAGAAGTTCTTTTAAAAATTTCTTTGCAGTAAAGTTATGTTTATTTAAACAGTGACCACAAGGACTTCTCGCTCAACTGCCAATCCTTAATTCTTCGTGAAGACATGTTGGATGATTCACAGGTTGTGTTCTAGTGTTAATCGAAGAGTGTGTACCTTTATTTACACAATATACACAAGCGTTTTTTCCAAATTCTGTGTTGTGCCGTACATGTTATTCTATGTTATTCTTATCTTCACAATTATCTTGCCTTTAGTCGCTAAACGAATATATCCGTGTTGTAGCGACAGAAATGAAGATAAAAGCGTTAAACACACGTTTTTCCGTTTGGTTTTAATCAAAATGTAGGCTATGCCTTTCTCATTACTGACAAAGCCGCTTTGCACGATATCACAACATAGATAACAATACATAATACAGAAGATGAGGGCAGTAATGTCCATGTAATTAAGTTATTGTGGTTGTTTTGACTAGTATTATTGATTATTACACGTATCTTACTTGTACAATCCCGGCAAGCAACCGCTGGCTAACGTGATGGAAGCAAATATCCAAAAAATAATGTAATAATTTCTTTTAGCTTTTCCTACTATCGTTGTTATTATTATTGATTATTAGACGTATCTTACTTGCATAACCCCGGCAAGCAACCGCTGGCTAACGTGATGGAAGCAAATATCCAAAAAATAATGTAATAATTTCTTTTAGCTTTTCCTACTATCGTTGTTATTATTATTGATTATTAGACGTATCTTACTTGTATAACCCCGGCAAGCAACCTCTGGCTAACGTGATGGAAGCAAATATCCAAAAAATAATGTAATAATTTCTTTTAGCTTTTCCTACTATCGTTGTTATTATTATTGATTATTAGACGTATCTTACTTGCATAACCCCGGCAAGCAACCGCTGGCTAACGTGATGGAAGCAAATATCCAAAAAATAATGTAATAATTTCTTTTAGCTTTTCCTACTATCGTTGTTATTATTATTGATTATTAGACGTATCTTACTTGCATAACCCCGGCAAGCAAACTCTGGCTAACGTGATGGAAGCAAATATCCAAAAAATAATGTAATAATTTCTTTTAGCTTTTCCTACTATCGTTGTTATTATTATTGATTATTAGACGTATCTTACTTGCATAACCCCGGCAAGCAACCGCTGGCTAACGTGATGGAAGCAAATATCCAAAAAATAATGTAATAATTTCTTTTAGCTTTTCCTACTATCGTTGTTATTATTATTGATTATTAGACGTATCTTACTTGTATAACCCCGGCAAGCAACCGCTGGCTAACGTGATGGAAGCAAATATCCAAAAAATAATGTAATAATTTCTTTTAGCTTTTCCTACTATCGTTGTTATTATTATTGATTATTAGACGTATCTTACTCGTATAACCCCGGCAAGCAACCGCTGGCTAACGTGATGGAAGCAAATATCAAAAAAATAATAATTTCTTTTAGCTTTTCCTACTATCGTTGTTATTATTATTGATTATTAGACGTATCTTACTTGTATAACCCCGGCAAGCAACCGCTGGCTAACGTGATGGAAGCAAATATCCAAAAAATAATGTAATAATTTCTTTTAGCTTTTCCTACTATCGTTGTTATTATTATTGATTATTAGACGTATCTTACTCGTATAACCCCGGCAAGCAACCGCTGGCTAACGTGATGGAAGCAAATATCCAAAAAATAATGTAATAATTTCTTTTAGCTTTTCCTACTATCGTTGTTATTATTATTGATTATTAGACGTATCTTACTCGTATAACCCCGGCAAGCAACCGCTGGCTAACGTGATGGAAGCAAATATCCAAAAAATAATGTAATAATTTCTTTTAGCTTTTCCTACTATCGTTGTTATTATTATTGATTATTAGACGTATCTTACTTGCATAATCCCGGCAAGCAACCGCTGGCTAACGTGATGGAAGCAAATATCCAAAAAATAATGTAATAATTTCTTTTAGCTTTTCCTACTATCGTTGTTATTATTATTGATTATTAGACGTATCTTACTTGCATAATCCCGGCAAGCAACCGCTGGCTAACGTGATGGAAGCAAATATCCAAAAAATAATGTAATAATTTCTTTTAGCTTTTCCTACTATCGTTGTTATTATTATTGATTATTAGACGTATCTTACTTGCATAATCCCGGCAAGCAACCGCTGGCTAACGTGATGGAAGCAAATATCCAAAAAATAATAATAATTTCTTTTATCTTTTCCTACTATCGTTGTCAGGGCTGTCAGGTTTTTTTTTGCATTTGCAATAGAATTAGAAAAAATAAAATGTTAATTTATGCGGATTTTCACGCTAATTAGATTTTAAGTTTAAACCTAAGATAGAGAAAATATTTATTTCTTAAAGTTTCAGAATGATTTAACGGATTTTCTACATGAAGATCGCACGTGCCCAAGGCAAGGTCATTTTTTGCGCCAAGTTTTAAAACAAATGTGTTTTTTTCGAACAAAAAACATTTTTTTTAATCGGATTTCCTAAAAAAACGTCTATTTTGATTAAACCTACCCCCAAAAAAGCATTCGTGTCGATTAAACCTCAAAATAAATCCGGCTCAGGTGTCCCAGAAAATTACTTTTTTTTAATTTTTCAAAAATAATTAAACCGACTTTCTTCAAACTTTAATCATACGGGATATTAGAAAGTCTGTGCGAATTTTTGCTATTCATCAATAGCTTCTGAAACGCGATTTTCAGTGATAATTCTACAAATAAGTATAACAAACAGCCGACGTATTCTTTTCAATAACAGTTATGCCGCCTCGGTGGTCTAGTGGATAGCGTACTTTCACCCCGAGGATCCGGATTCGATTCCCGGCCAGGGCTTGGCATTTTCATACGCTATACATCCTCCCATCGTCTGCATTATCCCAAGTGTGCACAATAGTCAGACGTTAAACACCAAAAAAAAATTCAATAACAGTTGCAGTGTTTTCACCGTTACTAGCGCTTTTTATAAGCTATTCACTGCCAAAAAAAATAACCGTTATTGTAAAATCACGCGATAAAAAAAACAGCTGACGAGATCAGTGTACGCTGAAGTTGTTTTGTTAAAACAATAGCCTCATAGACGCAACAATACCTACCTGACTGCAACAATAGTTTGTGTAGGCTTTGTTTCAAGTGGGAAATTAAAGGGATCGCTGAGAATAGGTTGGCAGCAATGCGTGAACACATAACACTAAAACACTATACAATTTGTATTACTTACAAAGTATATACTGTAGCAATGTAGTACAAAGAAAAACAAATCTTTAATTTTTTATAAATAGTTTTTACTCCCTTGTGCTTTATTGTGTTTTTTTTTTTACTTTAACTGTTTGTCTGTTTAATATTGAAATCAGTAGAAAAATTTCAATAAAATTTACGGTTATAAACCTTCTTCATTCTAAAAAAAACACTTAAACATCAACTAAGTCTAATTTGCTCAAAAACTGCTCTAAAGATATTGCTGAACGGTTGTGCCGGACTCATGTACGCCGGTTTTTAAAACAATTCACATTTTTACATCCGCGAAAAAATATACAGCGTGTCCCACGAAGTGGTTTACGCATTTGATCCTCCATTATTCTCTCATTCCTCCATTGATCATTTTGAAACTGCGCATACGTTTTACAGAAGGTACCAGAAATATTTTATGAGAATTGCGTCTGGCTGATGTTTGTAGAAACAAAATGGCGGTCAAAACAAATTTTCAATACAGTGTAGAACTGATTTTGTTATTTTTTTAAAACAAAATTTTATTTTTTTTATTATTAATTTTTTACAAATTTAATTCGATACAATTGATCTTTGACCTATTTTTTTTTTAAATATTAATTAAAAAATAAAGTTTTGTTTGAAAAAATAACAAATTTAGTTCTATACTTTATTTAAACTTTATTTTAGCCGCCATTTTGTTTCTACAAACATTTCCTTTTTTTTTAAACGTCCGACTATTGTGCACACTTGGGCTAATGCAGACGATGGGATTTATAGCGTATGAAAATGCCAAGCACTTGGCCGGAAATCGAACCCGGGTCCTCGGGGTGAAAGCCCAGTACGCTATCAACTAGGCCACCGAGGCGGCCAGATGCAATTCTCACTACTTCTGGTACCTTCTTTAAAAAGTATGTAGCCGCCTCGGTGACCTAGTTGATAGCGTACTGGGCTTTCACCCCGAGGACCCGGGTTCGATTCCCGGCCAAGGGCTTGGCATTTTCATACGCTATAAATAATCCCATTGTCCGCATTAGCCCAAGTGTGCACAATAGTCGGACGTTAAACAAAAACAAAAATTAAATAGTATATGTAGTTTCAAAATGATCAATGGAGGAATGAATTATGTGCCCTGCAGTCTCCTTCTCTTTCCTGCACAACCTATTTCTCCATGGTACATACCTAACCTGTTCATCTCCACCCTCAGACCACAGTATCCAGTAATAAGCCCGATGATTTTCCTGAGTTGTGCTCTGCCCAAGACGTCTACTGCCCCTTTAAGCCCTCCATATAAAACCATGCTTAAGAGGCGCTTACTACGGGAATGCCCATAAAGGTTACCGCATCTAGCCTGGTGTTGCTTATTCATCCTCCTATTAATAGTAGACCTGGCCGACGATAGAAAAATCACTAAAGCCTGCTTAGGTCCGATGAACTCACATGCAGATCCCTGTCCAGACAGTGGGACTGCCTCCTCATTTCGACTCCCTTATGTCTCGGAACCCGGTTAGCCAGGGGCAGAGCGTTGAGGTTCTCCCGACACTACCGGACCGGCTTGTAGGACCCGCAATTGCTTCGATTGCTGCCTGACTATCGGTATAAATATGAATAGGAGCCTGATGGCCATCACTTCAGTCTGGAATACTGTTTATGTTGACATACCTATACCTAAAATATTTTCAATCGGGCCTCTAAAAAGTTTTTTTTTTTTGGTGTTTAACGTCCGACTATTGTGCACACTTGGGCTAATGCAGACGATGGGATGATTTATAGCGTATGAAAAT
>CM040186.1:9044331-9056831 GCA_022606455.1 Callitettix versicolor | reverse complement strand
TTGAATTTTGAACAAATACAGCGGCGAATGAAGTTGCTCTGGAGTCACTAAATGAAGTCAACGACGGTGCAAAATTACTGAAACGTATTATAGCAGGTGACGAAACATGGGTTTACGGATATGACGTCGAAACTAAGGCTCAATCATCCCAGTGGGGGTATTCTGGCTCGACAAGTGCGGTCGAACGTGAAGGTTATGCTCACTGTGTTCTTCGATATTAATGGCATAGTGCATCATGAAATCCTGCCATCAGGTGAAACTGTCAATAAGGAGTACTACCTATAAGTTCAACACCGTTTGCATGAAGCAATCCGAAAAAAACGCCCGGATCTGTGGAAAAACAATTCATGACTTTTGCACCAAGATGACGCACCAGCTCACACTTCATTGCTTGTTTGTGAATTTTTGGCCAAAAATCGTACTGTAACGATGCCCAGCCTCCATATTCACAAGACAAAGCTCCGTGTGACATTTTCCTATTTTCAAAAATAAAGAGAACGTTAAAGGGCCGTCGTTTTACAGCCGTAGATGACATTAAAAGCGCATCTCTGAAAGAACTAAAGGCTATCACAAAGATCGAGTTTGAGAAGTGTTTCGAGGATTGGAAGAAGCGCTGGCACAAGTGCATAATCTCCAAGGGGACTATTTAGAAGGCGACAACATCAATGTAGAAGAATAAATAAATATTTTGTTCAAAAAATAAAAATTCTCGTTACTTGCTGAACACATCTCGTATTATAAATAAAGTAATGAGAGCCCAAACTGATGGGGCAATGGGGCTTCTAAATAAACCAGAAAGAGAAGACCTCCCAGTGTGTGAACATCATGCTCTTACAGGGATGTCAAATAAAGGCTGAAGGTTATCAGCCAGGAACGTTTATTGAATTAGGATCCTCTAGGTGGACTGTAAGGACCCCGTGTAGAGGGCAGGTCAGAAGAACCATGGAATTCACTGCGGGGCGATGTGGTGACAATCAATTATTGTGAGACTCTTTTACCAGGAACTGTTTGTGTTCTAAGATCCTAAGGACCTGTTATTTGAATGAACCAATCAATGAACCACTGACTTCATAGAGGGAAACCAATCATCTAACAGACTGGCGCAGTGTATCCTTTGGTCAATATGCTATCAAACCGTAACTTCTAAATATCTATCTACGTAGAAAAATCCTTTAAACCGTACCACAAACGCCAGTTTCAAAATGGTGGTCACACAACAAAAATTCATAACATATTTTATACATTCATTGCAAAAATTTTATATTAACGTTAAAATTAATTTAAAAACTTGTATCTTTTTTTTTGTATCCAAGATTTTTTGTAAACAGACCATGACCGTGATTGTTTTCGATATCTATCAAACCAAATTCTTTACAAAAATCGATAGTGTGACAGTTTGTGTAATATTTTCGACTTTTATTAATTCCACTGTAAAAGACCACATTGCTTCTGTTACCTAATACCGCAGAAGCAAAACGTATATTTCCACGATATAATCGTATGAAACTATTAATTACTTCAAAGTTATTAACCGGCAACTCTGTTTAAACACTCAACAGCTGTTCCTTATGTTGATCAGCTGGTTAGTGCAACGCGTTCGCTATTCATAATTACAGCTGTTAAGTTGGCAACACTGTTCGTGAACCTTGAAAGTAACCGATATATTTAAAACTTAAGAAGCCGTGAGAAAAGCTTCAGATGTGAATATCCGCGCGAAGCTGAAAATAGTGCGGCACCTAGCGGTAGGAATTCGAGTTGGAACTGTCACTCGTATTTAGAGAAGCGAGCTTCGCAGGTGGGATGGAAATATATGCGGCGCTGAAAATAGGGTTTAATGAATTTCGGAATTACTGACCTCGCTGGGCTTCAAAACCTTGCGATTCTATTATAATCGCGGGATAATTTCCAACAATACTTTTTACTATCTCAATTTTTTTGAAACTCTGACGTCACCGCTGAGATCAGCACTAGACATATTAACATTAAAAGAAGTTTTAATTACATTTACTTTTAAAAAAAAAACCTTGACCGCCGTCAATCTTACGAGGGTTGATCAAATATAAACGAGACTGATTTTTTAAAAAAATTATTGCTTACTTACAAATTATTCTAGATACAACTTATTTTTCTACATAGTCTCCCGCACGAGTAACACGTTTTTCCCACCGGATTGGAAGTTTTTTAATTTTATCTTCGTAAAAAGTTCTCGGGCGTTCATTGAGCCATCGGAGCACGAAGGTCTCCACCGCAGAATCGTCTTCGAAACGCTGGCCTCCAAGCGCCTCTTTGAGTGGCCCAAACAGGTGATAGTCGCAGGGTGATAAGTCTGGACTGTATGGGGGATGTTCCATTCGTTCCCAGCCAATTTGATCGAGTTTAAGCCTCGTAGCGTTCGCCAAATGTGGTCGGGCATTATCGTGAAGAAGAATGACGTTTCTCGCCGGTTTAGATTTCCTTTTCCTACGAAAAGACTGTTTTGCGGCCTCTAAAACATCGCAGTAATATTGTGCATTTATTGTGCGTCGTTGATGGAGGAAATCGACGTGAATTTCGAAAAATTGTCGAAAAATACAGTGGCCATTACCTTCCCGGCCGACGATCGTGATTTGGCCTTCAGGTTTTCTACTGCTTCCCGTCCTTCGGCGAATTCCTTGTGCCAAGCAAAAACGCGAGCTCTTGACAGGGTCCTGTCCCCGTATTGAGCCGTCAATCTACGAAAGATTTCAGTCGGATTGACCCCCTCCTTGGCCAAAAACTTAATAATAATTCTCTGCTCCACGGAAACGTGCACTTCGCTCTCACTCATTGTATAGTTTTATACTGAAGGGTCTGAACGGAAATGTTGCCCGTCTACGCCCGTCCCAAACCTCCCAGGCTACCTGAAACCCCACCCTTTAGAGTTCAATGTCCAACGGAAAAGTTTTTAGAAAGTCAGTCTCGTTTATATTTGATCAACCCTCGTATTATATACGCTTAACGTTATTTGAAAATTTAAAAATCTAATTTATACTAAAACTGACAGTTCGTTGAATACATTCGAAATTAACATAAACGTTTATAATATCTGTCGTTAGATTATATTCTAGAGGAAGGGATTTGTTGAACCCCAGGCACTGCGATCAACTGACCTATTGTGCAACTTACCTCTTAAAATACCTAGTTCAGCGATTGGTGCCCCTAATAAGTTCCAACAACCCACTGACTAGCTCACACTGCTGAAGATCCCTAGGGTCTTGGAAACCAAAAACCCCCTAGCCTCCTCACAATCATAAATTATGTGACCTGCAGTTTCCTCCTCCTTCCTGCACAATCTACACACGGTTTCTCCGTGGTATACACCTATCCTGTTCATGTGCACCCTCAGACCACAGTGCCCTGTTATGATCCTCCTGAGTTGTGCTCTGCCCAGGACATCTGCTGCCTCTTTGATTCCTCCAGAAGGAACGCTTAAGAGACGTTTACTATGGGAATGTCCATGAAGGTTGTCCCATCTTACCTGGCGTTAACATGTAATCCACCCATTAATAGCGGACCTGGCCAACGATAGAGCCCTAAAGTCGGCTCAGGTCCGATAAACTCAGATGCAGATCCAAGTCCAGCCAGTCGGTCTGCCTCCTCATTACGCTCACCTCCCCTATGCCCCGGAACCCGGTTATCCCGGGACAGAATGTCAAGGTTCTTCCTACACTCCCAGACCAGCTTGGACTGTATTATAGGACCCGCAAGTGCTTTTATTGCCGCCTGACTATCGGTATGAATATGAATACGTGCCTTTTGAAGCGATGTTGTTAATATTGCTAGTTTTTTAACAACATAACCTCACACTTATCAGCTGTTCAATAAAATCAGCTGATCGTTACGAAATAAAATAAAACAGCTGATCTTTTAATATAACTGCAGTAAATAATATCTAAGCTAGGTTCACGTATTTATTTATTTAATAAAAACAAGATATTTGTAAACATATCTTCAAACTAATTATATATTCATCAAAGATCTCATTAACAAAAGCTTCGCTTCTGTCGGTAACTTCTCTAGTTCCACGCGTGTAACTTCTTTTATTTAATTACAATTAATTGTATTTATTTTTAATGTTGAATAAAAAATTAATATTACAATTATTTTAACTAAAAAATTTAATGTGTTAGTTATTACAAGAAATACGCAGTACGTTAAACAAAATCAACCTTTGTATTTAATAATTAAATGCACAATACTACATTAAAATATAAATTTTTATTGACAGAATATGATAGAAAAATTAAAGTTTCAAGACAAATTAATGATCTCATTAATTACGTGATTAGTTTAATTAATTAACGTCATATTCGATTTTGTAGACTTTTTTGACATTAATTAATTAACAGACAGTAATTAATTAATTGACAGTATTGGAACGTTTTTACTCTTGCTCGATCCGGTAGGGGGGCGTAGACTGGCTACATCTATTGAGAGGATTTAGACGACCCTCGCGGTACCCGAGTCTAACACACACTTACACTTACAACACTACACTTACGACTTTAACACTTTACACTAGCTGCACCTATTGAGAGGATTTAGACGACCCTCGCGGTACCCGAGTCTAACACACACTTACACTTACAACACTACACTTACGACTTTAACACTTTACACTAGCTGCACCTATTGAGAGGATTTAGACGTCCCTCGCGGTACCCGAATCTAACACACTTACACTTACAACACTACACTTGCTACTTTAACACTTTACACTCACACTTACATTTAAGGAGGCGATAATAGCCTCGATGTGCTTCTCGCCTTAAAATAACAACAAAATTACTCTTGCTCGATAGCAAGGGAATGTTCATTGGAAAAATGAGGCCGCCTCGTAGGCCTAGTTGATAGCGTACTGGGCTTTCACTCCGAGGACCCGGGTTCGATTCCCGTCCAGGGCTTGGAATTTTCATATGCTAAAAATCATCCCATCGTCTGCATTAGCCCAAGTGTGCACAGTAGTCGGACGTCAAAAAAAAAAAAAAAAAAAAAAAAAAATGAGCTATTGGAGCAGCAATCGTGGTAAGATTAAGACACTGGATCTTGAAATGAGAATCGATCCTGAACTCCACGTCACTATTTGACGGGTCGTTAAATTTTGCTATCATAAATTTGTGCTTTCTAAATTTTGGTTCGATTTGATTCAAACTTGGCACAAAGTTCGATTATGCAAATAGCTTGGATTATTTTCTTATTGTTATTTTAAGGCGAAAAGCACATTGAGGCTATTATCGCCTCCCTAAATGTAAGTGTGAGTGTAAAGTGTTAAAGTCGTAAGTGTAATGTTGTAAGTGTAAGTGTGTGTTAGACTCGAGTACCGCGAGGGATGTCTAAGTCCTCTCAATAGGTGCAGCTAGTCTGCACCCTCCTGCGGGGTGTTTGGAAAATTAACAACTGGAGCCGCGATCAATCATATGCAGACGCACGATTTTAAATACTTCAAAGTTTCTTTAATATTTTTTTTTGTGTTTAACGTCCGACTATTGTGCACACTTGGGCTAATGCAGACGATGGGATGATTAATAGCGTATGAAAATGCCAAACCTTGACCGGGAATCGAACCCGGGTCCTCGGGGTAAAAGCCCAGTACGCTATCAACTAGGCCACCGAGGCGTTTAGAGTTTCTTTAATAAATATTACGTTAATTTTTTTTACGTTTAACGTCCAAATATTGTGCACACTTGGGCTAATGCAGACGATGGGATTATTAATAGCGTATGAAAATGCCAAGCCCTGGACGGGAATCGAACCCGGGTCTTCGGGGTGAAAGCCCGGTACGCTATCAACTAGGCCACCGAGGCGACTTTATTACGTTAAAAATCCAGTTGTTATTAAAAATGAATAAGAAAAAGGCGAATAGATGTATACCCGGTGAAATCTATTGAAACACTAGCACGCTCTAGCGTGAATCAGTGAAAGCAAGTTCTTCGTTCGTCGCCAAGAACTGTGGGGCCGGAATCAATTGAAATTCGTCTTCACGCCGCCCTGTTTGTCAGATACGACGACCTGAAAATTGAAACTCAACTGGCGCTGTTCAACATTAAACACCGCCGAAAAGAAAATAATCCCTCAGCTGTTTGGGTTACGTGACGAATAGCATCTCAAATAATACCCGATTACTGGACACGCAGTTAAAGCTCATCCCGCGATGGGTTTGAAAAATGTATTCCACGTCGTTTAGGATGAAATATACTCGGCTACATTGGAAAGAAGCGGAAGTTATTATAATATTAAAACCTGATAAGTCGCCAAAACGATTAGAAATCGTTTAGGACCTATCTCTTTGTCGCGTATAACTTCAAAGCTGTTCGAAATACTACTTCTGGAAAGCCTCAAATCTGTAATTGAGGAAATGAACTTATCCTTCAGCATCAATTCGGTTTTAGACCAAAATACTCAACAATAAGTCAAGTGCACAAGATCACAAACATAACTGAAAATACGTTTAAAAATAAGAAAATCTTTTTTTTTTATTTTATATTAATTACAACTGAGGCGTGCCCCATCTAGTAATTTTTCTTTATCATTGCGTTCACTGTGTGCTGGGGTGCAGTCCGACGGCTGGTCCCAATGTGTTTACGGCCTGGAGAGGTCAATTGGCTTGGTCCTCTTCAGCCTTCTTGTGATGTTGTCACTGCGGCATAGTAGTTGGACAATCTCTGTATTATTATGCTGTTCTAACCTGCAATAATGCTTAACCGAGAGCTTTTTAATGACTTCCTGAACAGATTCAACACCTAGGTCCTTATGTATGTTTTCATTTCTCACATACCAAGGGGCGTTGACAATCGTTCTCAATACTTTATTTTGAAAAACTTGAATAATTTTACTATTGCTTTTTCTTGTACATCCCCAGAGTGGTGCACCATAGGTCCATATTGGTCTTAGAACTTGCTTGTATAGCAGTATCTTGTTGGCTATCGAAAGTTCTGAATTTCTTCCAATAAGCCAAAACATTTTATTGAATTTGAGCTGTAGCTCCTCTTTTTTCTTTTTTACATGCGCCTTCCATCGGAGCTTTGCATCGAGTGTCATTCCTAGATATTTAGCACTGTTTGCATATGTTATACTGCTTTCGTTTAATATTATTGGTAATGGTTCATATTTTGTATTCGTAAAATTAATGTGTACAGTTTTTGCTTCAATAAGCTTTACTCTCCATTTTTGTCCATTGACTTACTGCGTTGGTGGCATTCTGTAATTTCTCTGTGACTTTATAAGAAAATCTGATGAAGTGTTTTTGTAGACGTGCACAGCGGACTGGAGTGCACAGAGATTTGCCAATTCAGTTCTGTGAAATATTAAAATCCTATATGACTGATCGATACTGTTCGGGTAAAACAGGAGGAAGAGTACTCTGGGCACAGCTGGTGTTCCACAGGGAAGTGTGCTAGGACCGGTTTTGTACCTGCTACATACAAGAGACCTACAACAAGTAGAAGGTGCAACAATAGCTACATTCGCGGATGTCACAGCAATACTTGTTACTGGTATTAAATTGAAAAAGTAACAATTAAACTTCAAGGAGCCTCTAATGCAGTGAGTAAGTGGACATTGATAAGTGAAACAAAATCAACGCACAAAAATGTTACCAATTTGATGTTTAAGTAACCATTAAACTTCAAGGAGCCTCTAATGCAGTGAGTAAGTGGACATTGATAAGTGAAACAAAATCAACGCACAAAAATGTTACCAATTTGAAGTTTAAGTAACCATTAAACTTCAAGGAGCCTCTAATGCAGTGAGTAAGTGGACATTGATAAGTGAAACAAAATCAACGCACAAAAATGTTACCAATTTGAAGTTTAAGTAACCATTAAACTTCAAGGAGCCTCTAATGCAGTGAGTAAGTGGACATTGATAAGTGAAACAAAATCAACGCACAAAATGTTACAATTTGAAGTTTAAGTAACCATTAAACTTCAAGGAGCCTCTAATGCAGTGAGTAAGTGGACATTGATAAGTGAAACAAAATCAACGCACAAAAATGTTACCAATTTGAAGTTTAAGTAACCATTAAACTTCAAGGAGCCTCTAATGCAGTGAGTAAGTGGACATTGATAAGTGAAACAAAATCAACGCACAAAAATGTTACCAATTTGAAGTTTAAGTAACCATTAAACTTCAAGGAGCCTCTAATGCAGTGAGTAAGTGGACATTGATAAGTGAAACAAAATCAACGCACAAAAATGTTACCAATTTGAAGTTTAAGTAACCATTAAACTTCAAGGAGCCTCTAATGCAGTGAGTAAGTGGACATTGATAAGTGAAACAAAATCAACGCACAAAAATGTTACCAATTTGAAGTTTAAGTAACCATTAAACTTCTAGGAGCCTCTAATGCAGTGAGTAAGTGGACATTGATAAGTGAAACAAAATCAACGCACAAAAATGTTACCAATTTGAAGTTTAAGTAACCATTAAACTTCAAGGAGCCTCTAATGCAGTGAGTAAGTGGACATTGATAAGTGAAACAAAATCAACGCACAAAAATGTTACCAATTTGAAGTTTAAGTAACCATTAAACTTCAAGGAGCCTCTAATGCAGTGAGTAAGTGGACATTGATAAGTGAAACAAAATCAACGCACAAAAATGTTACCAATTTGAAGTTTAAGTAACCATTAAACTTCAAGGAGCCTCTAAGGTAGTGAGTAAATGGACATTGATAAGTGAAACAAAATCAATACACAAAAATGTTACCAATTTGAAGTTTAAGCAACATAAGTAATAATCAGTGCAGTGCCCAGCCCACGTGCAAATACAGCTAATTATTTGGGAATGACTCTCGATGTCACACTCAAATGGAAAGAGCGTGTAAGACAGAAGAAACAAGAGTTAAACTAAAATTTAGAAAAATGTTCTGCCTCTTAGGGAGAGATTCTTAGCTGTAAATTCAGAATATTTTTTTTTTTTTTGGTGTTTAACGTCTGACTATTGTGCACACTTGGGCTAATGCAGACGATGGGATGATTTATAGCGTATGTAAATGCCAAGACCTGGCCGGGAATCGAACCCGGATCCTCGGGGTGAAAGCCCATTACGCTATCAACTAAGCCACTGAGGCGGCTGAAAATTCAGAATAAATTGCTGCTAAACCGGCACGTGTATAGCAGTCTGAGCCGCCTCGGTGGCCTAGTTGTTAGCGTACTGAGGTTTCACCCCGAGGACCCGGGTTCGATTCCCGGTCAGGGCTTGGAATTTTCATGCGCTATAAATCATACCATCGTCTGCATTAGCCCAAGTGTGCCTAATAGTCGGACGTTAAAAAAAAAAATGTAATATATATGACTGATATATATATATATATATATATAGAGAGAGAGAGAGAGAGAGAGAGAGAGAGAGAGCAGTGTATGTGTGCGTGCGCGCGTGTGTGTGCGCGCGTGCGAGTGCGTGCTTGTGCGCGCGCACGTGTGTGAATGATTGTGTGTGTGTGTGTGTGTGTGAGTGAGTGAGTGTGTGTGTGTGTGCGTGCGCTCGCACGTGTGTGTGAGTGCGTGCGCGCACGTGTGTGTGTGCGTGCGCGCACGTGTGTGTGTGTGCGTGCGCGCGCACGTGTGTGAATGAGTGCGTGTGTGTGCGTGCGTGCGTGCGTGCGTGCGTGCGCTCGAACGTGTGTATGTGAGTGCGTGTGTATGTGTGTGCGTGCGCTCGCACATGTGTGTGTGTGTGCGTGCGTGCGCGCGCGCACGTGTGTGTAATATCCATGCTATTCTTATTGTTTATTCGAAGATATACCTACATTTGTACGTGTACATGGAAACAATACACGGTGTTTCGTCAATATGGATGAACTCTGGTTCACAAGTGGCAGACAAACACGAAGGCCGACACCCTGAGCGGAGCGGACGAAAACAAAAACAAAGCCTCACATGTGATCGGAGGGAGCGCAGTTTATCCGGAAAACAAAAAATTGTTTAAGTTCTAACCGATTCACACGCTCGGAAGGTCGTGTCCTGTTTCTACAGATATGTTGGCAAACGTCCGAAACAACAATAATGTGGAGTTGTTATCATTGGCTTTTTCCACGCTTACGTCAATTCCGCGTATTTATACTGGTCCAACCGGCGTAAGGTAAAGTAAGGTTAAGCCAAATACAATAATCGCAGTACTTAACTGTCTCCCCAACGTGATGGAAGCGAATTTCCAAAAGTACATTTTATCTTACACTTTTTTTAAATTGGTGACGTCACCGTCATAAAATCCTCGTGTACTAACTCTTTGATCTTCGAAATTGCATTGAAAATGAACCCTGAACGCCGTCAAATTAATCTTCTTAATTTCTATTTGTACAGTTTCTAACGCTCATTGCGAAGTTGAAATCAGATTTTCAAAAACAATGCAAATACGACTTTTGAAATGACCGCCATTTTGAAACTGTTGACTGAATTTTGCTGGCTGAAGTAGTTGCCGATTTTCGTGCCAAATCGGAATAAAACTGCGATCGTGATCGTACGCTGACACGCTCGTTTCAAGGTCACGGGTGTGGACGTAGTTGCCGATTTTCGTGCCAAATCGGAATAAAACTGCGATCGTGATCGTACGCTGACACGCTCGTTTCAAGGTCACGGGTGTGGACGTAGTTGCCGATTTTCGTGCCAAATCGGAATAAAACTGCGATCGTGATCGTACGCTGACACGCTCGTTTCAAGGTCACGGGTGTGGACGTAGTTGCCGATTTTCGTGCCAAATCGGAATAAAACTGCGATCGTGATCGTACGCTGACACGCTCGTTTCAAGGTCACGGGTGTGGACGTAGTTGCCGATTTTCGTGCCAAATCGGAATAAAACTGCGATCGTGATCGTACGCTGACACGCTCGTTTCAAGGTCACGGGTGTGGACGTAGTTGCCGATTTTCGTGCCAAATCGGAATAAAACTGCGATCGTAATCGTACGCTGACACGCTCGTTTCAAGGTCACGGGTGTGGACGTAGTTGCCGATTTTCGTGCCAAATCGGAATAAAACTGCGATCGTAATCGTACGCTGACACGCTCGTTTCAAGGTCACGGGTGTGGACGTAGTTGCCGATTTTCGTGCCAAATCGGAATAAAATTTCGATCGTGATCGTACGCTGACACGCTCGTTTCAAGGTCACGGGTGTGGATCTTACCAAGATGGCCGTTCCGACAGTTCATTTTTCAATTTTTAATTCGTTACAAATATTTGGAGGGGTTGTATTCGAGAGGCCTCTAATTACAACACACTTATGGAAACACGTATTTCAGCATTATCCGAAATTCAACCACTCTGGGGCTTATAAACAAACGGGAAGTCCTTGGAATAGTTGTGTGTGTAAGTTGTAGGAAATTAGGCCATTTTCCGAAATGGAACTTTCGCGTTGCGCGCGCAGTGAGAAGATGGAAATATATTTGTATTACCTTTTCGGCAAATTTGGAGTCTCATTCTTTATAAGAACTAACAAAGGCTGCGTCATAAGGTCGGAGTCCAGGGAATCCTGCTTCTGGGTCTTCTACAGCTGCAAAATTACAATTTCATTTTAGTTGTAGTTTTAAAATGTTCTAAAACAATAACGCCGGACGACCACCAAATGCTGAACGGAGTGGACTACGTATTCAAAATTTAACCAATTGTTTTAATGTAAGTGCGACCACGGACATTAGCGGAGTTCAGCGGCGTCAAGTTAGCGTCCATTCTGTCTAGGTTCGGTTTTGAAGATGACTCTGTTGCCACGGTTACGGTTTTTATAAAATAAAAATTTCCCAGAATCCGTTATAGTACTCCTAAATATTTAGATTTAAAAGATACAAACGCTTTTTTAAACTGACTGAACTCCGCTTCCGGTCGCAGGTCATCTCACTCAGCTTAGCATTCGGAGCGCGGCCGGTCTTATTATTTTTAAGACAACACTTTTTCAGTCGTTCTCTATACGTTTAGTAATAAAAATAATTCCTAGTACCAAAATCATTTTTTGAGCCACGTTTCAATAAAATCGGTGAGATTGTGAACATCAACGCGCTCATACACACACTCGCTCGCATACACACGCGCGCGCGCGCGCATACACACATACACACACACGCACGCGCGCACACACATACACGTAGCGCGCATAAACACATACACACACGCACACATACACACACGCGCGCATATACACATACACACGCGCATACACACATATACACACGCACGCGCACGCACACACATACACGTGCGCGCGCATAAACACATACACACACACACATACACGCACTCGCGCACATATACACGTAGCGCGCATAAACACATACACACACGCACACATACACACTCGCGCGCATATACGCATACACACATGCACGCACACACACACACACACACACACCATACACGCACGCGCGTACACACATACACGTAGCGCGCATAAACACATACACACACGCACACATACACACTCGCGCGCATATACACATACACACACGCATACACACATACACACACGCACGCGCACGCACACACATACACGTGCGCGCGCA
>CM040186.1:9031831-9036831 GCA_022606455.1 Callitettix versicolor | reverse complement strand
ATTTCACTTTTTACCACCGGCAACAATGATGGTTTTGGCCCTCGGAACTTACTAGAGTAATCAGTATGGCCCTAAGACTGGAAAGTTTGGAGACCCCTGCTCTAAACGAAAGATAGGCACATTCGCAGTATTATCCGTTCAGTTGTTTCTCCAAAATAAATCGTTTCAGATTTGCTATCGACAAATCGGAAATCGGTCTCGATCGATTCATCGAGATTCAGCTCAAATTTTAGTGAAGAAGCTTCTTCAATCAAGCGGGTGTACCCAAGTTTTAAAAAAATTCAAGTCCCAGTATTTTTTTGTGTTTAACGTCCGACTATTGTGCACACTTGGGCTAATGCAGTCGATGAGATGATTTATAGCGTATGAAAATGCCAAGCCCTGACCGGGAATCGCACCCGGGTCCTCGGGGTGAAAGCCCAGTACGGTATCAACTAGGCCACCGAGGCGGCAAGTCCCAGTATAAAAGTAAAACAATATCGGTACTCTGACTCGCTGACGTGATGGAATCGAATTTCCAAAAGTGTTTTCCTTTATCTTACCTTTTTTTAATTTCGATTTTACCATCATAATTAGCATCGAAATTTTCATATATTAGCATTTTAATTATTCAAATTACACTGAAAATACAAAAATTAACCCTGTCGCCATAAAAATTCCTCGATTTCAAAGGATTTTGAAAATTCAATATTCAAAGGCCAGGTGGTCAACAAATGCGAAGCGGACTACGTATTCAAAACCTAACAATTTTTTTAAATGTAAGTGCGGCCAATAAAAGCGTAACGGAGCTGAGTGGAGTCAAACGGCATCGCTGGCCTCCACTCCGCGTAGCTTCGACTCTGACTAGGTTCGGTTCTCAAACTGATTCCCCCACCACGCTGACCACGCCTCCAAACTTATTATTTCTCGTTACCTAGGTTACGGTTTCAAACGTATTAGTTTCTTAGAATCCGTTACAGTAGGCCTAAATATTTAGATTTAAAACATACAAATGCAATCTGTAAACCGACTGAACTCCGCTTCCTCGCCGTTCGTCTTCATTGCGCTCAGCTCGGCGTAGGTCCGCCCGGTCTAATACTTAATGCAGTTTTTAACGCTAATTGAATTGTGAAATGGGATTTTCAAATAAAATTAAAACGGAAAAAATGATGGGATTATTTTAAATAGAATTGCCGCCATTTTGAAACTGTTGAACTAATTTCGCTGTGTAACGGTGTTGTCCGAGCTGTGTATGTGTGCTAGTTTGAATCGAATCGGACCAAAATTGCGAACGTGAGCGTGCTAAAACACGCGCGCGCACACACACACACGCGCGCACACACACACACACACACACACACGCGCACACACACACACACACACACACACACACACACACTTACACACACACACACACACACACACACACACACACACACACACACACACACACACACACACACACACACACACACACACACACACACACACACACACACACACACACACACACACACACACACACACACACACACACACACACACACACACACACACACACACACACACATACACATATATATATACACACACATACATATACACACACACACACACACACACACACACACACATACACACACATACATACACACACACACACACACACACACACACACACACACACACACACACACACACACACACACACACACACACACACACACATACACAGACACACACACACACACACACACACACACACACACACACACACACACACACACACACATACACACACACACACACACACACACACACACACACACACACACACACACACACACACACACACACACACACACACACACACACACACACACACACACACACACACACACACACACACACACAGAAAGTGATCTAAAGGTCAGGAGTGCCGGTCATTTCAAGGTCATTGCCGCCCTAATAACTCATTTCAATTTGGATATTCCTAATTAATGACGTCAACACCACTATGAAACAAACAAGAGTAGCCTAGAGAATACAAACAAGTGTATTTAATAACGCAGGCTTTACACAAAACACAAGTTCACCTTGGTCCAGGTGGCAGCGAATCTGTTTGATCACGCGTAATGGCGAATACTAAAACCAATTAGTTGAGAACTTACCTTTTGCGTCACTGTAGCCTGTTGGCAGTATCGCCATCAAAGCAAAAGCTTTACGTAGCCATTCAGCTGGAAGATATAATGTTAACCGGTTAGAGCAACGAAGCGAACTAATTTATTGGTTATCAGAGAATTTCCATTGGAAAAATTAGGTAATTAGGATTATGACCTATTCTTCCCGTCAGTGGTCTATCCACTCACCTCGTAAAGGCTAACGCGGTTTCGAAACTCTATCGTGTCATCTTCATGCCGTGATACAAAATGTTAAATCCCTCTGTCGAGGTCGTCACAAAGTCAAACAATATATTAAAATATACATCACAAACACTAAGCACAATTACACGTTTAAAATATTCACCATGAAATTCGGCTTGGCCAAGCTACACACGCGACTCGTACGTCGTTACGTTCCGGTACTTAATTACTTAAGTATGTGGTCCGGTAGCTATGTTACAATAATGGAAAAATTAGCTATTGGAGCAGCCATCACTGTAAGGTCCAGACTCGGGTTCTTGAAAATGAGTACCGATCATGACCTATACGTGTGCGTGTGTATGTGATATGACCAGATCACGTATGTGTGTGTATGTGTGTGTGTGTGTGTGTGTGTGTGTGTGTGTGTGTGTGTGTGTGTGTGTGTGTTTGTATGTGCGTGTGCACGCGAGTATGTGTGTGTGCCTATGTCTTTGTGTGTATATGTGTATATGTGTGTGTGTGTGTGTGTGTGTGTGTGTGTGTGTGTGTGTGTGTGTGTGTGTGTGTGTGTGTGTGTGTGTGTGTGTGTGTGAGTGTGTGTGTGAGTGTGTGCGTGCGTGTCTATGCGTGTGTCTGTGTGTTTTGTGTGTGTATGTGTACGCGCGAGTAAGTGTGTTTGTATGTGCGTTTGCACGGGCGTATGTGTGTGTGTGTGTGTGCCCATGTGTGCGTGTGTGTTTGTGTATGTGTGTGTATGTTATGTGTGTGTGTGTGTGTATGCGCGCGCGCGTGTGTGTGTTTGGGTGGGCGCGCGCGCGTTAATGTATATATATATATATATATATATATATATATATATATATATATGTAGCATTTATATATAACATATATATAAATATGTGTGTGCGTGGGTGATTGGGTGTGGGTGTGTGGGTGTGCGCGTGCGCGTTTCTATGTGGGTGTGTGTTTTAGCACGCTCACGCCTCACGCCCGCAATTTTGGTCAGATTCGATTCAGCCTTGGCACAAAAACCGATTGCAGAAATAGCTTGAACAAGTCCGTTAACCAGCGACATTAATTCGACGATATCAAAATGAACACCAATTTCAAAATTTTTTTTTAATCCATAACTTTTTTGTCCTGCTTTCACTGGCTTATTCGTGGCACTAATCTATCGGCAGCAAGGAAAACTAAATAATGTTGCAGTTAGTGTGATTTGACTCATTCAGTCACGTGTCACATTCACGTTTTGAGTTGTGCAGTGCTACAAGTCGTGATCACGTGATCCACAGCTTGCACTCTACTGATCACATTTTTTTAAAATATTTTGTACGCGTGAATGATCACCTGACTTGTTTTGCCATTATTTTTTAAGTTTCTGTTGACATACGAGGGCTATTCAGAAAGTAGATTACGTTTTTGGATAAAAAAAAAACTAAGTACAGGAAAACAATTTTATTATATACATTTGAAAGAGGAACTAAAATACCATTTTTCGACATAATCGCCAAACAAATTTAGACATTTGTCATATCGGTGAACTAGCTTTGAAATTCCCGTGTCGTAGAATTCCGCCGCCTGTGACCAGCCAGTCAGTCACGCCCGTGAGGGACAGGAAAGGTGTTCTTCTGGTTGACTTCTAGAACGTGGAGCAACCATAAACTCAGAAAGGTATTGCCAAACATTACGAAACTTAAGACGAGCTATCCAGAACAAGCGGAGAGGAAAACTGAGTGCAAAAGTGTTGTTTTTGCACGACAATGCCCGCCCTCACACGGCAAATCGAACAAAGACGTCTTGACGGCCTTCAAGTGGGAGATTTTCCTCATCCACCCTACAGTCCGGACCTGGCACCTAGTGATTTCCACTTATTCCCGAAGATGAAGACTTGGCTTGCAACACAGCGCTTCGATGACGACGCAGATCTCCGCGCGGGCGTGACTGACTGGCTGGCGTCACAGGCGGCGGAATTCTACGACACGGGAATTTCAAAGCTAGTTCACCGATATGACAAATGTCTAAATTTGTTTGGCGATTATGTCGAAAAATAGTATTTTAGTTCCTCTTTCAAATGTATATAATAAAATTTTTTTCCTGTACTTAATTTTTTTTCATCCAAAAACGTAATCTACTTTCTGAATAGCCCTCGTATATTTAGGTTACTAATTACGTATTGCATTTATAGCAGGTCCTAATTTTATTTATAAAAGCTCCTGCAGGGGGGTGCAGACTAGCTGCACCTATTGAGAGGATTTAGACGCCCCTCGCGGTACCCGAGTCTAACACACACTTACACTTACAACACTACACTTGCTACTTTAACACTTTACACTCACACTTACATTTAGGGAGGCGATAATAGCCTTAATGTGCTTATCGTCTTAAAATAACAAAAAAAAAAAAAAATTTTTAAAAGCGAGTGATAGATCTAACACAAGGGGCGGAGACAGGAAATATAATAAGCATGCTATAGAATATTATTAAACAATGAAACATTTAAAAAAATGCTGCTTTTTTAAAAAATAATTTTTAAAACTATGTCCTTTAAGGTAAACACTCTTGATTTTTAACCCATTGTGTGTAATTAATTTGTTTGTAACCCACAAAGTTTATTCTTTGACCAAATATCACTTGCTTTAAAAGCTTCAATTCTAGTTG
>CM040186.1:9016831-9026831 GCA_022606455.1 Callitettix versicolor | reverse complement strand
AATGTAATCAAAAGCCGGAGTGCCCTGGTTCTGTCCGAGCCGCAGGCAGTCAAGCTGCTGGCAAGTTATCGACAGGCTACACAACAAGGTACAAATTGTATATAAAAGGAGTGTTAATTACTATGAAATAGGCTACACATTTTACATGTTACACAAAGAATTTATTATGAACTACAAAGTAACGGAATAATTAATTTCAACAGATACACATACTTTTCAATAACACTTGTGATATTGTGTTATGGACTTCACAATAAGCAGCCTATAATAGGTTAGCAGAGATTGTAGGAGAATTGCCGACTATACAAGTACATCAATAAACGTTCTACAGACAATACATTAAGCATATTCGAACTAAATAATATAAAATTATACAAGAACATTAGTGTCCCATGCAGGCAGGTAATACTGTACAATTACAGACAATTAGATTAATTAAGCACATTAATAACTATCAAAGAACTAAATAATATAATAATAAGCTATATAACAAGCGATTATAATACAAGAGTATAAAAATAAAAAAGGCTATAAATAGGTGTATTAAAGGCCATAAAACAAGCTGATTAAATACATTAAAAAGACATGTTAAAAGCAATAAAGTACGCGTAATATAGGCTATATATTTTTAACGTCCGACTATTGTGATATAGGCTATAAACAGGTGTATTAAAGGTCATATAAATAGGCGTATTAAAGGCCATAAAACAAAAAAATTAAAAATATTAAACAGATGTAATAAATGTTATAAATACATGGCTATTAAAGACTATAAAACAAGCTAATTAAAACATTAAACAGACGTAATAAATGCTATAAATAGGCGTATTAAAGGCCATAAAACAAACAAATTAAAAACATTAAACAGACGTAATAAATGCTATAAATAGGCGTATTAAAGCCATAAAACAAGCTAATTAAATACATTAAACAAGCGTAATAAATGCTATAAATAGGCGTATTAAAGGCCATAAAACAAACAAATTAAAGACATTAAACAGATGTAATAAAGCTATAAATACATGGGTATTAAAGGCCATAAAACAAGCTAATTAAATACATTAAACAGACGAAATGAATGCTTTTAATAGGCTATTAAAGGCCATAAAACAAGCTAATTAAATACACAAAACAGATGTAATAAATGCTATAAATAGGCGTATTAAAGTCATAACACAAGCTAATTAAATACATTAAACAGGCGTAATAAATTCTATAAATAAACTTATTAAAGACCATAAAACAAGCGAATTAAATATATTAAACAGGCGTAATAAATGCTATAAATAGGCTTATTAAAGGCTATAAAACAAGCAAATTAAAGACATAAAACAGACCTGTTAAAAGCAATAAATAAAGCGTAATAAAAGCTATAAATAAGAGTATTAAATGCTATAAAATAGGCAAATTAATGACATTAAACAGTTGTATTTAAGATTATAAATCAGGGGTATTAAAGATTATAACACAAAAATATTAATGACTATAAAACATGAAAATAAAATAATTAAACAATTTCACAAGCTTACCAGAAGCTACAAAACAGTCGAAATTAAGACTATAGTACAAGCGTCTTAAAGGCTTTTAAAAAGGCGTATTAAAGATTATAAACGGAAGAATTGAAGATTATAAAAAAAGATAATTAAATTTATTAAACAGACGTAAACAGCTATAAAACATGCGTAACAAATGCTATGAAACAAACGTAATTAAGGCTGTAATAGTAACAGTAAGGGCTACAAAACAAGCGAATTAAAGATAATAAGCAAGCGCTTTAGAGGCTATGAAACAAGCGGATATAATGTTTTTTTTTTTTTTAACTATTGTGCACACTTGGGCTAATGCAGACGATGGGATGATTTATAGCGTATGAAAATGCCAAGCCCTCGCCGGGAATCGAACCCGGGGCCTCGGGGTGAAAGCCCAGTACGCTATCCACTAGGCCACCGAGGCGGCTTTAATATGTTAAACAGGAGTATTAAATACTATATAACAAATACAATATAGGATATAAATACGAGTATAAAACACTATAAAACAAGTGAAAGATATTAAACAGGCGTAAATAATACTATAAACAGCAGTATTATTTTATAAAACAAGCAAGTTAATGACATTAAAGAGGAGGTATAGGGTATAAAAAAGAGGTATATGGTTGTTATAACACAGGAATATTACTGACTCTAAAACAAGCGAATAAAAGTTTAACGACCGTTAAAAGGACATAACACAGGCGTATTAAAGGCTGGGTTGTAAACTGAATTATTAAAGACTCTAAAACAAGCGTACGAATAACATTAAAAAGAAGTGTTAAAATCTACAAATCAGGGATATCAAAAATTATAACACAAAAGTATTAAAAACTATAAGACAAGCGAATAATACATATTAAACAGACGTTTTATAAACTATAACACAGGCGTAATAAACACTATAAATAGGAGAGATAAAAGTTACAAAACAAGCGAATGAAAACCCATTAAATAGGCTTGTTAAAGGGAATTAAAACAGGAATAAAAGCTGTAAATAGCAATATTAAAAGTTATAAAAACAAGCATATTGCAAACACTAAACATGCATATTAAAGACAATAAATGCTTAATATATACATATTTTAATACTGTTTATAAAACTAGCATATTAAAAGTAGTATAAAAGGCTATGACCAAGGTAATTAGACATTAAACAGGCGTGTTAAAGTCTATAAGTAGTAGCATTAAAGGTTAGAAAACCAGAGAATTAAAGAAATTAAACTTGCAAATTAAAGATATTAAACAGGCATATTATAAGCTATAAATCAGGTGTATTAAAGGCTATAAAATAGGCACAATAATGACTATAATACTGACGTAATAAAAATTATAATACAGGCGTATTAAATTCTATAATACAAGGGTATTAAAGACCATGAAACGCGCGTAATAAAGGCTATAAAAAGTATTTATAAACACTGTAAACTGAAGTATTCAATTCTATACAACAGGCGTATTATAGGCTATAAATCAGGATTATTAAAGGTTATAAATCAAGCTTAATAACAACTATACGTTAGCCGTAATATAGACTATAAAACAGGCATATTTAATGGCTACATAATAGGCGTATTAGAGGTTATAAATCAAGATTATTAAAGGATATAAATCAAGCTCCATAACAACTATACGTTAGGCTTAATATAGACTATAAAACAGGCTTATTAAAGGTTTTACAACGGGCGTAATTTACGCTGTAAAACAAATTATAAAACCGATGTATTAAAGGCTATGCAACAGGCGTATTAAAGGTTATAAATCAGGATTATTAAAGGTTATAAATATAAAGCTTAATAACAACTATACGTTAGGCGTTATATAGACTATAAAACAGGCATATTTAATGGCTACATAATAGGCGTATTAGAGGTTATAAATCAAGATTATTAAAGGATATAAATCAAGCTTAATAACAACTATATGTTAGGCGTTATATAGACTATAAAACAGGGCGTATTAAAGGTTATAAATCAGGATTAATAAAGGTTATAATTTAACAACTATACGTTAAATATAATTATAAAACTGGCATATTTACAGGCTATGCAACAGGCGTGTTAAAGGTTATAAATCAGGATTATTAAAGGATATAAATAAAGCTCCATAACAACTATAAGTTAGGAGTAATATAGACTATAAAACAGATGCATTTAATGGCTACATAATAGGCGTATTAAAGGTTATAAATCAAGATTATTAAAGGATATAAATCAAGCTTAATAACAACTATACGTTAGGCGTTATATAGACTATAAAACAGGCATATTTAATGGCTACATAATAGGCGTATTAAAGGTTATAAATCAGGATTATTAAAGGATATAAATCAAGCTCCATAACAACTATACGTTAGGCGTAATATAGACTATAAAACAGGCATATTTAATGGCTATATAATAGGCGTATTAAAGGTTATAAATCAGGATTATTAAAGGATATAAATCAAGCTTAATAACAACTATACGTTAGGCGTAATATAGACTATAAAACAGGCATATTTAATGGCTACATAATAGGCGTATTAGAGGTTATAAATCAGGATTATTAAAGGTTATAAATCAAGCTTAATAACAACTATACGTTAGCCGTAATATAGACTATAAAATAGATGTATTTAATGGCTATATAATAGACGTATTAAAGGTTATAAATCAGGATTATTAAAGGATATAAATCAAGCTTAATAACAACTATACGTTAGGCGTTACATTGACTATAAAACAGGCATATTTAATGGCTACATAATAGGCGTATTAAAGATTATAAATCAGGATTATTAAAGGATATAAATCAAGCTTAATAACAACTATACGTTAGGCGTAATATGGACTATAAAACAGGCATATTTAATGGCTACATAATAGGCGTATTAGAGGTTATAAATCAGGATTATTAAAGGTTATAAATCAAGCTTAATAACAACTATACGTTAGGCGTAATATAGACTATAAAACAGATGCATTTAATGGCTACATAATAGGCGTATTAAAGGTTATAAATCAGGATTATTAAAGGTTATAAATCAAGCTTAATAACAACTATACGTTAGCCGTAATATAGACTATAAAATAGATGTATTTAATGCTACATAATAGTCGTATTAAAGGTTATAAATCAGGATTATTAAAGGTTATAAATCAAGCTTAATAACAACTATACGTTAGGCGTTATATAGACTATAAAACAGGCGTATTTAATGGCTACATAATAGGCGTATTAAAGGTTATAAATCAGGATTATTAAAGGATATAAATCAAGCTCCATAACAACTATACGTTAGGCGTAATATAAACTATAAAACATATGCATTTAATGGCTACATAATAGGCGTATTAAAGGTTATAAATCAGGATTATTAAAGGATATAAATCAAGCTTAATAACAACTATACGTTAGGCGTAATATAGACTATAAAACAGGCATATTTAATGGCTACATAATAGGCGTATTAAAGGTTATAAATCAGGATTATTAAAGGATATAAATCAAGCTTAATAACAACTATACGTTAGGCGTAATATAGACTATAAAACAGGCATATTTAATGGCTACATAATAGGCGTATTAGAGGTTATAAATCAGGATTATTAAAGGATATAAATCAAGCTTAATAACAACTATACGTTAGGCGTAATATAGACTATAAAACAGATGTATTTAATGGCTACATAATAGGCGTATTAAAGGTTATAAATCAGGATTATTAAAGGATATAAATCAAGCTTAATAACAACTATACGTTAGGCGTTATATAGACTATAAAACAGGCATATTTAATGGCTACATAATAGGCGTATTAAAGGTTATAAATCAGGATTATTAAAGGATATAAATCAAGCTTAATAACAACTATACGTTAGGCGTAATATAGACTATAAAACAGGCATATTTAATGGCTACATAATAGGCGTATTAAAGGTTATAAATCAGGATTATTAAAGGATATAAATCAAGCTTAATAACAACTATACGTTAGGCGTAATATAGACTATAAAACAGGCATATTTAATGGCTACATAATAGGCGTATTAGAGGTTATAAATCAGGATTATTAAAGGATATAAATCAAGCTTAATAACAACTATACGTTAGGCGTTATATAGACTATAAAACAGGCATATTTAATGGCTACATAATAGGCGTATTAGAGATTATAAATCAGGATTATTAAAGGTTATAAATCAAGCTTAATAACAACTATACGTTAGGCGTAATATAGACTATAAAACAGATTATTTAATGGCTACATAATAGGCGTATTAGAGGTTATAAATCAGGATTATTAAAGGTTATAAATCAAGCTTAATAACAACTATACGTTAGGCGTAATATAGACTATAAAACAGGCGTATTTAATGGCTACATAATAGGCGTATTAGAGGTTATAAATCAGGATTATTAAAGGATATAAATCAAGCTTAATAACAACTATACGTTAGCCGTAATATAGACTATAAAATAGACGTATTTAATGGCTACATAATAGGCGTATTAAAGGTTATAAATCAGGATTATTAAATGATATAAATCAAGCTTAATAACAACTATACGTTAGGCGTAATATAGACTATAAAACAGGCATATTTAATGGCTACATAATAGGCGTATTAGAGATTATAAATCAGGATTATTAAAGGATATAAATCAAGCTTAATAACAACTATACGTTAGGCGTAATATAGACTATAAAACAGGCATATTTAATGGCTACATAATAGGCGTATTAGAGGTTTTAAATCAGGATTATTAAAGGTTATAAATCAAGCTTAATAACAACTATACGTTAGGCGTAATATAGACTATAATACAGACTATTTAATGGCTACATAATAGGCGTATTAGAGGTTATAAATCAGGATTATTAAAGGTTATAAATCAAGCTTAATAACAACTATACGTTAGGCGTAATATAGACTATAAAACAGATGTATTTAATGGCTACATAATAGGCGTATTAAAGGTTATAAATCAGGATTATTAAAGGTTATAAATCAAGCTTAATAACAACTATACGTTAGGCGTAATATAGACTATAAAACAGACTATTTAATGGCTACATAATAGGCATATTAAAGGTTATAAATCAGGATTATTAAAGGTTATAAATCAAGGTTAATAACAACTATACGTTAGGCGTAATATAGACTATAAAACAGATGTATTTAATGGCTACATAATACGATTATTAAAGGTTATAAATCAGGCGTAATATGTGCTTTAAAATAGGTTATAAAACTGGTTTATTATAGGCTATACAACAGGCGTATTAAAGCCTATTGAACAGATTTATTACAGGCTATAAAATGGCTTAATTAATGGCGTTACAAAAGGTGTATTATTAATACAAACGCGTATTTGAGTGTATACAGTGGACAACAAAATCTATAAAAAATGTGTATAATGCACACGTACTGAAGGTGAATTTAATTTATATAATAGGCCAATATGCTGCACGTTGTTTAGCAAGTTATACTGCAAATATGTACCTACGGCGACATCTTTTGTACTCATTCCGTCAGAAATGCAATTAAACCGGACAAAGAATAAACTTTGTTTATTTCTAACTGAACACCAACACACTATCGTGACATGTAATGGTGCAGTTGGTTTCGAAAGCCTATATACATTGTACCTCCTACCGGTAGCTTTCATGTCCGATTAAAAAGAAACCTAATAACACGAATATTACAACATTTAGAAATAACTGTATAAACAGAATTTATGATAGATTCTTTTTTAATTATAAATTAAAAATTATAATAAAATTAAATTATTGTCCTAGTGACAATGGAGTCCAAGAATTTTTTGCCATCGGTTTCGTAGGCCATAGGTTTGATGAAATTCGCGGGCCGCATCAATCCGTTGCCGTTTGTGGTCTGCTTGAGCATATTGTACAAACCTTGCTATACCCTAAATGGTCTGTCAAAATTTTATCAATGCAGGTCTTGCTGACATCAGGGATCATCTCGGAGAGCTTCCGAACAGTCACCCTTCGATCGTTCAGCATTGCTTCTTCCACTTTCGCAATCGTTTCGTCCGAAACAGGTGGCCATCCGGAACAGGTGGCTGTTTATCATGAACGTCTGTACGTCCGTCTTTGAATTCTATGCACCATTTGCGCACGTGTTTTATGCTCATACAATCGCTCAAATGAAGTCTTTACGTACCATATCGTACAAAGTACCTTTAGGCACTCCTAATTGTAGATTACGTGTGACCAATGACTTCTTTGGGCTCCGAACACACGGAACAAGGATCTGTTCAACAGTAGCTTCAGAAGTTCTCGGTCTACCTGGCGACTTCGCATTTAAAACACCGCTAAAAGTCCTTGAAAGACTTCAGCCAATAACGGATAGTTTCTACTGTAGGCGGTTCACCACCATATTCACGTCTAAAACTACGTTGTACTGTTATAACAGACTCAGTTTGCACAAGCCAAATAACACAGCGCTTTTTGTTGCGGAGTAGCCATTGCACTGAACTGAGCGCTGTCGCCGTTATTCTCAAGGTCACGCAGGCCTGCCAACTGCAGGAACTGAATTCCCACATTTACATGAGCAAAACTTGGACAGTTAATGAATTAAATACCACAAACATAATAGTGTATTTCACTTTGTACAGATTTTAGGGCACATTAAAACTAAGGCGTTCTTTTCCAAACACCCTGTACTTAGGCATGACCTTGCTAACTTTAAATGGAAAGTGCATGTGAAAAAGGAAAAAAAATGTGTTTTTGTGTTTAACGTCCGACTATTGTGCACACTTGGACTAATGCAGACGATGGGATGATTTTAAGCGTATGAAAATGCCAAGCCCAGGCCGGGAATCGAACCCGGGTCCTAGGGGTGAAAGCCTAGTACGCTATCAACTAGGCCACCGAGGCGGCAGAGGAAAAAAGAAGACTTGTATTGGCTTTTAGGAAAAGATTATGAGCTATCAATACATAATAAACTTCTTTTACATCGGCAAATTATAAAATCTATATGGATGTATGGTATACAGCTCTGGGACTGCACAAAGAAGACAAATGTGAACACTGTTCAAAAATTTCAAAAAGTACTTCGATGTATAATGAATGCGCCATGGTATACTAGAAATGATGATTTTCACAGTGACCTGAAGATGGCATAGTCAGAGATGAAACAAGAAACAGTGCAGTGAAGCAATTGCACAAACTACAGCAGCATGACAGTGTCGAGTTAAGAAGGAAGGATGATTGAAAAGAACAAAACTGATTGATTTAGTTCAATAGTTGTTTGTTTGTTTGTTTTTTGGCACTAGCTATTGGGTTATAACCTAAAAACCGTGATACATAATATTGATAAGTTAGTAAATGATTGTAAACTCAGTTGTAATATATAATAACAAATTTAAGGTTACATTTCAAACACCTTAAATGTATTAAGGATTCCCTGACTTATATACAGTATACTATAAACAAATTGTACATTTAATAATGTACAAAGCGTACATTGTATACGCATGCGGTTTGGCGCAGTGAAGGGATGAATGGAATCGTGTGACGTAACGATCTAGGCATTGATCCCCTCCCCATGCGCCATGACCTGTGCGAGTACCTAGGAGATGACCTATATTCTCAACGTTCCTACGTAGCTTGTACAGGCAACGGCGTGCATAAATAATGTCTACACGCAGTTGTCTCGCCGTCGAGGTATTAACCGACCTTTAGATGCGCGAAAAACAAACTTGACACAAATTTACTGTCGTAACGCGCAGCTTAGGCCAGTTCGTTGCCAAGCGTAATGGCGGCCAATCAAAATATTAAAATATTCTATACCTCAACCAGGGTGCTCCGCCCCTTTTGTCCTCGTCTCCCTTACTTATAAATTTAGAATTTGTATTCTTTAATAAGATACGAATTACGTCAAACTAGACACTGTATTCACGAAACAATAGTTCAATGAGAAATTAAATCACAAAAACTGAGATTGTGTGTTCCATTAAACAAAACTCAAAAAAAGGAATAATGAAATTAAAATAAAAAAATAATAAATTTAACAAAATCGATGAATAAAAATGAAAGTATCTTCTTAGGCTGTAGCCCGTACGTGGGTATAGGGAAAAAAGCGATAATGTGCCGCATTAAATAAAAATATAAACAGAACGAAATACGACACTAAAATATAAAATTACATTTGGAAAATGGTTGTAATAGTTAATACTTGAAAGATTAAGTCTTTTCCACTGTTTACTGGTTCTGATATAACCGAAACAAACCTCTGTCAAATGATAATGTTTTCACGAGGTAGGCTTATATGCAATATGCAATATGCAATATGCAATATGTAATATGCAATATGCAATATGTATTATGCAATATGTAATATGCAATATGTAATATACAATATGCAATATGTAATATGTAATATGCAATATGCAATATGCAATATGCAATATGGAATATGCAATATGTATTATGCAATATGCAATATGTAATATGCAATATG
>CM040186.1:9001831-9006831 GCA_022606455.1 Callitettix versicolor | reverse complement strand
AATATATTATACTCTGTTTATACCGTAGAACGTTTTATTATTATTTTGGAAAATTAAAATGTAATAAAATTCTCAAGTAACTCTAATTATGTATTATACAAACTTTACATACACTTGTTTCTAATACAGTAACTTTCTGCCAAATATTCACCTTAACATATGAGAGAACTTACTCGCCATACACTCATGCTTGACTGTTAACGGATCCACTTATACGTTGAATGGTATTATCTTCAGTGATTGACGTTATTATATTATTTCTTATTTAATAATAGTTACTGAAAAATAGCTACAGTAACCTTCATCGAAAGTAATAAATAACGGTTACTGAACTAAAGAGTTATATATATATATATATACTAGCTGTTACCCGTTGCGGCTTTGCCTGCAATTATAATATAGGCAATAAAATTTATAGTCGATTTTCAAAATCAGAATATGTCATTTCATTTTAATATATGTTACATAAATTAAATGTAAATGTAAATATACTATTTACAATATTATACGATTTATGGTTTTCGGCCAAGAAATATACATTTTTTGCTACTCGATACTCTAAAACATGGTCCTGTCATATTTTAATAAAATACAGTATTATTAAAAAGTCACTATTATTCAATTAAACTGGAATAGTATTGTGTTTATCTCAGGTACCTAAACCGTGTTCATATCAAATTTAATCTCAATTGGTCCAGTAGTTAAAGTGTGATTGAATAACAGACAAATAAACAAAAACAAACTTTCAGAAAAATAATATGATTACCTGTTACCCGTTACGGCTTTTCCCGCAATCGTAATATACATTAAAGATCACGCATGACCGTGTTAGGACCAACAACCGTGTCAGTTAGGTTATGGTGTATTTCTTTTTTAAAATAAAGGTTTTTAACACATCACCGTGTTAGTTAAGTTATGGAGTACTCTTTAAAAAAAAATAAGGCTTTTTCCCTGCATCACCGTATTATGCCCAACAACCGTGCCAGTTAGGTTCTGAAGTACTCTTTTTTAAAAAATAAATAAAGGTTTTTTTAATACATCACCGCGTTAGGCCTAACAACCATGTTAGTTAACTTATGGAGTATTCTTTAAAAAAATATAAACATTTTTCACGCATCACCATGTTAGACTTAACAACCGTGTCAGTTAAGGTTTGGAGTACTCTTTAAAAAAATAACGGTGTTTTCACACATCGCCATGATAGGCCCAACAACCATGTCAGTTATGATATGTGGTATTCTTAAAAAAAATATAAAGGTTTTTTCACGCATCACTGTGTTAGTTAAGTTATGGAGTACTCTTTAAAAAAAAATATAACGGTTTTTTTATACGTCACCTTATTAGGCCCAACAACCGTGTCAATTAGGTTATAAGTACTATTTAAAAAAAAATTAATAAAGGTTTTTTTAATGGATCACCGTGTTAGGTATAACAACCATGTTAGTTAGCTTATGGAGTATTCTTTTAAAAAAATATTAAGTATTTTTCACGCATTACCATGTTAGACCTAACAACCGTGTCAGTTAAGGTTTTCAGTACTATTTAAAAAAAATAAAGTTTTTTTCACACATTACCGTGATAGGCCCAACAACCGTGTCAGTTAGGATATGTAGTATTCTTTAAAAAAATATAAAGGTTTTTCACGCATCACCGTTTTAGGCCTAACAACCGTGTCAATTAGGTTATGTAGTATTCTTTAAAAAATTAAAGGTTTTCTTCACACATCACCGTGATAGGCTCAACATCAGTATCAGTTATGTTATGTAGTATTCTTTAAAACAATATATAGGTTTTTTCACGCATCACTGTGTTAGGCCTAACAATCATGTCAATTAGGATATGTAGTATTCTTTAAAAAAATATAAAGGTTTTTCACGCATCACCGTGTTAGGCCTAAATACATTGTCAATTAGGATATGTAGTTTTCAAAAATAAAATAAAGGTTTTTTTCACACATCACCATGATTGGCCCAACAAACGTGTCAGTTGGGATATGTAGTAGTCTTTAAAAAAATATAAAGGTTTTTTCACGTATCACCGTGATAGGCCCAACAACCGTGTCAGGATATATAGTAGGCTATTTTTAAAAAAATATAAAGGTTTTTTCACGCATCACCTTGTTAGGCCTAACAACCGTGACAGTTTGGTTATGCTGTATTCTTTTAAAAAATTGGTTTCTTATCACCCAAAACCCGTGTTAGACGTATTTTTATTGTTTTACCGATTTACAACACATTACTGATTTTCGCCGGGTAGCAATTTTGAGGCTATGTTGGTCACTTTTATTTTCGATTTTATCGTACTTCTCGTGCATTCATATTTTGTATTCTTGCTTTTTGGCACATAATACTATTTTAGTATTAAATAAGGCATAAAATGCTTATTTTATTAACAAAAATATCGAAAAATAAGGATATGCTTCACTGCATGTTTACCATAATGTAATTACACAAATATATATACTACCTTACAATTGGCACTCTGTGTAGGGATTTTTTTACATTTAATATTGAAAATTCAACACAAAGTAACAAATTAAAGTCAGTTTTGAAAAAAATTTCAACTAAAATATTGAAAATGTTACATTAAAAGCAATAATTTTGCAATAAATAAAACACAGATTAAGATTCTTAAAATATGATTGAATCTATCTTTATCTCAGGTACCTAAATCACATGTCCAATAAATAACTACAGTTAACAGATGTTACAAAACTAAAAACTGATAATTATTTTGGGCTGGGTAAGTAGTATAATGACGTTTTGTAAAACGGGAATAGGCCTATATGTATCTCTGATACTTAAACCATATACGTACCAAATTTCACTTTAATTGGTCCAGTGGTTAAAGCTTGATTGAATAACAAACAAACAAACAAACAAACAAACAAACACACAAACTTTCAGAAATATAATATGAATATATATATATATATATATATATATATATATATATATATATATATATATATTAAAATATATATGCGCAAAGGGTTCGGCTAATGAGAATGAAGAGGGCTCTTGGTATATCTACAATAATAGATGTATATCGACGCACACAAAAATCAGACACTACAGCACAGTCATAAAACCGGAGGTACTATATGCAAGCGAGACGTTAGCACTCCACACAAAAGCTACCATGGAGGATATTTTGAAGGAAGAACGCAAAATATTGAGGAAGATCCTTGGCCCGAGATTAACAGAAGACGGATACAGGTTGCACTCCCGGAAGGCCACAGAGAAGGTATCGAACCTGGCAGCAGATATCAGAAGAAGGAGGCTTCGGTTCTATGGACACATCAGTAGACTCCCAACAACGAGACTTGCCAACTGAATCCTTAAGTATATACAAGGTGTCAAATCAACAACGTCGTGGATCGCACAAGTCAGAATAGACCTACACGACGCAGAAATAGACTCAACAGATGTTGAAGACAGGCGCGCATACAGGAGAAAGATGCTCGGGTGGAAGGTTCCAGAGAATGAAATCCCAAAGAAAGCAGGGGTAAACTGGACGGAGGAGCGGAAGAGGATCCTTGGGGACAGGATGAGGGAGGTGTGGAGGATTAGAAGGAACAAGACATGAGTCGGAGTGCTTTGCGTGATCCAACAGGGTCTATACGCAGATAATAATAATAATATATATTAAGGCGAAAAAAACATTTAGGCTATTATCGCCTCCCTAAATGTGTGAGAGTAAAGTTTTAAAGTCGTTAAGTGTAGTGTTGTAAATGTAAGTGTGTTAGACTCGGGTACCGCGAGGGATCTAACCTGGACCCCCTTGCGAGGCTAAAGAATTATAACGCCTAACAACAGTTTATAAGTCAGCCGCTCAGAAAACGGCCTGCTAAGAACACCAGTGGAACAGAAAGAGAAAAAATGTGCGAGTAAGAGGTCGAATCCCCACTCTCTCACCACAGCTCCCGCCTTTCCTTCACTATCGCTAGATTAACAGTTTGTAGACTCAGATTGGCAGATTCTGTGTCACTGGACTGTTGGAGGGAGCTGGAGGGGAATTCCCCTACATGCGCGAGAAGACCTCGCGCAGGTTGTTTATTAAGGCTGTTTACTATAGTAGGCAAATGCTTTTCCAACAAGCGCAGGCGTAATAACGATCAACAGGTTCAGATCGGCGTTAAAAAGAAGAACGAATAACGTTTGTTCCCAATAACCGTTTAGTACAGTGTCTTGTCGCTAGGCGTTACTGCGCTAGTGTTGAGACAGAAAAGAACGAAATAACGGGACGACTTTTAATTTGAGGTTTAACGAATAACGCTTAACTCTAACTAACGGTTAACGATTTCAAAGGAATTCAAGTTCATTTACTTACAATGAAACAAAAATAAAGTAATTAATTAAAAAAATAATTCTTTTCCGCCAAACGCATGCGCATTACGATGACGAGAAACACGATGATAGCGACGTTAAAGTGAAGAACTAATAACGTTTTGTTCCCAATAACCTTTTAGTTAACCGTTGAGTAGTTCAGTGTCTTGTCGCTGGTGTTGAGATAACTTTAAACGAAGTAACAAGATAACTTTTAATTTGAGGTTATGTTATAAAGAACAACGCTTAAAGCTTAACACTAACTGACGAGTGACGATTTCAAAATGAGAATTCAAGTTCAGTTATTTGTACCGGTTATTTTGGTTTTATTATTTGTAACTGAGTGACTAGTTTAACAAGTAATGTCAAATAAATTACTACACTTAAATGACTTAGTTTTATGTCTATGTAAATAGTCTGCATTTATATCTGTTTCGTCAATAAACAAATGACGAGTCTAACACACACTTACACTTACAACACTACACTTACGACTTTAACACGTTACACTCACACTTACATTTAGGGCGGCGATAATAGCCTAAATGTGCTTTTCGTCTTAAAATAACAAAAAGAAAATAATCCAAGCTATTTGCGTAATCGAACTTTATGCCAAGTTTGAATCAAATCGGACCAAAATTTCGAACACACGTTTATGATAGCAAAATTTAA
>CM040186.1:8991831-8996831 GCA_022606455.1 Callitettix versicolor | reverse complement strand
TTAGCCAGCTCCGGCCAAACGCATTCACCGATTGTTTTGGAATTTGGTACGGAGGCACTTGTATAAAGCCCGTACAATGTATGTGTAAGTTTGTTCCCCATTTACTTCCGTTTCAAGATGGCGGCCACTGATTTAAGAATGACAAATAAAAGCAGTTTCGGCCAACAAATTGACCGATTGTTTTGGGATTCAGTGCAAAGGTACCTGTATTAAGCCCGTACAATGTGAGTGAAAGATTTTTCCCATTTACTTCCGTTTCAAGATGGCTGCCGCTGATTTAATAATGACGAATGAAAGCAGTTTCGGCCAACAAATTGACCGATTGTTTTGGGATTCAGTGCAAAGGTACCTGTATTAAGCCCGTAAAATGTGTGTGAAAGATTTTTCCCATTTACTTCCGTTTCAAGATGGCTGCCGCTGATTTAATAATGACGAATGAAAGCAGTTTCGGCCAACAAATTGAACGATTGTTTTGGAATTCAGTACAAAGGTACCTGTACAAAGCCCTTACAATGTATGTGTAAGATTTTTCCCATTTACTTCCGTTTCAAGATGGCGGCCTCTGATTTAAGAATGACAAATGAAAGCAGTTTCGGCCAACAAATTGACCGATTGTTTTTGGATTCAGTGTAAAGGTACCTGTATTAAGCCCGTACAATGTGAGTGAAAGATTTTTCCCATTTACTTCCGTTTCAAGATGGCTGCCGCTGATTTAATAATGACAAATGAAAGCAGTTTCGGCCAACAAATTGACCGATTGTTTTGAGATTCAGTGCAAAAGTACCTCTATTAAGCCCGTAAAATGTGTGTGAAAGATTTTTACCATTTACTTCCGTTTCAAGATGGCTGCCGCTGATTTAATAATGACGAATGAAAGCAGTTTCGGCCAACAAATTGACCGATTGTTTTGGGATTCAGTGCAAAGGTACCTGTATTAAGCCCGTACAATGTGAGTGAAAGATTTTTCCCATTTACTTCCGTTTCAAGATGGCTGCCGCTGATTTAATAATGACGAATGAAAGCAGTTTCGGCCAACAAATTGACCGATTGTTTTGGGATTCAGTGCAAAGGTACCTGTATTAAGCCCGTACAATGTGAGTGAAAGATTTTTCCCATTTACTTCCGTTTCAAGATGGCTGCCGCTGATTTAATAATGACGAATGAAAGCAGTTTCGGCCAAGAAATTGACCGATTGTTTTGGGATTCAGTGCAAAGGTACCTGTATTAAGCCCGTACAATGTGAGTGAAAGATTTTTCCCATTTACTTCCGTTTCAAGATGGCTGCCGCTGATTTAATAATGACGAATGAAAGCAGTTTCGGCCAAGAAATTGACCGATTGTTTTGGGATTCAGTGCAAAGGTACCTGTATTAAGCCCGTACAATGTGTGTGAAAGATTTTTCCCATTTATTTCCGTTTCAAAATGCGGCCTCTGATTTTCAATGATGAGCGTACGCAGTTTTAGCCAAATGGGTTGTTATGAAATTTGTTACGAAATTACCTTAAACGACATATGTGTAAGATTTTTTCCCATTCACTTCCGTTTCAAGATGGCGGTCTCCTTTAACGATGACGTGTAGTTGCTGGCCGTTTCTTAACTGAATTGACAGACCTGTCATTATTTTGACCGCTTAATGCAGAAAGAGCAAAATATTTCTAACAATTTTGATTCGGTTACATTTCTCCCAAAAACATTACGGTTACTGGTTAAATTGGCGAAAAAGTCATGACCGCTATAGAGAGCAGGCGTGGAGCAGTGGTCTGGTAATTAATAAATAATATATTACGGGGCTACTGTTATTTGAACTAGTAGTATAATACGTGAACTAGTAGTAGGGCCTATAATACTTGAATTAGTATATATAATACATGAACTAGTAGTAGGGTTTATAATACTTGAACTGGTAGTATAATACATGAAGTAATAGTAGGGCTTACGTAAAACAAAGAAAACATCTTTCCTAAAACAAAGAAAACCTCCTACGTTAAACAAAGAAAACATCTTTCCTAAAACAAAGAAAACATTCTACGTAAAACAAAGAAAACATCTTACGTAAAACAAAGAAAACACCATTGTAAAACAAAGAAAAGATCTTACGTAAAATAAAGAAAACACCATTGTAAAATAAAGAAAACATCTTTCGTAAAACAAAGAAAACATCATTGTAAAACAAAAGAAACATTTTACGTAAAACAAAGAAAACATCTTTCCAAAAAACAAAGAAAACATCTTATGTAAAACAAAGAAAACATCTTACGTAAAACAAAGAAAACACCATTGTAAAACAAAGAAAACATCTTTCGTAAAACAAAGAAAACATCATTGTAAAACAAAGAAAACATCATTGTAAAACAAAGAAAACATTTTACGTAAAACAAAGAAAACATCTTCCCAAAAACAAACAAAACATCTTTCATAAAACAAAGAAAACATATTTCTTAAAACAAAGAAAATATTTTTCGTAAAACAAAGAAAACATCCTACGTAAATCAAAGAAAACATTTTAAATAGAACATGTACTACGTATTACGCTTTCTCCTAACTTTAATGGTTGTGAGAGCTAATGAATGGTGTATTTTTAGGGTTCCTATTGCACTGCGATCTTTATAGATCTATTGTGCCCACTTTCTATATTCATGAGTTGTCCAGTTACAGCGCCTTCTGCAGTCCTAGTCTCTTTATAAAGTTTAGAATTTGGAAAGGATTTAAGGTGGTTGACTCGCCCCAATTATAATTGGTGACTTCCCAGTTCGTTATTGAGGTGCTTCCAGATGTTTGCTCAGTTAATGCCCTTCCTATTGACCTTCTCACGGAGGTTTTGCTCGGTTTGACAGACTTTTTTGTTGTGCGGTGAGATCCCGCTCATTCTATTTACATTTTTACTCATAGGAACACCCATAAACACCTACGGTAAATACCAGTATCATTCATTCCATCAGCACTGGTCGCTCAAGCTATGCAGAGTAGTGAGAGCAGTATGAGCTAGAGGTACGGTGGGATCGCTAAGCCCATCAGCTGCTCAGCCTCCGCCGGATTGGCAAACCCATAACAACAAATTTGAATATAGTAAAAATTAAGTATTTTAAATGTTTGTGTAAATTAATTCTTACAATTTCAGTGTTTTGAAGTATCAAGTAGTAACAATAAACCTTCTTTAATACGCTAAAATTATTTCTTCCACAATACATTTATAAAATAGTATCCGTAACAGCGTAGCACAAAAGCTAGCTTAAACGATTGCTCAGTATACTGATAAGGTGCAACTTTGATTTTCCTCGTACTTAAACTGTTTAGAAAATCTGGTTTTTAATAATTTCATTTGAAAATAGCTTCAAAAAACTTTTTTTTCGAAATATTAAAAATGCTCCTTTTTTGGGGGGGTTGTTTAACGTCCGACTATTGTGCACACTTGGGCTAATGCAGACGATGCGATGATTTATGAAAATGCCAAGCCCTGGCCGGGAATCGAATCCGGGTTCTCGGGGTGAAAGCCTAGGCCACCGAGACGGCTAAAAAAAAAATGCTCCAACGACAATGTACCAACCAGATCTACATTGTAAAATTGGTCATCTATCAAAATCGGTTAGCTATAAAAATCGGTTAGCTATAAAATCGGTTACCTATCAAAATCGGTTAGCTATAAAAATCGGTTAGCTATAAAAATCGGTTAGCAATAAAAATTGGTTAGCTATCAAAATCGGTTAGCAATAAAAATCGGTTAGCTATCAAAATCGGTCAGCTATCAAAATCGGTTATCTATCAAAATCGGTTATCTATCAAAATCGGTTAGCTATCAAAATCGGTTAGCTATCAAAATCGGTTAGCTATAAAATCGGTTAGCTATAAAAATCGGTTAGCTATAAAATCGGTTAGCTATAAAAATCGGTAGCAATAAAAATTGGTTAGCTATCAAAATCGGTTAGCAATAAAAATCGGTTAGCTATCAAAATCGGTCAGCTATCAAAATCGGTTATCTATCAAAATCGGTTATCTATCAAAATCGGTTAGCTATCAAAATCGGTTAGCTATCAAAATCGGTTAGCTATAAAATCGGTTAGCTATAAAAATCGGTTAGCTATAAAATCGGTTAGCTATAAAAATCGGTAGCAATAAAAATCGGTTAGCTATAAAAATCGGTTAGCTATAAAAATCGGTTAGCTATAAAATCGTTTAGCTATAAAAATCGGTTAGCTATAAAAATCGGTTAGCTATAAAAATCGGTTAGCTATAAAAATCGGTTAGCAATAAAAATCGGTTAGCTATAAAATCTGTTAGCTATAAAATCGGTTAGCTATAAAAATCGGTTAGCTATAAAAATCGGTTAGCTATAAAATCTGTTAGCTATAAAATCGGTTAGCTATAAAAATCGGTTAGCTATAAAAATCGGTTAGCAATAAAAATCGGTTAGCAATAAAAATCGGTTAGCTATAAAATCGGTTAGCTATAAAAATCTGTTAGCTATAAAATCGGTTAGCTATAAAAATCGTTTAGCTATAAAAATCGGTTAGCTATCAAAATCGGTTAGCTATAAAAATCGGTTAGCTATAAAAATCGGTTAGCTATAAAAATCGGTTAGCTATAAAAATCGGTTAGCTATAAAAATCGATTTTCGTATACACTTTTGAAATAAATCGGCGCAAATTAATGTTTCAAACTTTCAAGTTAAAATTTAAAAATACGAAAATACAATTTAAACGCAATTTAAAATAAAATTCCCAAATAAAATACCAAATTACCTAGGTGTTAACGCTAAATGCGATGGTGAACTACTCAGATTTTCAAAAAAGAGTGTAAGGTTCTTTTTTAAAAAATTTTGAATTATCGCCGTTTTGAAAATGTTGAACGGATTTCGCTACGTTAATCTAAGCTAACACAGCATAGTAGAAAATGTTAAAAAATCTCCAAAAGTGTTAGTTTTATAGTTACGGGCCAAGGTCGTACCATAATGGCCACCATAGTAGCTCGATTTTTTAATATAATTCGGCTAAAAATGTATAATT
>CM040186.1:8951831-8986831 GCA_022606455.1 Callitettix versicolor | reverse complement strand
TTAATTATTTGTACACAGGATGTCCCTAAACTAAGGTCCAAAACTAAAAAATCCAAAATCTGAACTCGGTATCTTTTCTGTTTCCAAACACTAGCCTAAGAGTAGGATTCCCGTCACCTTGTCCCAACTGTCCCAACCCACTGATGTATATATATATATATATATATATATATATATATATATATATATATATATATATATATATATATATATATATATATATATATGTGTGTGTGTGTGTGTGTGTGTGTGCACGCAGCTGTCTCGCTGACGCGATGGAAGCTATATAGTGCACACAGCTGTCTCGCTGATGTGATGGAAACGAATGTCACAATTTTGTGTGGCGTCATCTCTGGCCCGCAGCTGTCTCGCTGACGTGATGGAAGCCAATGTCACAGCCCCTGCCCGGGGTTGGACCAGGGCTGGCGGATAGTGCGTTATATAAACATATAAAGTAAGTCTATCTATGACAACCTCTCTCTCCCTCGTGGATGGTGTATGATATATATATATATATATAGTGCGTTATATAAACATATAAAGTAAGTCTATCTATGACCACCTCTCTCTCCCTCGTGGATGGTGTATGATATATATATATATATATATATATATTGCGATATATAAACATATAAAGTAAGTTTATCTATGACCACCTCTCTCTCCCTCGTGGATGGTGTATGATATATATATATATATATATCATACACCATCCAAGAGGGAGAGAGAGGTGGTCATAGATAGACTTACTTTATATGTTTATTTAACGCACTATCCGCTAGCCCTGGTCCAACCCCGGGCAGGGGCTGTGAAATTCGCTTCCATCACGTCAGCGAGACAGCACGAATTCGCTTCCATCACGTCAGCGAGACAGCTGCGTGCACGTATGTATATATATATATATATATATATATATATATATATATATATATATATATATATATATATATATATACATCAGTGGGTTGGGACAATTGGGACAAGGTGACAGGAATCCTACTCCTAAGAGTTTTCGAAAAATATTTTATTCTTAATAATTTCTTTAACCTGACCCAAAGAATTATATTTTAAAGTTTTGGAACGTAGTTTACTACACCATAATAAATAGTGTATTTTAAATTCACATTTTTTTTCTGCATAAAAGTATGAACAATTACTCAATTAAATTTAACTACAAACTTAGTGGGTGTGTTTTTAATTAAGTTTGACAATAAAACACCTACAAGTTAAAGACTTTAACGTAAAGAAGCAGAAAGACAATAACGTAGTCTTTCAAAGTATAATTTCTATAATAAAATTATCGTATTATTTTCTAACATTAATACTATAATTACTAAATACAATCAAATAGAAGTGTATGTATTTATTAATATTTTAGTTATTATTTAATATTGTAAAGTCTAAAATAGACTAGGAACTTATTAAAACTAAAAAGTAGACATTTTAATTAAAAATTATAATGTTTATCGATTTATTTTTAAAGAGTAACCAAATATTTTGGGGAAAATATTTTTTCTGTTATTCAATTGGTACATTATCCTACACCACAAAATATTTTCTTTTAATTAATTTTTTTGCTATCTGATAAGTAAATATTATCCAACAAGATGAAACATTCTCTTCTAATTAATTGTCTGTTATCCAATTTGTAAATGTTATTCAAGATGAAACATTTTCTTTTAATTAATAGTCTGTTATCCACTTGGTAAATATTATCCAACAAGATGAAACATTCTCTTCTAATTAATTGTCTGTTATCCAATTTGTAAATGTTATTCAACATGAAGAAACATTTTCTATTAATTAATTGTCTGTTATCCACTTGGTAAATATTATCCAACAAGATGAAACATTCTCTTCTAATTAACTGTCTGTTATCCAATTTGTAAATGTTATTCAAGATGAAACATTTTCTTTTAATTAATAGTCTGTTATCCACTTGATAAATATTATCCAACAAGATGAAACATTCTCTTCTAATTAATTGTCTGTTATCCAATTTGTAAATGTTATTCAACATGATGAAACATTTTCTTTTAATTAATAGTCTGTTATCCACTTGGTAAATATTATCCAACAAGATAAAACATTCTCTTTCAATTAATTGTTTGTTATCCAATTTGTAAATGTTATTCAACATGAAGAAACATTTTCTTTTAATTAATTGTCTGTTATCCACTTGGTAAATATTATCCAACAAGATGAAACATTCTCTTCTAATTAACTGTCTGTTATCCAATTTGTAAATGTTATTCAAGATAAAACATTTTCTTTTAATTAATAGTCAGTTATCCACTTGGTAAATATTATCCAACAAGATGAAACATTCTCTTCTAATTAATTGTCTGTTATCCAATTTGTAAATGCTATTCAAGATGAAACATTTTCTTTTAATTAATAGTCTGTTATCCACTTGGTAAATATTATCCAACAAGATAAAACATTCTCTTTCAATTAATTGTTTGTTATCCAACTGATAATTGTAGTGTTTCTTCTAAGCCCAAATAAAAGTGATGTTATTTAATTTTTGCCAGTCGTTCAATTAGGTGTATTACTTTTGGCAACACATGTTTTCAATACATTTAGCTAACGTAAATTATTGAAAAATTACTCCCAAACACACAAAAAATATAATAAATGGTGCATAAGTACTGCACAAACTTCCTCGCATTCGATTAAATTATGTTAAGAAAAATACTTTTGATACAGAACGTACTGAACGAGCAGAAAATTTCATTTTCCAAAAAAAAATCTGATTTGGAAGCTGTAAACAAAAAACCACACATTTCTTAAAATCTGTTCAACGAATTTTTAACAAAACGAAGGTTTTCAACTAAAGTCAACTTACCGAATGCGTAACATGAAAATAAATTACAAAAAACAAAACAAACTACGGTATGAATTACACACGAATTGTTGTGCCAATTTTTTTTCAGTTCCCCGCCACGTATAGACAGACATTTCCGTAAAGACACAAGTTTTTTTTATTCAAGAGATGTGACAACAGATATGTTTATAAATATTTTTCAAAATCAAACATTTTACAGTATTTTTACTATTACGCTACAGTAATACTGTACAGTAATAATATTACGAAAAATTTTACAGTATTTTTACTATTACGCTACAGTAATACTGTACAGTAATAATATTACGAAAAATTTTACAGTATTTTTACTATTACGCTACAGTAATACTGTACAGTAATAATATTACGAAAAATTTTACAGTATTTTTACTATTACGCTACAGTAATACTGTACAGTAATAATATTACGAAAATTTTACAGTATTTTTACTATTACGCTACAGTAATACTGTACAGTAATAATATTACGAAAAATTTTACAGTATTTTTACTATTACGCTACAGTAATACTGTACAGTAATAATATTACGAAAAATTTTACAGTATTTTTACTATTACGCTACAGTAATACTGTACAGTAATAATATTACGAAAAATTTTACAGTATTTTTACTATTACGCTACAGTAATACTGTACAGTAATAATATTACGAAAAATTTTCAGTATTTTTACTATTACGCTACAGTAATACTGTACAGTAATAATATTACGAAAAATTTTACAGTATTTTTACTATTACGCTACAGTAATACTGTACAGTAATAATATTACGAAAAATTTTACAGTATTTTTACTATTACGCTACAGTAATACTGTACAGTAATAATATTACGAAAAATTTTACAGTATTTTTACTATTACGCTACAGTAATACTGTACAGTAATAATATTACGAAAAAATTTTACAGTATTTTTACTATTACGCTACAGTAATACTGTACAGTAATAATATTACGAAAAATTTTACAGTATTTTTACTATTACGCTACAGTAATACTGTACAGTAATAATATTACGAAAAATTTTACAGTATTTTTACTATTACGCTACAGTAATACTGTACAGTAATAATATTACGAAAAATTTTACAGTATTTTTACTATTACGCTACAGTAATACTGTACAGTAATAATATTACGAAAAATTTTACAGTATTTTTACTATTACGCTACAGTAATACTGTACAGTAATAATATTACGAAAAAATTTACAGTATTTTTACTATTACGCTACAGTAATACTGTACAGTAATAATATTACGAAAAATTTTAAGTATTTTTACTATTACGCTACAGTAATACTGTACAGTAATAATATTACGAAAAATTTTACAGTATTTTTACTATTACGCTACAGTAATACTGTACAGTAATAATATTACGAAAAATTTTACAGTATTTTTACTATTACGCTACAGTAATAATATTACGAAAAATTTTACAGTATTTTTACTATTACGCTACAGTAATACTGTGCAGTAATAATATTACGAAAAATTGTACAGTATTTTTACTATTACGCCACAGTAATACTGTACAGTAATAATATTACGAAAACTTTTACAGTATTTTTACTATTACGCTACAGTAATACTGTACAGTAATAATATTACGAAAAATTTTACAGTATTTTTACTCTTACGCTACAGTAATACTGTACAGTAATAATATTACGAAAACTTTTACAGTATTTTTACTATTACGCTACAGTAATACTGTACAGTAATAATATTACGAAAAATTTTACAGTATTTTTACTATTACGCTACAGTAATACTGTACAGTAATAATATTACGAAAAATTTTACAGTATTTTTACTATTACGCTACAGTAATACTGTACAGTAATAATATTACGAAAAATTTTACAGTATTTTTACTATTACGCTACAGTAATACTGTACAGTAATAATATTACGAAAAAATTTTACAGTATTTTTACTATTACGCTACAGTAATACTGTACAGTAATAATATTACGAAAAATTTTACAGTATTTTTACTATTACGCTACAGTAATACTGTACAGTAATAATATTACGAAAAAAATTTACAGTATTTTTACTATTACGCTACAGTAATACTGTACAGTAATAATATTACGAAAAATTTTCAGTATTTTTACTATTACGCTACAGTAATACTGTACAGTAATAATATTACGAAAAATTTTACAGTATTTTTACTATTACGCTACAGTAATACTGTACAGTAATAATATTACGAAAAATTTTACAGTATTTTTACTATTACGCTACAGTAATAATATTACGAAAAATTTTACAGTATTTTTACTATTACGCTACAGTAATACTGTGCAGTAATAATATTACGAAAAATTGTACAGTATTTTTACTATTACGCCACAGTAATACTGTACAGTAATAATATTACGAAAACTTTTACAGTATTTTTACTATTACGCTACAGTAATACTGTACAGTAATAATATTACGAAAAATTTTACAGTATTTTTACTCTTACGCTACAGTAATACTGTACAGTAATAATATTACGAAAACTTTTACAGTATTTTTACTATTACGCTACAGTAATACTGTACAGTAATAATATTACGAAAAATTTTACAGTATTTTTACTATTACGCTACAGTAATACTGTACAGTAATAATATTACGAAAAATTTTACAGTATTTTTACTATTACGCTACAGTAATACTGTACAGTAATAATATTACGAAAAATTTTACAGTATTTTTACTATTACGCTACAGTAATACTGTACAGTAATAATATTACGAAAAATTTTACAGTATTTTTACTATTACGCTACAGTAATACTGTACAGTAATAATATTACGAAAAATTTTACAGTTTTTTACTATTACGCTACAGTAATACTGTAATATTACGAAAAATTTTACAGTATTTTTACATTAAAACGCTAGTTCACCATAGACATATAAACGTTCGCGTCAAATATATAATATTTATATTTTATTTTCAAAACTCTGAAAATCTTGACTGTAAATACCATTATTTTTAAAACAAATAAAAACCAAAGTGTTTAAGCAATATTTACTAATCTCAAAATGTCGTATCGATTTTATGCATCAAAAAAAAGCGTTGAGTTTTAATCGAGGAATGATTATGTTATATTAAAGTAAAACATTGACATAATAATCTTCTTTTAATAATTTTGTTTCAACCTTAATGTCAGCGATACCTTGTAAAATATATTTTGCAGCGACACGTTGAATTAAGGTATTATTCAAAAAGAAATAGAGTTTGCGATACCATTTTCTAATACTATTTTGCTACATCGCGAATTTCACAGACTTCATGAAGGCAGACCCATAAATAATCACAGCTTTTACGCTGACATGATTGAAGCGAATTTCCAAAAACGACTTGAATTTACATAAACGTTTTCGTATTGAACGCGACAAAACATACGGAAATGAATTCTGACCGATATAAAAGTAGACACTTTTTTATCTTACACTGTACGTAATGCTGGTAGTAATATCAATATTTGTGCTACATTTTACCCAAATCAAATCTGCAAACAGAACCGTGATAAATAGATAAAAAAATATTATTAATGTTAGAATTATCAGTGTGAATTTCATGGTTCCAAATCTGGGTCTTATAATGATAACTGCTCGGAAACAGCTGATGTTTGAATGGAAATTCACTGAAAATCATGCATGATCATTGTTTTACCTGTGTCTTAGAACGGGAAGATGTAATAGCTTAGAGATATATTAACTTAGAGATTCGTTTTTCCTTCGACAGTACCGTGTTATAAGTTAGAGATCGACCTGTGTAATAAGATAGAGGTTCCGTATTGTGTATTAACATAGACTACAGTTCCGTCAAGTGTGTTGCACCGTGTGTATATGTTGCCGACGCCGCTGCTTGCAGGCGCGTCAGTATCTTTTATCTAACAAGTAGAACTCGCTTTTAAAGAAAGATATATTATTAAAAATATAAAGTTCATTTGGATAGGTTTTGTTTTTAAAGGCTTACGTGCAAAGCTGTAAATGTATACTAATTTACATATGTAGTAGTAATAGTAATATAAAAATATTGTTTGAAGGCTGCTTTATTCAAACCGTATCCGAATTGAATTAAAAAAAACAGACCTAAATTAATGAATTCATATAAACTTACGTTGTTTTTTTTCGATAAAACACCAATATTTTTATTTTTCTATACAGATAATTGTCGAAAATAAACATTTAGATATGTTGTTGACCATAGTATTGACAATATATTCAACTGTAAACTGTAAAGATACTGAAGCGCCTGCAACTTATACACACGGTGCAACACACTTGACGGAACTGTAGTCTCTATGTTAATACACAGTACGGAACCTCTATCTTATTACACAGGTCGATCTCTAACTTACAACACGGTACCGTCGAAGGAAAAACGATTCTCTAAGTTAATAAATCTCTAAGCTATTACACATCCCCCTTAGAACAAGTTTTTTTTAAATACACTTCTAAAAAGCTTCACGCAATCTAATTTAGATCTTTGCTATAAGAATTTTTAAAAATCACTGTTACCTAAAAAAATAATCCAAATGTTGTAACACGGAGTCTAATGTTTAAAATGGTTGTTATTGTATATACTGTATATTGTTGTTTCTCAACCGTCAGATTAACTCTTGATATAAGACTGAGTACTATTTTGTGTTGTTAAAACATTAACTGTTGGATATCTGTAAGAAATGTTCAATGTATCTTCTGTCTTAGAGTACGGTATGAATAACTGTGTTTATATTTAATACTGTAACTTGTACTTTTCAAATTGAAATCAAAATTTCAATTCCATTATGTCCTAAAGATTAGTTACAAGTATGCTAATACTTATTGGGAGTCTACCGCTTCGGATGGCAGTGGCCGATCATCGGGCATAATCACGATTAAAACGTACGTACCATTGTAAAGGTTGTAGAATAGTGCAAAACATAATACTTAAATTTGACTGTAGCTAGAATATGCGCGGTTCCGACCCGGTAAAAAAAAAACAACAAAAACAAAAACAAAAACCGACCTGGTAAACCTACTAGCGGTCTCCATTCAACTCGGTAGAGTCTGTTTAGTTTTAAAAATATTAAAAAGAACTCTAAACTTGAACGTCGCCTTCATTGATATTGTTAAATAACAAATTTGTTTAAAAGGGTTTTACTGACTGAATCTCCGTGGTTCGTCAGAAACGAGATCATACGCCACGGCCTTAAAGTCCTCACACTCGAGGAATATGCCCTCACACTTACAAAAATTTAGCTTCGCGAGCAGAAAGCTCCACGCACGCGCATCTGTCCACTATTGTGACAGATCCCGCTCCCCCACTACGATACAGAAAAAGGCCTCTGTATCTAGTCTACGAACCTCCATGAAGCGACTCATGTGATAATCACATAGTCACTTTTCTTCAAAACATACATTTTCTATAAAATCCAAGCCCAACCCACATCTTCATTTCTCACCTAGACAAGACGCAATAAAGCCACTTGCATAACATTCATTGTAAATGTTTTTCAACAGAAACAATATCGCTATAAGGGGAGAATTATATCTCCTGCCACTGACCAAGGTTTAAAAGGAAAGTTTTCTGTTCAATATATGATTGGTTGTTCAATGTGATGTTCCTGTACTGTGTTAAAAGAATTAATGTATCACAAATGAAAATCGCCCAGGTTATTTTTTATTACAAACGCATCAATTTATTGGATCCAGTTATTTTTTTTAAGCCCACATTGGAGCACACACAGTCAATTTAATTAAGTCTTTTGGTTTTTCCGCGTTTTTCCCAGTATTTTTTTTAATCTTATTGATCTCTAAAGTCTGAGTTCTTCCAAATATACTACGTTTCGTGGACGTTTTTCCCTAAACTGTAATTGGGTTTCCTGACTTTTTAAAATCGCTTTTTCCCTTCTTCCTGCCAGCTGCTCCCTGGTTATTCCTAGTTCCTCCAAGTCCTGTTCCACCTCCCATATAATATTATATTTTATAACATTATAATATTATTATAATCCAGTTATTATTATTATTATTTGCGCATAGACCCTGTTGGATCACGCAAAGCACTCCGACTCATGTCTTGTTCCTTCTAATCCTCCACACCTCCCTCATCCTGTCCCCATGGATCCTCTTCCGCTCCTCCGTCCAATTTTACCCCTGCTCTCTTTGGGATTTCATTTTCTGGGACCTTCCAACCGAGCATCTTTCTCCTGTATGCGTGCCTGTCTTCAACATCTGTTGAGTCTATTCCTGCGTCATGTAGGTCTATTCTGACTTGTGCGATCCACGACGTTGTTGATTTGACACCTTGTATATATTTAAGGATTCTGTTGGCAAGTCTCGTTGTAATCCAGTTATTAATATATAATATTATATTTTTATTTTTTCTTCGGATATAATTTTTTACGCTTTTCTTAATGTAAAAATTACCAAATAATAAAATTACACAGGGTATATAAAACAAAACAAATATTACTGAAAAATTTAAAACACTCTAACACGCAAAAAATAATAAGCAGCACCAAAAGTGCCCCTAATAGAGTTACATTATATTTTATAGATTATAAAACTTCAGACACTGCGATCGACAGACATATTGTGCAACTAAACTTCTCAACTACTACTTTAACATTGGTGCCCTTAATAAACCCCAACAATCCACTGACTAGTTCATCCTGCAGCAAGTCTCTAGGGTCCTGGTAACCAAAAACCCTTAGCATCCTGCAAGCAAGGTCCTCACAATCATGTGTCCTGCAGTTTTTATTGCTTAACCTACATACAGTTTCTCCCTCTTAGACCACAATGTCCTATAATGAGTCCCATGATTTTCCTGAGTTGTGCTCTACCAAGACATATGCGGCCCCTCGAAGTCCTCCAAGATGAACTTTACCAGAGGGACTTGTTACGGAAATGCCCGTGAAGGTTATCCCATCTTGCCTGGTGTTGCTTTTTAATCTTAGTATTGACAGCAGACCCGACCATTGATAGAGATCCCTAAAGCCAGCTCGGGTTCGGTAAACTCAGATGCAGACCCTAGTCCAGCCAGTTGGTCTGCCTCCTCATTACGCTCAACTCCCTTATGCCCCGGTACCCATTGCAGAGTAACTCGTATTCCCAGGGTCAGAACATTGAGGTTCTCCCAACACTCCCAGATCAGCTTTAAGCCTAGTTGATAGTGTACTGGGCTTTCACCCCGAGGACCCGGGTTCGATTCCCGGCCAGGGCTTGGCATTTTCATACGCTATAAATCATCCCATCGTCTGCATTAGCCCAAGTGTGCACAATAGTCGGATGTTAAACAAAAAAAAAAAACAGATCAGCTTGAACCAAACTGTAGGACCCACGAGCTTTGACTGCTGCCTGAATATCAATATAAATATGAATATAAGCCTTCTTTAAGGCCTGTTTCAATTCTCCCAAACACAATCATTAAGGGCAACTACTTCAGCCTGAAATACTGTTGCATACTACTCCAGGACAACAGCTTTCTTTGACCTTGGTCTCAGGCAGTACACCCCAGCACCTGTCTTGGAACCACCTGCGTACCATACTACGTCTCCAGATTTTCCCAAAACACTATGTTCCCCGCAAATGTCATCTCGATATCAAAGGGTCTAGAAACCATGTGTTGTTTGGCCACCTGATCAACCACATCATTAGAATTAGGTCTCTGATCTTTACTGTAATTCTAGCATGCCCCAAAGTTGAGGATATCCAGACTTCACTATCCTGCAGCATAAATGCTGTTTTACATGCCCATGACATATAGGTCAATGGATCGGACATAAGAGATTTACAATATGTTTCATTTTTAAAATGAATTTAATAACGATTTGATAACAAAAATACAACTCAACTACATGGTTCCGAAAATCAGCTGATAAAGAAAAACAAAAAATCACAAAATTTAATCCTATTCAGTAAGAAAACTGAACGTCTGGGTACAGTGTTTTTGTACTTCAGTATTCATTCCTGGACTTTTATTACAATATAAGTTTTATTAGGATTCATGCTTATAAGCAAAGCCTTTTGGTATATACCGATAAAGCCTATTTAGGTATAGAAAAAAAAAGCTATTGAATACACACTACTAATTCTATGGATTATACGCAAACTCCATTTAAAAACACAATTACTTGTAACAAACAGCCTTCCCTAAAACGAATAAATAACATTCAAAAAATGTTCAACATAATCAATTAAAAAAAATATTTTCTGAGCATTTAAGTCATATTTACATGGTTTAAAATATGACTGACAATAAAATTTATTTAAAACTGTAACAAGAATGGTGGAGCAAGTGCGCAGTTCATCTTACTTTTCAAGACATCAAAACTCAACGGACTCCAGTGTCAATTAACCAGCAAGCTGACGTGCATATCCCATAAACTGTGCCTGCAATCAGTTTAAACTGTTAAATGTTACAACATCCTGAATAAATGAATGAATTTCTTTTGTTACTATTTCCTGAGATGCTCAGTTACGATGCCCAGTTAGGATTTAACGAGGATCCAATGTGCAAACTCCTCCACTTCTAACTGGTTAGTTCTAACTTCATTACTGAGGTGCCTGCAGATCCTTACTGTACTAATTCCCTTTCAATTTTTCTTTCTCTCGCCCCTTAACACAGAGTCTGTGCTCCGTTTGACCACTTTTTGTTGTGCAGTGAGATATCGCTCATTCTATTTTATATTCTTACTTGCGTTTGTTCCATAAGGTAGTTAAGGAATCAATCCAGAGCTCAGTATATATGGCTAAGGCTAACATACAAAGGGAGATGCCAGATATTCTAGGACTCCGTGTGATATATCATTAGGCTGGTTTCATTCACTCCAACAGCACAGATAGCATTATATTTTAGTGTTAGCCAAGCTTTATATGGTCCTAAATGTGTGTGTCTTGAGTAGATAAGTAAGATTAGTATGAGATAGAGTACAGTCAATCAGCTGCTGTTCCAGCTGTCTCCGCTGGTTACAACCTCTTTCAGAGAGCGAGCCATATGTTTTAATCACGATTATGTCCTGATGATGGGTTACTACCACAAGAGACTACAGTAGACTTTCAATAAAATAATGATCAGTAGGCGCACTGAACATAAGTATACTAAAACTAATTCTACTTCTGCTGCTAATTAATTAAAAACAAATATAGTTCTAGTAACAAATCCTATGATCGTAGTGCAATCTTTTTTGCAGTTTTCTCTCCTTAACTCGTTCTACATGTTTTCACTATTTGATCTCACATTTGTATCTTACGACAAGTGATGTAAATTGGGTAAATCAAGTAAAATATATTTCAACATTGTTAATAACGTCTGACACACTTGTTCTTATGACCAATGTATAATTTCAGAGATCTTTTTTACGCATTTAAAACTTTCAACGGTTAAAAAAACCTGCCTTGGTTTCCCACGCGTCTAACAGCTGATTTTATGTAGATATTGTAAATTACTTTTGTAATGTGTATAATTGTGACCTGAATCAAAGTACTTTGAAGCACTAGATATTTAAACAACCTGAAATATGTTTTTATTTAATTTCACTTTCGTGCGGGGAATGCATTTTTTGCATTTCCCAAACAATTTAGTTTTAAACTGTATCTATTGAGAGTGGACTTTTTTCATAAAGCTTTGAAATTCGACAAGTTGTCAGATGACAATTATATAATTATTTTTTTAAAAAGTCTACATAAAATATGTAAACAAATCCTGATACTTGTTAGGCCTATAATTGTCAAAGTTTGTAAAAGTTTTGAGACATCGGATAACTAAGATGAATTCATGGTAATATTTTTGACATGAAACAAAAATTGTTGGCTTATTGTTATTCTGACAATTAGTCTGTTTGTTGACTTTTCAGATAAAAAAATTGACAAAATATTTGGTGTTATATAATTTTTACAAGGAAGGCTTATTGTAAAAATGTCTTCTGTACACAGATAGGGTCTCCTTCTTCATTTATAATAATATTAATATCTGTAGTTATTGCTTCAAAATAAATATGTGTAGGCTCTATTACCTGACATTTTGTTTCTCGGTGAATCAAGGCTAGGCTCTGAGCCCTACTTATTTATTCTATAATAAGGTAGAAGTAAATAATAAAAATCTGTCTTATCAAAAAAGTAGTCCTAACATTTTGCACAGACCTACTTGAAATAATAAACATTATAACATTAGGAGTTTTTTCTAACCAACATTCATGTAGCCTAAATTATAATTAACAAGTCAGCTTACAGGCAATAATACATTTGAACTTTATTTCTAACAAATAAAGTTGTTTTGTCCATTGAAGTTAGTCCTGATAAAGTGTTACATTTTCTGACAAATTCATTGAATCATCAAGTTTTATGAAACAAAGCACTCTGTTTTAAATTATTCTACTTACTAGTTTTACTTGTGTAATAATCTCTTTGTGTATTTATTTATGTTTGTTTCAATCGATGAAAACTGTGATGGTATGTAAATTCTCTAGCCGCAATAAAAACAGCACTGAAAAATATGTTAAACCTAATTTAATTCCTTTAAACCTAGAATATCCAACCTATGAACTCTATTTTTTTTCTATTGTTTAACGTCCGACTATTGTGCACACTTGGGCTAATGCAGACGATGGGATGATTTATAGCGTATGAAAATGCTAAGCCCTATCCGGGAATCGAACCCGGGTCCTCAGGGTGAAAGCCCAGTACGCTATCAACTAGGCCACTGAGGCAGCTAGAGAACTCTCTATTATCTACCCAGAAACTGCACTTTCATAAGCTCGTGAGTCCAGTAATAGGATAGAGTACGCCTGTAAGAGGTCAGTCTAACTTTTACCAAAAAAGAGAAACACAATAAATAAGTGCACAAAATATTACAAAATTCTAGCCAATTAGATTGAAATTTTACTACTGTACTTAAAGTTGCTTAAGTAGTTAACTGTATTTAAAGTACCTTTATTACATCTCAGTAAAATGAATGGTAGTGGCGAATTTTGTCTAAAAATCTAAATTCACAATCCATCATCGAAAACCAGAAAATTGGTAATATTCCTAGGAAAAATGAAAACGATTAACTCTCAAAATTGGTTGACAATTTAAAGAAAATGTTTGTTATAGGCCTTAGTAAACTCGAATCAGAGTATAAAATTTGATTACAAAAATAATATGATTTACGACTAAATAAAAAAATAGGGCTAGCTTATTGCAGTAACCCAACAGTGATCCAAATGTGTTTCAGTTTGTTTCTTTCATTTACTTCCCTGCCATAATTTCTTTTTCTATTACAAATTTGGTGCACAGAATTGAATTATGAATCTTAACAAGTGATTATAAGAGTGGTTTATTTTCACAATAATTTATGTTATTGTACAATTGTAAGCTATAGATACAATATTGAAATTAAATACATACTACAAAACCTCAGTCAAAATGTGTGTGTGTGTGTGTGTGTGTGTGTCTGTCTGTCTGTGTGTATATATATGTATATATATATATATATACACACACACACACACACACACACACACATACACACACACACACACACACACACACACACACACACACACACACACACACACACACACACAGATACACACACACACAATACACAGACACAGACACACACACACACAGACACACACACACACACACACACACACACACACACACACACACACACACACACATGACCCAAAAATACTCAACAGACATTGAAGATAAGAAGGCATACAAGAGAAAGATGCTCGGGTGGAAAATTCCAGAGAATGAAATCCCAAAGAGAGCAGGGGTAAAATGGAAGGAGGAGCAGAGGAGGATCCATGGAGACAGGATGAGAGAGGTGTGGAGGATTAGAAGGAACAAGACATGAGTCAGAGTGCTTTGCATGATCCAACAGGGTTTATATGCAAATAATAATAATAATAATATATAAAGTGATACAGTACAGTGTAATAGATCTCAACAGTTCAGAGTGGACATATAGGTTAATCTGTTTTGACTTCACCTATACTATAATGTTAATAGAAACGCTTATGGAATGTATAGTACTAAAACCATTATAATGACATCATAGCCATTTTTATTTTCTGTACCAATTGCTTTGACTCTCAATAAGAACATATAACTTAGTAATTAAAAAAATAATATTTCTCAGGTATTTTTCATGTTAAAGCCCCATTAATAGTATACACTGTAGTGTATACACTGTTTCTCATTTTTCAATAAATAATCTATATATCTATTTAAAATCTATAAATAATCTATTTAATAATTGTAAACATTAAAAAAGTCTTGGTTTCAAGGTTAGTATACAGTAAATTTGAAGCTATTAATTAATTTCAATGTTGATCTGTGATAGCCTAGTTAGCCTTTAATCTAATGTTTTACACAATAAATTCATTACTATAATAATGCATTATACTACTGTATAATTAAGACATCAGGTATTTCAGAAGCTTAGTTGGTAAAAATTTTGCACATTTTGCAAAAAGGTTATCATTTCAATTCACCCAAACTGGGTTCAAAATATTTTGTCACTAATAACTTGTTCATTCTGTGCTTAGTAAAAGATGTTAAAATAATATCATATAGTTATAACAATAAACATTTAAAGGAACAATATAATTAGGTTACTCACTTTATTAAGCTGTCTTCAGTTTTATAAAACTACTGGTGTGAGTTCTTCCTACTACATTATCAAGTCACATGACACTTAAACAAAACACAACACAAAACACATTATTTTTTACATTTAAATACAACACAAATATAACTTCTGCTGTTTATGTTTTACATAAAACAGTAAAACACAATAAAAAAGTTAATATTATAAAAAACTGTATACCTGCCAGTTAGAAAAAATAAAGTATAAAAATTCTCTTTAGCTATAACAATGACATCTGCTGGATAAATATTGCATTCAGTCTACAATGCCTGTGCTTGTCCTTTTACATCTGTTTTTGCTAAAATAAGTTATTGTTAGTATTAATGCTGTATTATTATGAAACTCTCATTAAATTGAATACTTACAAGAAAATAGAAGAAATATAGGTCTGTATGCCTACTACAATATAAGACTAATATATTTTCTTTGTCCCGTCAATTATAATTTATTTTTAAGAAACCTACATCGTTTTAATACAATTTACTATACGCAACCTTAATATATATTTTTTAATTGATTATTATAATTCATATATTATGAGACAGGTTACTTTATTTTTAAATAAAATCATAGCCAGTAATATTACTAGTTTCTATTTAATTTTCACCCTTACAGCAAAAAAAAAGTAGAAACAATTTAAAACGGTAAGTATGCAGTGTAGGTTGTTCTCGATTTTTAGGTATTTTTTTATACTAAAAAGCTTTATTACTTACTTAAAAAACGTATAACAAAATACATATTTTGTTATATATAACAAAAAGTTCTACTAGCTTACTGTACCATATAAATAAAGGCTATGATAATTTAGTAGTTAATCTATGGTTCTGAAATATGCTTATAATAAAAAAAATCAGTGTTATGCTAAATTTTTCAATATTTTATATTTGTTGTAGATCCTGCTTGTGCTCATACGTCTGAATGTTTTACAAATGTGTAACAACTTTTAAGTGAAATTATATGAATCTCATTATTTTTTCCTGACTTCCTTCAATCAACACATACATATTGATATACTTGTACAATAAATACAAGGACAGTATAATATATCAGAACTGTAAATACAGTACATAGTTTTCGCGTATGTTTATTAGAAGTTCAATTTTTTCTCGTATATAAAAAGTTCATAAAATATTTATTATTTGTTACATTTTAAAAGAAACATTTTTAAATAAATATTAGCTAAACTACAAAATTCCAGAGGCCACAGGTTAACTCAGTGTGAGTTTTATTTGTAGTTTAACAGCTGATTAATGATTACTACTACAAGTACCACCAATGAATTGAAAAATTGAATTCTGTTTATAAGCTTCATTTGACGTATCGTTTTAGTTTGCCTAAAGTGTAATATTCATTTAAATAGTGTTTTCTAATGTTGGTAATATACCCGAATTTAATTCATAACCTGTTAGTTCGTAGTACATTTTGAAGCTATTTTAGGTAAGAGTTATATATTTCAGAAGGTGTTAACTTCTAAAATTATTCATTTCCATTTGTTAGGCTAGTATAAACAGAAAAAAAAGTGTTTCAAGTATCAACACTTCTTATAGTAGGGAAATTTATATTTTTCTTACTATTTAAAAACTTTTAATTTCCTTTTTTAAAGGGAAATCTTACTTAAAAAAAATTAATAACAGGATGTCCTGATTTGTGACCTCTTTTGCAATTTAGTACAGCATAATATAACCACATTAATACAAATTAATCATTTTTTCAAATAATTGACTACTTCCTTAAACTTAAATGATTTGTCAATTTTTTGATATTATTAAACTACAAATTATGAATTTATAATGCTTATAAATAATGTATATAAAATGAAATTAATAGCTAGGTAACTTCATGTTTATGAACTTTAATGTTATAGAAATTAATATGGTACAAGTTAATTAATTATTGCAACATAATCATAATCTAAGATGCCTAATTTTGAGCTTTGAAATAGTTGGCTTCAGCAATTATTTACCATTTCCCCCTACCTTTAACTTGCGTAATATTTAAATGTCATTCTTTATATGTTACAAATTGTTACAATTAATTTGATAGATCAGAAAAGCAATTTTAACACAGAAAAGTGAAGAAAGTAACTTCTGTAACCTAATTATTGTTATAGTGTTACATAAAATCGTATCAAAAGTTACTAATGTTTTTCTCACTAAAATGCTCATATAACATACTTATTAATAACAATATGAAATATAGAAGTGCACAGAAACCACGTGAATTTTGAAAAAATGACTCATAACCTCAAAATTACTACCGCACGAAAATAGCTAAATGTTTTTTACCTCGAAAATAATTAATTAAATATGTATTATTAGTAATGGAAACAATAGAATTCTTTTAGTTGTGTTCATACAACTGACAACAGTTTTGTGTGAAAATATTGTATGTAAAACCTAATACTGTATTGTATCAAAAGTACGGTTTTTTTTCATATATTATGTTCGTTTTTGATATAAAACCATTGTTAGTTAGGTTATTACTAATAACACACATTTGATTAATCGGTTTTGTGATGAAAACACATCTCCTACTACTGTGATTTTGAGGTTATGCGGGTCACTTTTATTTTCAGGGCATGTAATTGTTTTGGCGAAAAAAAAAACTGTTAGTAACTTTTGATGCTACTTTCTATAAAATGGGTTATGGAGGGTATTTTTTCTTTTTACATTTTTAAGTGTTAAAATTACTTTTCTGACCTTTCTAATTAATGCCTAAAAATTTTTAACATGAAAGAAACGGCTTATATGTGACATAAGTTGAAAATGGAGAGGAGGAAACAGTGAATAGTTACTGGTGACTTCTTAATGTACAGTAAAATATGAATGTTTTATTTCTTAGTTTTGTTATTTTAAGGCGAAAAGCACATTGAGGCTATTATCGCCTCCCTAAATGTAAGTGTGAATGTAAAGTGTTAAAGTCGTAAGTGTAGTATTGTAAGTATAAGTGTGTGTTAGACTCGGGTACCGCGAGGGACGTCTAAATCCTCTCAATAGGTGCAGCTAGTCTGCACCCCCCTGCGGGATATTTCTTGAAGTGTTAGTAGGAATATAAAATATTTGGTAATATTCTAGAAGAGTGTGGCCAAGTATTACATATTGTCATTCCTGGCAGTATTTGTTTTTCTGAGTATAGTTATAAAAAAGTTTAGTGCTTTTCAAAAATTCGTGACAACAGTTTTCAACTAAAGTGATCTATTCATCTCAGCCTATTTTGCTAAGCATGATGCTATAAATAGCGTAAGTCACGATACTTTGAAGTATTATCAAGTAGGTGTTATTTCCTAGCCTAGGCTAAGTAGACCACTTGGTTTTATTTAACAATTATTAAAAATGTGTATAAAGGCCTATATAAGTTCTGTTTTAAAATATTTTTCATTTTATTCTGGTTCATTTCGAATTTGATCTTGTTTATTTTCTGCTGCAAAATAGGGATTGTTGTAAGCTAACAAAGTATAAATTAGGCCTATGCTAAATCAATGCGCTAAAAAACTCATAGATCATTTGCTCAGTGTTATTATAATTAAAACTTAAAAAAAATAAAAACAGCTTGTCTAGTTGCATCAAGCAGAAATTAAGATAGACCTTTTAAGGCACAATGGTCAATATATAAGCATTGAACGGAATTAACATAAAGGCCTTTTAAAGCATAGTGGTAAACATATATAAAAGCTTTTTTGGTGGCAAAGAAATAATTACACTTGGGTAAAAATTCCACTTAACACTTCATTATGTAGTGAATTAGCTATGTGTTATAAAGGCTCACTCATTCTACTCTTTGTTTTGCCATAATTCTCACTCCCTCGTTTGTTTTATAGTAATTTGTTGTCTCAACATTGATGTAATTCAACAACACACATTTTTTTTATATGAGATATGGCTAAAAAGTAACTGGAAAGAATTAATGGTGTTACATTCTTCGTTTTTATTTCTTCACAACGTTAAAGTTATCCTCTTCAATATAGTCCCCTTATGTGAATTTTTCATTGGTCAAAGCAGTGTTTCAAGTCATTTTCTGAAAGCATGTTCAGGGTCTCTGTTGCTTTTGTCTTTCACAGCTTCATCTGTCTCAAATCTTATTCCTTTTGATGCTGGTTTCATTTTCAGGAATAAAAAGAAGTCACACGGAGCAAGGTCTGGAGGTTTAATGGAGTAGAGTAATTGTTCCAATGTAGAGATCCCATGATTAGCCAAAACTATCTTCAAAACCAATGCAGTTATGGGCTGGTGCGTTATCTTGATGAAAAATCCATAATTGGTTTTTCCACGACTAAGGTCGTTTTCTTCTTACTTGTTCTCAGAATAATCTTACCTTCAGGTACTCAGTTATGCAAACCCATGGACATCGAAAAACAAAATCATGGCTTTGAATTTTGATTTTGATTCTCAAGCTTTCTTCAGTCTCGGTGAATGGGGGCTCTTCCAGTGCATTGATCGATGCATAGTTTCTGAATCATCAGTAAAAAAAAACCATGGTATATCACATGTTATTACTTTTCTCTCTTTAAGGTCTTTGATATATTTCAAAATATCATCACAAATGTTCATTTGAGAGTCCTTTTGTCAGGTATGAAATTTTATGGTGCCATTTTTGAACAAACTTTCTTTATGCTGAAATGTTCATGCAAACTGCTGATCAATTCTGATGATCTTAGTGACAGGGGAAATGCTTGAGAAGGGTGTTTTCAGATTAAATTGCCAATTTTTTCAATGTTATCGTCCGTTATTGACCCTGGACATGGGTCATTGTCATTGTTTCTCTACCTTCTTTGAACCTTTTAAACCACTCAAAAACCTAAGTGCGTGATAAACATTCATCACCATATATGTTTCCTATGGCAGACTTTCTGAGTTTCACTAAAAACTTCACATTAATGTGTTGCTCTTTGCAAACACTAGGAATTTTTCTGACGAGCAGCAAATGTATAGTCTAGTACAAAGGTGACAGCTTGACTGAGGGGTCAGTAGGAATCGAAAGGGTAGATGTCCTGCGACTTGGCAATGTAACATTTGACCTTGACACACTCGCTTATTGTCTATAGAAAAATCAGTCTGGTTATTTTTTAGCCACACCTCATATGCCTTGAATACAGTAAAATCATATTTGAAGCTACTGTAAGGTTTCTTGACAATTGCATTTAATTAATGTTTTCAGATTTTTCAATGCCGAACACCATTGAACCACCGAGCCAAACTGTGGAAATAAAGAATGGAAACTTACCAACGTACACCAATATTGTTGCCAAAGAAAAGTCTGAAGTCAGTCCTGATTCCACTAACAGAGAACTTATAAAAGATGAGCTAGATGAAGTTTTCCAGTCCACTCAAGTAGGAACAAAATTACAAAATGGAGTAGCTCGTAATACTCAGCCTGCTCCATCTCATCCATTGGATGATACACATGATACTTCTTTCAATTTAGATAGCTTAGATTTAGAATTACCTCCTTTGGAGTCGTACAGAAATGAACCTGTCGATTTTCCTAGCAGTCCAAAAGCATTACGGCAAGCTTTAGAAGCTTCTGGAATAACATTGCCTCAAGAAATCGATTCTGGAGCTGCTGGTTTAAGTGACGATGAAGAAGAAGACCATTCAATTTTTCAAGCTGTTTTGTCACCCGATTGTCAAGATGTCAGGTTAAGAAAAGAGAGACCAACGAACTTATCAGGGCCTACCCGTAAAAAGAAAATATCGTTGCCTAAAGAAATCTTCAGAGGCAAACTCGACTTTGATGATGATCAAATATCAAGCGTCATGTCAGACGAAGATATAGACGAACTGTTGAGTCCTGGAATTAATTCAGATGATGAACTCGAAGATTCAATTTTGGAGCAGTTAGACAATTCTCCGACAGTAGAACCTATTCCTGAATTGACTGCTGAGGAAGAACTTTCAGAATCAAGACATTGGCAGAGATGTACTGTTGCGGGTGTTGAAAGGAGAATAGATATGAAAGTTATAGAACCTTTTAAACGAGTGCTTTCTCACGGAGGATACCTTAATGCAGGAGCTCAAAACGCAATCATTGTATTCAGCGCATGTTTTCTGCCTAATCATGGACGTGTTGATTACAACTACGTAATGGACAATTTATTTTTTTACGTACTGTCAACGCTGGACCAGCTCGTAACAGACGATTATGTTTTGGTTTACCTCCATGGTGGAACAGCTAAGGATTGTATGCCAACGTTTTCCTGGCTAAAGCGATGCTATCAAATGATCGATCGCCGGTTGAGGAAAAATTTAAAACGGCTCTATCTAGTTCACCCTACGTTTTGGTTGAAAACAATAGTGATGATGGCGAAACCATTTATTAGCTCTAAATTCAGTAAAAAAATAAGTTTTGTCAATAGTTTAGGAGAACTGGCGGAACTTTTACCGTTAGAACAAGTTTGTATTCCCGACAGAGTAAAACATTATGATAAAATAAAAGAGAGCATCGATCAAGCTAAGTAACATGCACAGCGGAATAGGTAATTAATGTACTACACAATTCAATGCTTGTTTGGCATTTTTATTTTTATTTCTTGTAAGTACCTGCCTAAATTACTGAGCAATATTATCTTAATTTGAACAGATAGCGAGTACATTTTTCTTCATCGTATAAAACTATTATAAATCGAAACTGTTTTTTTTCAGGAGAATCTCTTTTTAAAATATGTGGTGTAGTTGATAAGTAATCAAGTGTAAGATAATAAATTATATTTATGTAAGTAGAATTGAGTTGTGTAAATCTATGTTGAATGTTTGTGATGTGTATTTAGTTAGAATTATTTATCTGTCACTTGTGTCATATAGGCCTAGAGATATGTTAAGGTTAATGTAAATGGTTTTGCAAATTTACACTACATGTTTCTGACACTAGATAATTATGTTCTGTTATTAGAAATGAAATTATTTTTATAAAATGTAGGCCTACGTACTGTTACGATTTTTAGCAATGATTTTTATTGTGATTTTTATAAAATACAGTTTTAAGTTATACAAATTTTGTTGTTTAGTTTCCAAAATTTTGATATTTTTTTATTAAATTTCCAAATATAGTATGTATTTAAGTAACTATGCCTTAGTCTTAAAAGCATGTTAATATTATATAAAAATGTTTATATATTATATATATAATAGTTATTAATACAAATATTTTAATTTATTAAATAAAATAGTAATAAATCTAGATTATGTACTTTTTGTTTGTCTTTTTTTTCAAAAAGCTTATCTACGATTGTACATTTAAATATACTGTGGATCTATTACATCCAGAGGTTACAAAGCTTTCGTTTCACATATTTTTCTACAGTATTAAATAAATATGTAAAAATACAAAATGTAGATATGGAATTATAAACTTGTTATAAATAATTTTATTGGAAAAAATTGTAATATTTTTAAAACAGATTATACGTAAATGCTTAATAATCAGTTATTAAAATCCAATCACTGTACACAATAAAAGAAATACCTAAAGAAAATTTTAAAATCGTGACCGCCATCAGATTGGTTTTGTTTCTTGTTTCGATTTAATTTAAAGCCATTCGTTTATTTCTTTATTTCAAAATTAGAATGACTAGTTATGAATAGCTGTTACTAAAATGTACGGAAACTTTACAATTTTTATAGTTTTCATTTTGTGTTTTGAGGCGAAAATTTGACTTAGATCCGATTGAATTTGATTGCTTTCAAACCAGAATTGTGGAAAATGATTGGCACACTTGTTTTATAGTACTTATTTTAATTTTATGAGAAATTTACTAAAAAAACCCGAATTAACAGTAATGTAACTTGCACTGCTGACTGGGTACATTTTTGTCACTGAACTTTGGACTCAGTTTTATATCAGTCAATATTTAAAACGTTCTAAATGCAATAGTGTGTGTTTCATTAATAATTTAAATGCATCGTTTTTCATGATACAAATTAAACAGCACCCTGTTTTTCAAACATGTCATTCATTCCTTGTATGCCGCCCAAAAACTACAAATTTTACTTTTGATAAATATTTGTTCCTCAGCTTTTATTAACAAAATTTTGATTTTCCCAATGATTATAAAGTATTTTCTTTCTGATGACATTTATGTTTCATATTAAAATATTTTGTTACAAATGCTTCAATGAAATATGTATTATTACAGTGTAGAAATTACTGAAGTGAAGCTTTTGATATTAGCTTTGGCGAAAAGGAATGAAAAAAAGTATTCCTAACCTGTAATGGAAATATGAAACAGAAACGAGCAAACGAATTTCGTCCATCTTTTTCTCCCTACTTTTCGATAACAGTAAATGCATATTATATGAAAATGTGTTGCTTTGGTTTCGATATTTCTCCTCAACTGAAGAACACGTGCACGTTGTGACCTTTTATAATACATTTGAAATTAATATAAACGTTTACAGTAATTGTTAATATTGCAAGTTTTTTAACATAACCTGAAGCTTATTATAGTCTATCAGCTGTTCAATGAAATCAGCTGATCATTATGAATTAATATAAAACAGCTAATCTTTTGCTATAGCTATGGTAAATAATATCTAAGCTACGTTCGCATATTTATTTGTTTAAACAAAACGAGATACTTGTAAACATTTCTTCAAACTAATTATATATTCAGCAAAGGCATTTTTAACAAAAGCTTCGCTTCTATCAGTAACTCCCCGAGTTTCACGTACTTTTTTTTGAGTAGTTTGTATTTTTAGGGTTTACGCTAAAGTCTTTGTAGATTTTATACATGCACTTAAAAATTTTGAATCAAAAATAGATTTTGTTTCATCTATAATTAGTAGTTGTCGAGAGAACCTTATGAAAATAGGATGGTTTCCTCGAGATAGCACACCGAATTACACTACGAAGTTTTGTACGAGACATGACGTGTGTGCTATGTATAAACACATAATGAAATCAAATTCCATCAGTTTCAGGCGAAAAGGGTTTTAGTGTGCACAGTATTTAAATATATATTTTTAATTTATTTCAAGGGAATGCTTGTAGCTCAGTCTGCAAGGTAGTGGACAGTTGCTAGAACTGGACATGTACAGTTTCAAATCTAGTACTAACACTAACACAAAATTGATACTTTTTGTCTGAATACTTATTGATTACGTTTGAGCAAAATTATTAGACTATTTCGAGAAAATACAAATCTTGGGCTTGAAAAATTAAAAAAATATTTTTACGCAGGCAAATCTGTTTATTCTCCAGTTAGGTACACAGGCATCCAAGTCAAAACCACTTTTTGTAAATGACTTATTAGTATTTCAAGGTCATTGTTTTCCATAGTAATAATTCTTTATACTCCATAGATGTTTTGTACTTATTTTTTGCCTACAGATATTTATAATTCATCGTGTAATACTGTATATTGTCATTGTTAAGTATTTTAGAAACTAAGTTTCGCACAAATTACAATATTAGTTCCAGTACATTGTTAAAAATGTATGCACGATTTATTAGAACCGACTTTCTTTTGTATTTTTTTTACTAAAATGTACTTATAAAGTACTGGTAAGTGAGATAATTATTTCTCAATTTAGTTTAAACAAACGCTTTGATCTGATCATCCTTTGTTGGAAACTGGCTTGAGTAGCTGCATTTTATTTTAATGGCATGTAAAAAAGTGTTAAAATAAAAAATATTTGACAATGATTTTTACTTTTTTAATTTACAAAACATGTATCTCACTTGTATTGTAATAAGATGGCGAGCTTTATTAGAACATAACTGTAGAGAATTTTAAAGACTATATAATGGTTTTAATTAGTAATCTTACGTCATTTAAATAGTTTTATAATTTTATCGAAAGATCTGAAAAATATATTACGCTATTAGTGCACCTGTTCAGTATTTATAAGATAATTGAGACTGAAATATCGACAGTTTTAAAAACTGAAAGAATTTTAATTTATCGGAACAACTTTAATTGTAAAAGCAACAAGTTCAACATAATTGTTCATGTCCAGTAGGCCTTCTTCTGTAGCATTATGAGTGGTTTACAAAATGCATCTAATGTTTACAATGCACTATATGTTACCAAGATGCTTGAAGAAGCGATTTTACTTGCTTGGGTAGCTTTAGGAGAACATGTATGTATATCAGCACTCGTCTAATGTATTATGTTAACGGAAAGATAGCCTAAATGACAGCTGGTTCCTTCCCACAGCTGATAACAGTAATGAGAAAACCTGTTACTGTTCAAGGTCAAGTACGACGATAAAAAATCCTAAAATTGAAAATATGCATGAAATGACGTTTTAAATTTTCTTTTAAAATACTAATTTACAAGTTGTTTACGATGGTGAAATCAGGTTTTCAGAAAAGTTATGAATTTCTTAATGAGCGCCATTTTTAAATGAATGTTAGGTAGCAAACTTGTCCAAACTGTAAAACATGTTAGGGACTTGGTGGTCGATGTGACTAAAGCACCGGTCATGTCTCTGAACTGCGCACCTTAAACTTCTAGCCGCGGTTATTCCCGTTGCTTTTTCTTTTACCATTAACGCTGAGTCCTTGTCCTCATTAGCCTAACTGGCACAAAGTATGGACGTTAAGCAAAAAAAATATAACACGTTTTTCAGCAGTTTGAATCAAATAAGTAGAACTGTAGACGCTAGTGTCAAACATAAATAAATAAAAATAATTTCCTATAACGGCAAGTCAGTATCAGCGAATATGTCATAGTATTGAGCCTGGGCCATACCATAATGGCTGCTTAAATAGCTATTTTTTCCAACGAAGCTTAGTGAATCAGTTACCATTATAAAAGGGTAATTAGATTTACATTATAAAAAATTCATATTCGAACTCCATGCCGAGAGTCCAAGTTTAGAGTGTAGGCTCAGAAAAATGCTTCGTTAAGCATTGTTCAATCATAGTTAATAATGGACGTTCATGTTGTCGTTTTTTGTAGACCATTACTGCGTACAAAAAAATGAATGGTATTTTGGTATTCTACAAGATGTTTTTAGCACAATATTGTATTGTGTAAGGCGTTGATTTCGAAACCTCAATATTTATTTAATTAACGAGAGTGCGACTAATTTTAACACCGGCTTACTCAGCTCGTAAACTGAAATTCAATACAGTTGTTCAAACATTGTAAAGTCAACACCCACTCGTCTTATTGCTTAAATTTGTAACTGTAACCATTCAGCGTTGTATCTCGTTACTATTAACGGTTTTTCTCATTTGTAAAAACCTTTTTCCAACTTGCAAAAATTTTTAAAAACAAAACAAAATTAACAATTAGTTTACAACTGAAACATATAAGACGGCTTGATTTAAACAGAACATAACAATACCGTTATTAATGTGAGATCAGTTTCAATTCAAAACAATCGGATAACTTTCGAAAGCATTGCTCGAGTGTCTTCAAAAGATCTGTATTAAATACTGAAGCCAATAAAATAAATATTTTCTACAAAAATGATGTAAAACGTAACATATATGTAATGTGGCAGTGAGAAAAGCCTCCTATATACAAATATATATTTTCTTTTATTATATTATAGTGTAATGTGTATTATAACTAGTAATTTTAATTACGCCTAAATAGAGTATATTTTTAATGGAATTACTGTATTTTCGTTCCACAGAGATGTATACAAGGAAGACTAAAGCAATACATATGTTAGTTTGTTGAACCATGTGTAAGATTATGTTTATAATAATGACTAGCTTGTAGATAAATAAATATGTATAAGTGATGATGTGTATTTATTTGCGTTTCATTAATTTATAGCTGTGTATCGTCTTATCTAAACCTTAAAATGAGGTTGATAAACCTTACTTGTTTTTTTCAGCTTTCCTATAATTTTTGAAGTGGTAAATGTATCAAGAGATTTAAATTTTTAGAAAGAAACAAGTAGCTGTTCATAGATGATTCCATCGACTGCAGTGGTGTTTCCCACTGTGACTACTTGTTTTGTGCGCTCCCTCCCTTCCTACCTTGCACGGCAATCACGTTTTTGCAAGTCATGTACTTACATATTTGGTGGATACATTTTTTTTGTTTAATGTCCGACTATTGTGCACACTTGGGCTAATGCAGACGATGGGATGATTTATAGTGTATAAAATGCCAAGCCCTGGCCAGGAATCGAACCCGGGTCCTCGGGGTGAAAGCCTAGTATGCTAACAACTAGGCTACCGAGGCGGCTTTGGTGGATACAAGTTAAGTTATCTGTAAACATGTTTTCAAAGGTTATAACTTTTAAAATTTTATAAACAATTAGGACGATGTTCAAAGCTGTTGAAGCAACTAGGTTAAACATACCCGACATTTCCCAAAAACAATTTCAACAATGCAGATTTCAAAACTGTTTTTATTAGAGAAAAAGGAAAATCCAGTTCGTAAATCCATTTTCCATATTAATTATGGAAACAGTTTTGTGTTTAACAAAGCAGTTGTAAGTCCAGTTTCCATATCATGTATGGAAACAAGTTTTGTGTTTAACGAAACAGTTTAGCAGTTGTAAAGCTAGTTTCCATACCATTTATGGAAACGGTTTTAAGTTTAACAAAGCACTGCCGCCTCGGTGGCCAAGTTGATGGCTTACTAGGCTTTCACCCCGAGGACCCGGGTTCGATTCCCGGTCAGGGCTTGGCATTTTCATACGCTATAAATTATCCCATCATCTGAATTAGCCCAAGTGTGCACAATAGTCGGACGTTAAACACAACAAAAAAAATTAACAAAGCGCTTTATCTAAAAGTTATGCATTTTAATATAATTTAGTTTCTATAATGAACAACAGGTTCATAGTAGGCCTACACATGCAAAAATGAACAAACTGCTTCAAGGTCTAATAGCTACAATACTGTGTTATCACTTACATAATTGACAGTTGAAAAGATATTTACAAAGAACATCCACACTGCTACCTCCCATAGCCACAAGTTTGTTATCTTTTTATAAGCTCAATGTAAAAGAAACCTGACTTTCTGGATAACCTACAAAACAGAATCGCCCTTTGTTTCTACTTTGTTTTAATACTTTTACAACAACGCATCTGAACCAATCGCTCAGGTTGTTTACATTCCGGAAATAAACTTTGAGTTACATGAACCTTCCACTGTCATCTTTAGTGTGAAGACCCAAATCTTGGCAATACATCCAGCCTTTCAATAAAGTAGTGACTTTAATACAAAATTCGACCAAACAAGTGGTGTCTTAATGGACTTTAGGCCACAGTAATGTTTAAGGGAATAAGGAATGTGACAATACTGCAATGCAAAACCACTTCTTATGCTAATAATTGATTTATACTCCAAACAAATTTAGAATGTGTGCATATGTGAGGGATTGGATTCTTGGAAAAATAATTTGAAAGGAAAAAACAGACGCACAACGTGAACCGAGTGGCATGAACACAAACCTTTGTTGCTCGAGTGGTAACAGCTCAAAGAGTCTCCAATCTGCAAAAATATGTTCAAGGGAGCTGGAGATGCTCTAACATATCTTACTTGACCACCTACAGAACTTGATACACAAAAATAAACTGCTCCAGAATAAACACAACCTTTCCTATCTCTAATGCAGGTTCTAAAGGACAAATCTCTACTAACGACTGCTGCTGAGTTGTACGAATAGCCGCCTCGGTGGCCTAGTTGATAGCGTACTAGGCTTTCACCCCGAGGACCCGGGTTCGATTCCCGGCCAGGGCTTGCATTTTCATATGCTATAAATCATCCCATCGTCTGCATTAGCCCGTTTGCACAATAGTCGGACGTTAAACAACAAAAAAATGAGTTGTACAAAATGCATTGTATCGCCACTGTTTTTAAAGCTGCTTGTGTGTACTAAGAAGTTTCAGGGTAACTTCCAATTTCAAAATTCGCAGCTTTTCTTTTCAATTTAGCAAATTCGTACATCATCTTGTCACTTGTGCCAAGTTGTACACAGCAATACAAGTGACGCAACTGAATTGGAGAACATATGGCAGACTGTAACTTAGTTATATTTCTTGTGCGGTTAAGAGTGAGCTTAACTTAAATATGGGGGTTCCAGATACCACACGATCTCCAGATTTAATCTGGCCTTACCAATTCACATAGGACTCTGTATGGGTGGACATCGTATTTCCCTTGTAAGAACTTTGACAGCTGGAAAAACCTTCAGAAAACCCTTGGGAACTGGTGAAAGTGGATGTGAGAAAGGCATTGAGAGGGAAGTAAAACTGGGGCTGTATTTAACCCCATGAAGCAGCAGACTGTAAGAATGCTAGGCGGAGATCTATAAGGTAATGGCCTATCTAAAACTAAACAGAAGATTGTAAACATCCATCAGAAGAATAAAAGCGCAAACTAAGAAGAGAAGAAGCAGATTCAAAAGTGTTTCTAATTAAAGTTAGAAGAAAAACATTCTAGCGATCAAACCTTGGGTGTGAAAAACAACCCTTTTAGGGCTGCGATTTAAAGGGCTAATGCAAGACCATAAAGCTGCATGGAACATTAAGATCCTGAGCTAAGGGCAATTCAGGAAAACCATGAGTCGCATACAGGTCATTGTGGTCTCGTGAAGCATCTGAACAGGATATAGCAAAGGAAGGAAGAGGAAAGCACAGGTCACATAGATTAGATTATATTTTAGAGGAAGGGATTTGTTCAACCCCAGGCACTGCAATCAACTGACCTAATGTGCAACTTACCTCTTAAAATACCTAGTTCAGCAGATTGGTGCCCCAATAAGTTCCAACAACCCACTGACTAGCTCACTCTGCTGAAGATCCCTAGGGTCTTGGAAACCAAAAACCCCTAGCCTCCTATTAGCAAGAGCCTCACAATCATAAATTATGTGACCTGCAGTTTCCTCCTTCCTGCACAATCTACACACGGTTTCTTCGTGGTACACACCTATCCTGTTCATGTGCACCCTCAGACCACAGTGCCCTGTTATGAGCCCCATGATCCTCCTGAGTTGTGCTCTGCCCAGGACATCTGCTGCCCCTTTGATTCCTCCAGAAGGAACTTTGCTTAAGAGGCGTTTACTATGGGAATGCCCATGAAGGTTGTCCCATCTTACGTGGTGTTGACATGTAATCCACCCATTAATAGCAGACCTGGCCAACGATAGAGAAATCCCTAAAGCGGCCTCAGTTCCGATAAACTCAGATGCAACCCAAGTCCAGCCAGTCGGTCTGCCTCCTCATTACCCTCAACTCCCCTATGCTCCAGAACCCAGTGAAGAGTTACCCGGTTATCCCAGGACAGAATATTAAGGTTCTTCCTACATTCCCAGACCAGCTTGGACTGTATTTTAGGACCCGCAAGTGCTTTTATTGCCGCCTGACTCTCGGTATGAATATGAATACGTGCATTTTTGAAGCCCCGATCCAAGTTCTCCCGAACACAGTCATTAATGGCCATCACTTCAGCCTGAAATACTGTTGTATGCTGTCCCAGGGTACAAGTCACATAATCTATGATTGTAAGACTCTTTCCAGAAGGAGGAAAAGGATGTTCGGCTTCAAGAACCCTGAGACTTCCAGCAGGATGAGCTGGACTGCTAAAACTCACTGAGCATACCAATCAAAGAGGCTTAGTTACACAATAGGTCCTTTGATCAAGCTTCCAGAGGCCACCAAACTCTAAAAAAACTTATACCAACTGCAATGAAGAACATATTGCAATCTTTGATGCAGCAATTGTGTCCCTGTATACGTGCGATCAAAAACCTACAAACTTATTACTTAATGTAACACTACCATTCAGGTTGCCAAGGATCTCAATTAAGAATAAATCACAAATATCGATGATTTTATTTGTGCAAAATAAAATGTTTACAGAACATTGTTTTTAAAAAAATATGGTTGATTTTGTTAATTAAAAAAAATACACGAACAGGTAACAAAGAAAAACTGACACTTCTTAACCTAATTTTAAATTACTTATCCATATAATCACCTTTCCAGTCTGTTACAATGTAGTATTTCAATACCTGAAAAAATGTATACAATTTTAGCTTACGTTTTCATTAATGAATATTAGTTATACAAATATTTCAAAACAATGTACTAAAGCGAACTACAGATAAATCAATCAATAAAGAAATTTTTTATAAAACGGATCCTGAAAAGCAGTTAACGGAGACAAGGGGAAAGCAACTGTTCATGTACTTAAGGCTGCTTACATAGTGGGCGTATAGACTTATTTAGACTTTGATTGTTCCATTACAGTCGCGTCTTTGTTCATTGGTTATAGTGTCATTTAGGTTTGTCTATATTCCCCATTCCCCAGTTTTGTTCTATACGTAGCTTTGTTTTCGCCGCTCAACTTTACACACATTTATTTTCACTATTAGCCAACCTATAAATAAATAATTTTTACTTCACAAATATTACACAAATACGGCAAATGGAATACGTTTAAACTGCATTTTGTTCCAGAAAAAATTTTGGAATATTTTTTTACGAAGCTATTAGCCTAAAACACAGTTTTTTTTGTACACTTACAATGACCTTGAATTATTTAATTTTAAATGTCTTTTACCATCCACAAATAACAAATTTTATTCAAATCCAACCATTTACCTCATATTAACAGAAAAATTAATACATTCAAAAAGCTCCGCCAGTATCGGGGAGTTATCAAGCGCAGTGTACTTCATACACTGATTTGTTGTAGTGCATGCTACTCTTCTTCTACACCCACTCTACTGTTACAAAATGCAGAATAAGTGACTTGGCACACTATTGCTACAAATCGTACAACCTAGTTCTATTGAAGTGCAAAGCTTTGCCGATCTGATTAACATTATTTGATGTGGGAATGCTGTACAGATTCATCATTCTGCGTTGAACAGTGTTATTTATTAAAGGGAGAAAATTCCTTAAAAACTAGTCTATTATATAACAAATCTTTAAAAAATATGAATCGCAATCAAACCAATACTAAAATTGATGTTATGTTAAAACATCACAAATTATTAAACAGTATTTTTTTCCAAATATTTACCTTTTAAATTTTGGATTAAGACAATAAATATTGATCCCAATACACACAGACCATCTCACTCGAGTTCAACGGGTTCATTAATTGTACGACGCTTCTTCACGGGAACTGCTTCGTTCTCCAACTTCCTCTTTTTGGATACTGGACTCAAATCGGTCGCTTTCTCTTCCCCATCTTGCATCTCGACATCATCGCCTGATTCCACCAACTGCAAGTCGTCGTCATCGTCCTCTTCTTGGTTCTCTGGAATTTCCTTTTTATCGCCTAAAAACAAAATGACCGAAGAACACTGTAAGTCACTTATAGATGGATAATGTATTTTTACAGAAAATGAAACCTACATGCCAGTTTTGAGGAATCATATGAATTTTCAGATTTTTAAGATTCTTGCTCATGGTTGCTGAACAGGAATTTTTAGTGAGTTAGCGACTTTTGGAGCGAGTTAGCGACTTATGGAGCTTGTACAGGAAGAAAGTAGTGTATGCAAGTAACGTATTTTACAGACTGTAAGACGCACCTTAACTTTTAAGCAATTTTTTTTAAATAACTTTTTTACCATTGTTATTATCAGATCGCCAAGCCAGACTAAAAAAAAATTCTCAGTTTATTTTAATTTTTTCCCATTACGAAACTAGCTACTAACAAAAATATTGTACTATTACCGATAACACAAATCACTTTCAATTCAAGTTCACTGCAAAGACATAGGTTAGATATTTTTCTGGGTTTGTGATGGCGGGGTGGGAGGCAGTGTTAGCAAGCTTGTGAATCCCCGCAACTCATATTCATCGCATCAATGAATGTTATCGCTGCTGCCAATTGAATCCAATGTTGCCAGATAGAGATAGGTTTCCCGCAGCATCAAATATATAGCTATTTTAAAGACAGGCAGAAATTTTTTTAAATCAAATATTGACATATAGTAGAATTTTTTAATCAATTTTTAGAAGAAAAAAGTGCGTCTTATAGTTCGTAAAATATGGTAGCAACTACCAGTAACTTTTCTTCCCCAATTAAAAAAACTAATTCTGAAAAAGAAAAAGATTATTGGTGGACAGTACTGTTGAACATTTGACTTTTACAAGCGATGAGTCACACAACCTACTGTCAGTTATTAATGTCCTCGTCTCATTATGCATTTGTATACTAATAATATGAATTCGCTATCTGTACATAGTGGTTTTCAAAATGACACAGTGATTGACATTTCATGGTTTTTTAGAAACGTTTAAAAATAACGAACTTTTGTGGAATGTCCATCAAAGAGGTATATGTAAATACAGTGATTCCTCGGCTAACAGTCAAACTGGACAACGGTCTAATTCACTGAATGAAAAATGACCCACATAACAGTTCAGGTTTCAGATAAAGGACTGAACATATAAGTGTTTTTATTTTGTTAAATTATTTCTAAGCAGATGTGTAAATATGGAGATAAACACAGGGTGTCTACCAGCTCCCTTAAGCAAAAATCAGGGACTTTTTGGGTTTTTTTTTGGTGTTTAACGTCCGACTATTGTGCACACTTGGGCTAATGCAGACGATGGGATGATTTATAGCGTATGAAAATGCCAAGCCCTGGTCGGGAATCGAACCTAGGTCCTCGGGGTGAAAGCCCAGTATGTTAGGCTACCGAGGCGGCTCAGGGGATACACTGTCTTGTGTACTTAATCATGGAACTAATATTATATACGATGCCGCTAATGTCGAAGAAATTCATAGTCCCGTTTTTTTTTTTGTGTTGTGCATATATTACAAAAACATAGGACTATGGATTTCTTCGACATTAGTGGCATCGTACATATAATATTAGTTCCATGATTAAATACACTAGATGGTATATAATAACCTTAAAATTAAGTTTTTGGAAGCCTACTTGAATTTTTTTGGCTAATAGAGGTACATTCTACTATTTTTTCTGTATCAAGGCTTATTTATCGGCATTTCGTATCGCAATTTACAAAATCACTGAAAAGGGAAGGAAATTATTATTTTCTCTGGAAAAAGGGGATTTTAATTCTAAATTCCGGTATTATCCGTGACATCCGGGACCACTTGATGAAATCCGTGGCTTTTATGGGTCATAGGGGATATCAGGGACTGGACTAGTAGACACCCTGTAAACATTATGCCCTGTAAACATTGTGCTGAGTTAATACACACAAGCCTTTGACTGATGGGTGTTTGGTTTTTGTAGGGCAATAACACGATAGTTCTTAGTTATCTGTTTTAGAATGTCTAATCTTATTCCCTTTTCTGTCATTGTACCTAATTTTACTTAATGTGTCATCAAACCTTTTACTGTGTGTTTAATTTGTTAACCCGTTATATTAATTAAATAGGTCCTAAAAGAAATGCTTCTGATAGTGGAAGTAAAACACAAACTTTGACTACTGAACTAAAAAAAGCTACAGTATGAACTAACAAAATATATGGTATTGATTTGTCCTGTGTGTGTATATGTGACACAATTACATTTGTATGAATTTAGTTAAAGTAAAGTGTGACTTCTATTCTAAGAATTTTTTTTCATTCTTCATCTTCGTCTTAT
>CM040186.1:8931831-8944331 GCA_022606455.1 Callitettix versicolor | reverse complement strand
CTATTGTGCACACTTGGGCTAATGCAGACGATGGGATGATTTATAGCGTATGAAAATGCCATGCATTGGCCGGGAATCGAACCCGGGGTCCTCGGGGTGAAAGCCTAGTACGCTATCAACTAGGCCACCAAGGCAGCTTTGCATGTAAGTTTCAAATTGTTGTTTAAATCCTTTTTTTTTTGAGTATTAATTAAATGGGTATTAAAAGAAGTGCTTGTGGTAGTGGAAGTAAAAGACAAACTTTGACTACTGAACTAAAAAAAGCTACAGTATGAAATAAAAAAAAAACAAATACAGTATTGATTAGCCCTGTGTGCATATATGTGACAATTGTTTTCATATGAATTTAGTTAAAATAAAGTGTGACATGCTGTTCTGTGAATTTTCTTCATTCTTCATCTTTGACATATTAATAGTGAGTACTCAATTATGTTTGTCTAATTCATTACGTTTTTCTAATTATTATGTTTTTGTTTCTAATTATTATCTAAAATTATGTTTTTCTAATTATAATTTTCTAACAAATTAATTTTTTTTTTTTTTTTTTTTTTTGTTTAACGTCCGACTATTGTGCACACTTGGGCTAATGCAGACGATGGGATGATTTATAGCGTATGAAAATGCCAAGCCCTGGCCGGGAATCGAACCCCGGTCCTCGGAGTGAATTAAAATGTTCTCCATAAGACTCTACAGTAAACGCTGACTCGCACAACAATCAGATAAGACCATTAACCAGGGTACCACTGTATTTGCGGATGATTTGTGAATCATGTTACCAGTGGTTCCACATTATTTCCACTGGTAATCAAATCTGTAATATCTGCTATAATTATAAGGAAAATAATACTACTTACGTAAAATGTTTGAAAACTATTTTACTTTTACTTACTTGTGAACTATTTCAATAGTTAACATCAAATCTTGTAAGAAGTCGTCCGCTGACAGGATGGTGCCGTCCAAAATCTTGGCTTCCTGAAAAGTAAAAAGAGGCCGCATTATAATTCCTTGTAATCTGAGCGAAATAATTGTTTGTTTTATAAACAACACGAATACCCAAATAAATACCTTAAAATCCAAGAAAAGAAAATAGAAATTGTAAAAGAGTTCAAATATCTTGGTGAATGGATTAGTTGGAATGCAGATGAAGGCAAGGCAATGGAATCCAGAAAAAACAAATTTGAATTGGCCTTCCAATTGACGAAAGAAACATACAATAAGAAATCCCTTTCATGGGGGTCCAAAATTAAACATTATAAAACAGTGATCAAGCCGGAAGCACTGTACGCAGCAGAAACATTAACCATGAATCGCATAGGCCAGATGGAAAAGCTTGAAATAACGGAAAGGAAAATCTTAAGAAAAATTATAGGAACAAAATTTCAGGATAATAAGGTAGTATATATAAGAAATGAAGCTCTCTATAAGAAAATTGAAAAACTGTCAGATACTATGAGAAAAAGGAGAATAAATTTTTACGGCCATCTTCTTAGAATGAATTCCAATAGATTGACGAAACAGGTGTTTGATTTTTTCCATAATCGTAAAACAAAACCGAACTGGTTTAAAGAAATTGAAAAAGACCTAATAGAATTAAAAATTACAGAAAATTCACTGCTTGACCAAACTGCTAAGATAAGTACCAAGGACGAAAGAATAAGATTCCAAAATAAGACCTAAACCTATCATTTCGGAAGAGGAGAGGAAGAGAAGATCGGAAAGAATGAAGAGCTACTGGGAACAAAGAAAAGTACAGCGCGCAAGAAATGATTGATTCAGCGTACCCCAAAGAGGGTGAAACGAAAAGAAGAAGAAGAAGGAACAACACGAAAAAGGTTTATGAAAATAATTGTTTAAACTCAACATGAAAGTTTTTTTTACACTGAAAATAAATTCATTGTTTCATACGTAAATTTTACTATTAAAACTACTAATAGTTTTTAACGTAAAAACTATTCAAAACAGTTTTTTATGAACTCTAAAAACAAATTGCTTTCCACTCAACATGAAAAGGTTTATTGACATTAAAACGAAACAACTGCATCACGCTAAACTTAAGACATGTCCGTATACTCTATACGCAAAGATTCAAGTACTCACAGATAAAGTTTTGTTCCTGTACTCATCGGTTTCACCCTCCTCGCTGGATATTACAATAGTCCCGCTGTTATCATCTATGCATACATCAGGCGCCACCATGTTCATGGTCTTCTTTAACACACACTCTTCCAGGTCTTTTATCAGGAACTCATGTATATTTGCGTAAAGCACTACCTGCAACAAGTTATTTATATTAATAAATTTTTTTAAAACAAAATACAGTGAAAGAACCTTAAACAGTGAAAAGAAACCTTTGTTTAAACCTAAACCCAGAGTTGAACAAAGCAGAAGTAAACCCCTCAGAACTGAAGATCTATGCCTTAGAAACCATTAATAATATCTACCCACCTGAGGAATGGTTACATATATATACAGATGGCTCTTATACTCTGGAGGCAGGAGGAGCGGGAAAGGATGGCACTGCCGCCTGTTCGAGGGATCGTTGGCGGTTGGAAGGGGAACCACTAACTTCGACGGTGAAATGAATGCCATTTACGGCGACCTGCAAGTTGCAGACATTGTCACCGACTCCAGATAGGTTGGTTTTCTTTGTTGACTCTCAGGCAGCAATTGTGGCCCTGAGTAGCAATTCCCCAACGGACTGCCTCCGCACTGTTCGATGTTGTGCCAGATTGGCTGAACTCATTTCGGAGGGCTGGATTCTTTGGATCCAGTGGATTCCTAGCCATGTGGGAGTTCCTGGCAACGAGAGGGCAGATGAACTTGCAAAAAGGGGAGCGTTATCGAGCAACCAGCGATACCTATGACTCTTGGTGCTGCCCGCAACCTGATAAACAGTGCCATTGACTCCTATTCAAAGGCAACCCTGAAGGATCAAAGCAAGGGGAAAAGGTGGGAAAGCCTCGCCTCAATGGGACCCATTTCTAAAAATATGGAGAGGCCTGCTGCTGTCGCCCGATTCCGTCTAGCTACCGGACACGATTATCTCCAGGCACACTTACACCGCATTGGAGTGGTGGGGGACGATATCTGCCCATTATGCCGATCAGGCAGAATGGATGGCGAGCATCTGATGTCCTGTGTGGAGTTGCGGAATGCGTCAGGGGAGATCACTGAGAGATACTGGGAGGCTCGTCGTCGAATGGCTGAGCAGCCGAGGACAGGCGTAGGCTAAAGTAAAGTAAGTAAGTACCTTAAACACAACGATCTACAGGGTATCCTGACCTGCCAGACAGCGTTTTAGATGAATACAGCTAGGTTAGCACTACTATTCCTATTATAATATTATTAGTTTTTGCAACAAATTTGCCTTACAATGCTGGATCGAAATTTTAACTTTTTTTCTGATGCCATTGGGTATTGAACTGAGACGTTCTGGCTAGCCACTAAGCCAACCAAGGGAACAGTGTATCTGCTTATTTCAGTTTAGGACTGGACACAAAAGTCAGAAAATCTAACCAATCAACAATTGTGTGTGTATGTTCACATCGCTGGAGACTAGTCGAATAATCTAATTTCAATAAAATTTAACATACTAGGTGTATTTTTTCCGGCAAAAACCATTATTACTGCTAGATTTGAAATTAAAAAACAAAATTATTTTAAAACTATAGTTAAAATTAGAAAATAATAATAATAAATAAAAACATACAGAATATAATAACTATAAATACGTACCTTAAACTATTTAACGATTATAACAAAATAAATTAAAGAAACATACTTAAACCTAATTTACCAGGAAAACAAAACAAAAATAAAAAATTTATTGTACAGCTATAAGGAGCTCTTAGATTAATATTATGTAATTCAATTTTATTAAGAACTCAAGATAATAAGAAATTAAATTCTGGTCAAAGGCTGAGACACCATTTCCCGACATCGTCTGTAAACTACTACCCCAGTTTACATATACAGCGCATATTTTGGAAACCATCACAATCGAGCAATATGTGTTGATGGTTTTGATAGTTTTTTACAGAACTAACAGAAATCCCTGTGTTAGCAAGGAATGATCAATGCGAAGACGGGTAACCAACACCTCTTCCGTGTTGAATATATTTATTCAATTAAGGATAAGAGAATTCCTAATCATGAAATCATTTAATATATATATATATATAATAGATAATTCTCAAATTCATTTTTTGCCTCTCTCCTCTCTCTTTCTTATATATAAAATTATGTATGGTTTAATAATTATAATATAAATCCTTCTCTTTTCTTAATTTTTATCCAAATAAAAAAAATTTTCTAAAAATTTCAAAATGATACTTTCATATTTAAAGTTAAATCAATTAAAAACAAATAATAAATAATAAAAATTAATCTAATTATATCAAAGTATTACTAACGAAAGTTTCTCTATATAATAAGTAATTATTAGTAATTAAATTTCTTATTCATTTGCCCAATTTTTGATATTAAAATTCTATCCTCTTCTTACGTGAGGGAGAAGAGGATAGAATCGTTATTCAATTAAGGATAAGAGAATTCCTAATCATGAAATCATTTAATATATATATAATAGATAATTCTCAAATTCATTTTTCGCCTCTCTCCTCTCTCTTTCTTATATTGCATGTATTGAAGGCCTTTAAAGATGGACAGTATTTTTAATGGATCTGTGGAGCGTCGAATTTTACAAGTTGGGTCTGGCCGTTTGAAAGCCCAACTTCAGTTTAGGCCAAGATTACAAATCGTGTCAAAAACAGGTTGGGTCGAATAAATATTAACTTTTATTATTAGACGATAATGTACTCAATACGCATGCGTATTTTCATTACCAAAATAAATAATAGACAAATAATATAAACAAAAATGATTTCATTACTGGACAAGTGTCCAGTTATTATCATGTACAGTAATTCAAACTATTAATAAACAAATTTTAATAAAATGATTATATTATAGTATATGAAACCATATATGGGTGATAATTATGTACTTGAAATAAAATAAATTGATGGTTAAAACCAGAAAAACAAATGGTATTTTTGTTTTCCGGTTTTCGTACGGTAATTTCAGGTGAGATACATTATTTCAGTAGTGTCTTGTATGGTATTCAGAAATTTTTGTTTTTCTTCTTCTTTCATCCGGATCACCCACTTTGGGGTACGCCAAATCAATTACTTTGATGTGCGTTAGCTGCCCTCCGCTGTATCCAATACTGCTTCATTCTATCCGAGGCTGCCTTCCTTCTTTCATCCGAGACTGCCCCACCCCTTTTAGATGTTGGTTTTTCTTGGTTAAACTGTTTTGTTTTTATAAACAGTTTAAATTTAAAAAATCTACAAGTGTACAAAAAATATTTTGCATTTAACCTTTATACGAGTATATTACTGTTTAACAATTATGTAAAAATAAATCCAGAAAATTTCATTAAGAAATATTACCAACTGACAAAAAATAAATTTATTTTCCAAATAATTGGGAAACACTGTATTTTTACTATACGAGGTGTGGCTATTAAATAACAAGACACGCTGCGGCGGAAAAGTGCCTATGTGCCAACCGCCATTGACCGACAGCTGTTTAGTGTGAAGCTTTCTCTTCAGAATGCATTTAGTCTCGTTTGTGTATCCAACACCGTTTAGTCATAACCTTCATTTCCGTTAGTGTTATTTTGTTTTGCCGGAAAAAATGGTTAGTGTAATAATAGAGCAACGATTTGTTGTTAAATTTCACTTCAAACTTGGAAAATACGCTACTGAAACTTATAATTTACTGAAAGAAGTGAATGGCAGTGAATGTTTATCGTGGGCACGTGTTTTTGAATGGTTTAAGCGTTTTCAAGATGGCCGACAAGATGTTGAAGATGATTCGTGGCCAGGTCGCCCTACAACGTCAAAAACAGATGACAATGTCAAAAAAGTTGCTAATTTGATTTGGTCTGACCGTCGATTAAGTATTTGTGCAATTGGTGAAACTGTAGGTATTGATAAAGAATGTGTACGGCAAATTTTATGTGACAATTTGAACATGCAAAAAAGTGTGTGCCAAAAATTCTCACGTTTGAACAACAAGCAGCTCGCAAAAATGTTTGTACTGACACTTTGGATGCCATTGAAAACGAGCCAAATTTATTGGAAAGGATAACAACATGTGATGAATCATGGTTTTTTACGTATGATCCGGAAACAAAGCGCCAATCCATGCATTGGAAGACCCCAACTTCACGAGAGCCAAAAAAGCAAGAATCAGCAAGTCAAAATTTAAAGCAATGGTGATTGTTTTTTCCGATATTCATAGGATTGTGTACCTTCGCTGGATTCCCGAAGTTCAAACAATTAATTAATATTACTACCTTGAGGTACTTGGTAAACTAAGTGAAAAAGTAAGGAAAAACGACCCGAAATATTGAAGGACAAATCATGGGTTTTCCACCAAGACAATGCGACAGCTCATTCTGCGTTATCTGTCAAGAGGTTCCTAGCCAAGTACAGCATCCTAGTGTTAGAACATCCACCTTACTCACCAGACTTGCACCATGTGACTTCTATCTGTTCCCTAAGGTGAAATCTGCATTAAAATGGACGAGATTTGTGTCCGTGGAAGCTGTAAATGTGAAAGCAGCAAGAGTCCTGAAGGAGTTGACAGAAGATGACTTCCAACAATGACTGTTTCCAAAAATGGAAAATTCGCATGGAGCATTGTAGGGATAGAGAAGGGGTATATATTGAAGGTGATAATAAGTAATTATGAATAAAATGAAAATACAATTTTTTTACGTCATTCTCGTTATTTAATAGCTACACCTTGTAAATAAGCTATTTCAAAGGCCATTTTTTTTTTTAATGAAAATAATTTATTGTCATAAGCAATGCAGCATTCAGTGTCTTTATCAAATGAAACACAACTATAACTTTGCCTTGAATTAATTTATTTTTGATACTTAACAAAAGTAAACACCTAGCGTTATCTTCAATAATTCTGGCTTCATGTGTTTATAATGTTATCGCATCCTTCGTTAGCCAGTAGTCAATATACTGTCATCGTACCAAATTTTACTTAGTATGTCATCAGTTCTTTTACTGTGTGTTTAACTCGTTAAAAAAATTAAACAGTTATAATATCATCAACAAAACGTTTAGTGTCTTTGTGTGCGAGATTCACATTGTTTTTTAAATCATGTTTTCAATTTTTTTTTTTTTAATATTTGTTAAATGGGTTCTAAGAGAAGTGTTTATGGTATTGGAAGTAAAAGACAAACTTTGACAATTGAACTAAAAAACAGCTACAATACAATCTAAAAAAATATACGGTACTGATTAGTTCTATGTGACATAATTACATTTTGTATGAATTGAGTTAAAATAAAAATAAATTTATTTTCTTCTGAATTTTCTTAATTCTTTATCTTTGACATATTAATGGTGATTATTCAATTATTTTTCCGAGTACTCAATTATTTTTTCCTATATAAAAAATTAAAATGTTGTTGTTTCCTATGGCTAGCCCGGACTCCAGTCTATCAGCATCCTTGCCTACCAATACAGCCGAGCGAAGCTCTTCTGTTGTCTCGAATCAGCATTCAATCCAGGGCATGTCAGCAGGTGTTCCTTGTTCATATTTGAGTTCGTCTCTTGGCACAGAGGGCACATTTCAGAGGAGTAGATTCCAATGTGCTTCAAGTGGGCAGCGAGGCAGTCATGACCAATGTCAAGACGTAACTGTGCCACTGACTGTCTACTTGGTTTTTCCTTCAGTCCGTACCATTCCTCATCTGTATTTTCCCAGCGTTTGCTTTTTGCTACGCTCTTCATTTTTTCCATCTGCTGTTTCTTATTGTACTTTTGAGCATGACTTTTGCCTTATTTGGATTGTGCAAATGTTTGTGTTGAGGTAGGAGTGAACCTTTCTTTGCCAGCTCATCTGCAGCCTCATTTCCTGGTACACCTACATGAGAAGGGATCCATTGGAACACTATATTTCTGTTTAATTTTTGAAGCGTTCGTAACATTTGATATATTTCTTTAAGATTGTTGCCCGCTGATGATGAATGCCTTGGAATCTGTCAGTATTACACAGTTTTGGTGTTTATGCGAAGTGTTCAGCAGAAGGAGAAGAGCCTTAGATGTGGCCTCCATCTCGGCGTCAAAATTCGACCTGTTCAGCCCAACCGGGTAGTGGAGGGAGAAATGGGATGTGTACACTCCCGCTCCGGTGCTTCTGTCCTCATACTTGGATCCATCTGTGTAGATTATCAACCATTGGTCGGAAGGGTATCTTTCTTCTAATGTGGAGATGGCCAGTTGTCGGAGAAGCAATGGGCCATTCGATTAACATTCAAATTAAAATGTTTTGTTGTTTAAAAAATAAATAAAAATATAGTCCGGGTTAAATAAAGAGGACTTACTGAAGTTCTACAGTATTAGACCATTAAGTTGCGTTTACAATACTTTAAATAAATAATTTCTCAAACTAAATGTAAAAACAGAATACCTTATTTTTAACCGTACAAACGTAACAGTTTGGATTCGGTTTGATTAAAGTTTTTTCCGGAACAACTATCTGTCCTCTATTGTTCGGTTTGAACCTAACGTAGGTGGTTTGGCACTTCTCCATTTTTGAACTAAGTATATTGATAGCGTGAAGTACCATTATGCCTGCAATCATTGCACATTGATAGCGTGAAGTACCATTATGCAATCATTGCATTAGTAGTGGCTATAGCGGGTATAATGTTGTATAATGTTGCACATTGATAGCGTGAAGTACCATTATGCCTGCAATCATTGCATTAGTAGTGGCTATAGCGGGTATAATGTTGCCTGCCATCGCTGAAACAACAAAAGTTAAACATTAGCACAACACTCAGTGACAGTGTACAAGAGAACAATTAAGCCTTCGTGCGTAAAGTAAGAGGGCTGCTCAGTAAATAACTTATGTTTTAGGCTGATGTGGAAAGGGGCGAGGGGCTAACGCTGCCATCTTGTGTCTGGGAATTCCCTCCAGCTGTGGTAGCATGAGGTTGCTACCAACCTTGCTTCCTATAATACAGTCCAAACTGGTCTGGGAGTGTTGGAAGAACCTTGACGTTCTGTCCCGGGATAACCGGGTAACTCTTCACTGGGTTCCGGGGCATAGGGGAGTTGAAGGTAATGAGGAAGCAGACCGACTGGCTGGACTTGGATCTGGATCTGAGTTTTTCGGACCTGAACCGGCTTTAGGGATTTCTCTATCGTTGGCCAGGTCCACTATTAATAGGTGGATTACATGTCAACACCAGGTAAGATGGGACAACCTTCATGGGCATTCCCAAGCGAAACAGGTATCACTAATGTGTTATTCGACGCGTCTTTGGGCTTTAAACAATAAAAACACGTTGAACAAAGTTTGAGATTTTTTTTGTTTTTCAATTACTGGATAATACATGAAATTATGATTTGTATACAGAATTAGATTTAGATAAATTGTTTTGTTTTATTTTTAAATTATATATAAAATATGAATTAAAAGCTCTAAAAATGTCAAGTAATAGGATGCTTGATTTTTTTCGCTAAAGAGATAATACATAAAAACCTATTTTGATATAAGGAATGTCAATTTTTATAAGATAAATATATATTGTTGCTCACCAAGGCACTCACAGAGCTCAGGAGAATGGCAACGTCAGATGTTTACTTTGGTAGAAGTTGTACGGCAAGCAAGTAACAAAATAATATTCAAGTAGCTATTAAATTCCACTTACATATTTACAGTACACTGGATTTGGGAAACTGGTTTTATCTACACTGCAATGTACAAATTATCAAAACTATAGTGAAATGTAGGGAAAAATTGTACTTAAATTACATACCTTGGGTGGAGAGGGAAATTTGTGACTGTTTTTAACACAATCTAAAAGAGAAAAATGTCTTTCATTTCGTGGCAAGGTGTCCAATTTTGTTGATTTTTTTAGAAAACGTTTTTTCAAAAAAATAAAAACTTTCAAGAGAAGAATTTAAAGGATATTTAAACAGAAGGGATTTGGTTTGCCTGGTTCGGTATGTTCAGCAGGCATGACAGTATAGGTATGATTTAATAAAAGAATTTAATTATTAATAATAGTGACAGTACAATAAATAATAATAAAGACACATACAACAAGACGTCCCTCTTCTGGAATACAAAGATAAGGCATTATCATACGGTAATTAAACCAGAAGCCTTATATGCAGCTGAAACATTATCTCTCACAACCCAGAGCCCACTTGAAAGGCTGGAGATCAAAGAAAGAAAGATATTACGAAAAATCTTAGGCCCCAAATTCCGTAAAAACCAATTACTCCACATCAGTAACGAAACTCTTTACCAAAAAACTGAAACACTATCAGACACAATAAGAAAAAGGAGAATTGATTTTTATGGGCACATCCTCCGAATGGACAAAAATAGACTAACCAAAAAAATATTTGACTACTTTCGCAATAGAAGAGCCAAACCACTTTGGTTTAGAGAAACAGAGAAAGACATAACAGAACTACAAATCATTGACACTATGCTCGTGGACAGAACAGCCAAAACAATAACCAAGGACAAGAAGCAACGGTTCCGAGGCAAAATCAAATCCAAGCGAACGATCCAAATCCCTGACGAAGAAAGAAAAGCAAGATCACAACGAATGAAGCCCAGTGGCTACGAGAAAGGCACAGAATATTAAAAAGTGATTGATTTAGTGTACCCCAAAGTTGGGTGAAACAAATAAAGAGAACAGTGACTATTTGTTTTTAATAGCTTTTGGTATAATTTAGTTGTGTATAAAGTATTGATAAAAAATAATAAAAATATAAATGAATGTTAAAAATAATGGATATTGATATACTTAGACAGCACGTAGATGTGTAAGTTTACAAAAATTATAAAAAAGCATTTAGAATATCAATCAGCAGAAGGTCTGAAAATGATGACCAATGTAAAATAAAGAATTAAGACTTAAGACAAAATGGAATTATGCACTTGATCTGATTAATAAATTACTGGAAGAAAATTTTGTTAGAAAGAACTGAAATTTAGACTAAAGTGGTCCCATGAGGCCAAAAATAAATTTAAAAAAATAAAGCATTTCAGAAGATAGAACCATTGAAGATAGAACCATTGTAGGATATCTTTCTTAGAGCATATCCTGAGAATGAAAGACTAGAATTGTGAAAAAACAAACGGAATTTTATTGGAAGAGGAAAACCCAACCCAAGTGGCTAAAACTGGCTATAGAGGACATGAAGAAACTGGGTATTGAAAGAAGAGAGTTGGAGGAGGAATCCCAAAATTTCAGGCTAATGAAAGAGCTAAAAACGAGATTCAGAAGAACAGATATCAATAGAAAAAAGACAGTGCCCGAAGCCGAGAGGAAAAATAGATCTGACCGCATGAAGAACTACCACGCAGAATTAAGAGCAAAAAGAACAGCCAATAAGATAACTTAGTGGTCCCCTGAGGCCGTAAAAGAAGGAAGAAAAGAAGAAGAAATAAAGCATTGTTAATAATGTTATTATTATTATTATCATCATTATCAATCTGCAGCATATTCTTCTTAGCTGCCGGTATCCAGTCCTGCATAGAGACATTCTTAGAACGAAGGTGACAGGAGTGGAAGAGATTTTAAAGGGGATGAAATTCTGGACTCTCGCTTTCCTTGCCTACCATGGACACCGGGCCATCGGCTATACCTGAAGCCGGAAGAAGTAAGTATCATCATCAATCGAAGGTAGGAACAAGTGGTCTCCATGGTTGCTGGTGCATGACTATCCCAAGCACTGATGGTAGACGTACAGAACATTTTGAGTGCTGCCATTATACCCACACAAAAATTCCCTGCAACTCTCACTTTACCTATCTACTGTGTGGATTTAAAAAAACATATTAACTTACTTATGAGACACCCCTCATTTTTGCATTCAGAGAGTCATGATATTCTAATCAGATCTGATAATTATTAACTGTATAGTACCCAAAATTTGGGTGAGCCACTGCTTGTAGCGTACTTTTTCCATCACGCTTGGCACATTTTTTTGTTTATGTCTAGCGCTCAGAATTAAATGGTACATATTTCATTATTTGTCCCATTAATGCGTAGTTTTATTATAAACGTTTATACAGTGCTTCAACTAATTTTATCAATAAACCATATGCACTGGTGTTATATACGTTACAAAAAAAAACGTTCTTGGAAAAACTTACATTTTATATCAAATCTGGTGTTCAGTGGAATGCCGAAAATATAAGCCCTGATGTTGGCACAAGCGGCGACAAAATCCATTGAATGGTTGTCGTCTTTGTCCCAGACCAGGTGGTCATCTGCTTTTAAGGCCTGGAAAACAAAGAAGGGTTTTAGAGATCCCAGTAGAGCTGGTCAACCAAAATATGTGCAGAAATAATAAAACACAATTAAATCTAACCATACCGTAATCAGCACAATCAAGTAGTCTGTGCACTGACTGTCTCATTGATACTGAAAAATC
>CM040186.1:8761831-8926831 GCA_022606455.1 Callitettix versicolor | reverse complement strand
GCCGCGTACGCAGGTGCAAAAATCATAGCACTATCCCAACTACTTGGCCCACAGTGACCAACAATATATTCCGAACAGCCCTCGTAATATGATATAATGTTTTACTAAATTTAGTACAGTTTTGTAAATAGGCCTTCTAGATCAATTTAGAACTTGTTTTACTGAATAAGGATAAAGTCAGCTGTTTATTCAACAAAAAAATTGTGGAACATATGTTAAAGATGAGAATAGAAGGTAACCATTACAAATAATTTTAGCAGACGTCTATTTCGCTGGTGTGATGGAAGTGAGTTTAGAAAGTATCGACTGTTAGCCGCTGTATCACTGTTTTTTTGGCTGCCTATTCAAAATTTTTGATCAAGACTATATTTGTGCAACATTTAAAACTACTGCACACCTGCATTCCTAATTTCACCTTCCTATCATTTATGATTGTTGAGATATTATACCTGAGATACTCATAATCACCAGATCTCATAGGGACACCAGATCAAAATTTTAAGGTAAAAATATATCCGTACATTTTTTTTTAACTATAATCAACCTTTAAACCGTACCAAATTTCAACTTCTTAGCTGTCACATTCACAGTTAGACATTTTCATATTTACTTTGTAACCTCGAAATTCCATGAAACTGTTTTTTTCGGCAAAACTATTTTTTCCGGGTGATACTGTTTTTTTCGGAAGAAATTGTTTTTCAGCAAAACTGCTTTTTCTGGAGAAAATGTTTTTTGGGCGAAACAGTCATTTTCGGGAAATCATTTTTTTTCAGGCGAAGAGTTTTTTGGTGAACTTTTTCGGGTGAAACTGTTTTTTTTTGGGCCAAACTGTTTTTTTTGGACGCAGCAAGAACTGATAGCCAGATTTTAAGAAATCAGACTAATTTTTTGTGAACAGTTCTCAATTTTTTAAAATTTTTTTGAGGGAATATGAGTCATGTTTTGGGGAAAGATTGCATATGAGCGAAATTCTGTGAAAATTGTTCAGTTGATTTAAAAAAAGTTGTTGTTTTTCCAATGGCTTCCGCTGGCTCACGCCATCTTTGATCTTGCTTCCCAGTAGAGGCCAGGGAGGTCTCCTCTTCTCTGCTTCTCTTCATCTAATTTTCTGCAGACCAGGAGGTGGTCCTTGTTCATGATGGTGTCTGGGCATTCACACAATGTGCAGTTGTCATAGTTTAATATCTTAATTTTCTTCAGGTGTTCATTCAGACAGTCGTGTCCAGTTGTCAGCCGAAAGACCGCGACAGATGTCCTCCTCTGGAGATCCTTGACCTTCCCATACAAGTCAAATACATTCTCATAAGGCTTGTTCTTTATGTCTTCCTTGACTTTGTTTGTAAATTCAAGGTAAGATGTTCACTTCAGTGCACTAATCCTAGCCTCCAGTGTGAGCATTCTTTTTGGTTTCTGCACTATAAGGGTTCCTTGTTTGGCCAGCTTGTCTGCCCGCTCATTCCCTTGTATGCCTACATGTGACGGGATCCACTGCAGAACCAATTCCTTGGTAATGTGTTTAACTATTTTGTATTTCTTCTGGATCGACTCTATCATAGAGCCTGCAGATGTGTTGTCAGCAATTGCTTGTAATGCAGATTTAGAGTCAACTAATATCACTATGTTATTATTCAACCATAGCCTCGTTATTACTTGCCTCAATGCCTCATCGATTGCAAATAACTCCACCTCAAAAACAGTGGCGTCCGAGCTTAATGCAAAGTAGTGAGAAAAATGCTTACAGAATATTCCCGTGAGCATTATTAAAAAATTTATTTTGATAATTTTTAGAAGTTTTTGTAACCGAAAAACTGTTTGAAACAAAGATAAAACTTCACAATTGGTTGCAAAATGATTGTATTACAGTAACATGCAGAATTTCATTAAACCGATCAATAAATCATTAAAAACCACTTTTTTGTACTTAGGGACCTAAAAACTGATATATCCATAAAAATCTTTACATTTTTCACTACAACCACAATTAAAAATTTAGTACCGGGTGATCGAGCTCAACTCATGTTGTTTTTGAAAATTGTTTGAAATACTTTGAAATCTTTCGTTCAAACTTTTGTTAAATGATGTTCAATATAATAAAATTAAATAACATGTACACAATATTTACAAAACAATCGTATATACATGTGGATGCGTTCAGTAAAAAATGAACATGTATTAAATAATTAATATAAAAATATTGAAATTTAAAGCATTATAAATCTCTGCAAATGAAAAAACAAAAAATTTATCTCCAATAACCGTGCAAATGATCAAATATTAAAATCTTCAAAGTTGTCAGGGAAATTCCAAGTCTCTACATTTTCATCGATCTGCATATTTGTTGTCGGAAAATAATTATTCAAATGTTCTTGTAAATACTTCTTTCCAAACAACATTTCTTGTGTGGCGAGTGTTTTCTGGGGGCAAAATAATTTTCAGTATTTCGCCTTTTAACTCTGGAGAAAGCTACATATAACAATTCCATGCATAAAAACTGTCCTTAGTAGGAATATCCCAACTGATACAAATGTCTGCACCTAACTTTATGTATTGTCATAGCAAAAGCTGGCCTAACAGGAAATTGATGTCTTTGCATTGTGCATCCAAGCTTACTTTCACTTGACTCTAATGTAATTCTAGGAATATGAACTTCTCTACCTGAAAACTGGCAATGTATATAGTAGGGGGCCTAGAATTTTACAGTCTGGTCAGGTCAATTGAAAAACCTGACTTCCCTCTGGTCAAGTAAATATTAAGTTTTATTTTTAGGCAATAATGTACTAAAATTCGTAATATACAAATAATATAAACAAAGAGCAATTTAATTAATCATCGAAGGTCAAGTGTCTAACCACTTACAATCATTCTATTTGTTTTACTGGACATAGCCTATTGTGGTCCTGTCAGTGGGTGCAGTATTATTGGTTAGTAGTTTTATTTATTGTGATACTACAATGAGAAGGGACCAAGTGGACTGTGCATGTTTACAAATACAGTTTCCTCCTTGGGCCAGGTCAACACATTGCCTTGTCAAATAAATATGTCTGTGATTCACAAATGTACACAATCAGTTCAGAGAATCTGCAGATATCCTTATCCGAATGTATATCATTTCATGATTATGTACTAAATAAAAGATATAAACAAAGACAATTTAATTAATCAGTGCTGGATTATAAAGCCGTTATGTATTCACACAACTTTTGACCGATATAATTTTTTTTTTTTGACTTGGCTGTCAGAGGATTAAATATGAAATGAAGGGTTTTTATTTATATTTTTTTTTTACTTAGGCCTAGCTAAAAATGTGATGGGTTCCCCAAAAAACCCCGACCTGAACTCTAAAAAACTTGGCCCGCAGACCCCTAAATAGCTATACACTCTATATAAATTTAAGGTTATAAATTTGACATTTTGCAATTTTTTACGGGCATGAGACCTAGCACAATCGAATCTGCACCTTTCAAAACCTTTATGTACAAAGTTTTGTCAAATTTGTTAGCCGTTTTCGAGATACGCTGAACATACAAACATACATACAGAAATTGCTCATTTAATATTATAAAATTTTGTAACCATTCTCATTAAATTTTTCTAGGTTTGGTCACGAGAATTTCACCAAACTGCACAAAGAATTTCCTGACTTTAGTTAAAACGTATATCACCAACAGATGGACAAATCTTTGTTTGAAAAAAAATTCTAAGTGCACAATAAACTGACAACTGCCATACTGAACTTGCTGAACTAATGCAACACTTATTTACAGTTAACAGAAGCAAAAGCTAAGTGTCACATGCAGCTTCAGTATGTGATTTTAAAGCATTTCATTGTTAATTAAAATAATTATTTTTACTGCTCAAGGCGTTGCGTTGCTCGCCTGCTGGCAGTTGTGATGATTCCTGTATTTGAGAGAATGATCGACAGTAGTTCTCAAGTACATCCCAAGTGAAATCGTCTGTATTTGGATAACCTAAAAATAAGAATCGGCATTGTAATGCCACCAGAATTTGTGAAATTGAAAATCAGTGTGACAGTGCATCTTTACAACTGTTATTGGATTAAGTAACAGCCCTATATTACTTCGAATTTTATTTATACTACAAAAAAAGTATTTATTTTTTACCTGGCTTCGACTGGAAAATGAAGTCTTGTACTTTACATTATGAAATCAACACCGGTTGTAACATTTATAACATATTTTGATTGGTCAAGTGTGTTAGTGCATCAGCATTTTCTGTTAGTCAAATTACATTCAGACTTTGCATAAAAATTGTTTTACTTATAATTTTAACAACTTCGTTACATACGAGGGTGGTCTGACAAGTTTCCGACCTCAACATGAAGATAGCAGCACTCGTCAGTGGCAGTACTCGAATTTCGTTGTTCATCTGTTGACAGTTACTCACCAAAGTTTCAGCCATTTTTGACGTGCAGTTGTTATGTAACAGTCGTTTAAATGAGTTGATGTATTTTTATGAAAATGGACAAAATTGAGTATCGAGCTGTCATTAAATATTTGTTTTTGAAAGGCAATACGCCTACGCAAATCAAAGATGAGTGGGATTCTGTGTATGGGGACTCTACACCATCATTTACCACAGTGAAATTTTGGGCAGCTGAATTTAAATGTGGCTGTAAGAGCTTGGGAGAGCTTGAACGTTCGGGATGTCCAAAAACTGCAACTACCAATGAAAACATTGCCAATAGTGCTAGATGACCGCCGAATTAAAGTGAGAGAGATAGCAGACATTATGAACATGTCAAAAGAACGTGTTTATCACATATTAAATCAACATTTAGACATGAGATAGCTGTCTGCGTGTTGGGTGCCGCGTTAGACCAAAAACGTGTTCGAATGAACATTTCCAATGCTCTGTTGGCGCAGTTTAGGCGCAATAAATCCCAGTTTTGGCACCGATTAATTACTGTAGATGAAACTTAAAGCCACCATTATACACCCAAAACAAAAATACAGTTCAAACAGTGAACTGCAAAGGGTGAACCGGCTCCAAAAACTGTTTTTTAAGCTGGGACAGTGATGACGACTGTTTTTTGGGATAGTCATGGAGTTATTTTAATTGACTATCTTCAAAAAGGAAAAACCATTACAGGAGCATACTACGCATCATTACCTGACAAGCTGAAGTCAGAACTTGCGGAAAAATGGCCACATTTGCAGAAAAAGAAAATCCTGTTTCACCAAGACAACGCACCGTCTCACACTTCAGCGGATGCCATGGCGAAAATCCACGAATTACGGTTTGAACTGCTTGACCATCCGTTGTTGTTATTTTAAGGTGAAAAGCACATTGAGGCTATTATCGCCTCCCTAAATATAAGTGTGAGTATAAAGTGTTAAAGTCGTAAGTGTAGTGTAGTAAGTGTGTGTGTTAAGACTTGGGTACCGCGAGGAACGTCTAAATCCTCTCAATAAGTGCAGCTAGTCTGCACCCCCTGCGGGAAAACTGCTTGACCATCCGCCTTACTCACCAGATCTAGCCCCAAGCGACTTCTTTTTATTCCCTCATCTAAAAATTGCGCTCAGAGGACAGAGATTTTCGTCAAATGAAGAGGCAATCACCTTCGTGAACAATTATTTTGCAGAGAAAAACGCCGAGTACTATGTAGACGGGTTACAGAGATGGGAGCATCGCTGGGAGAAGTGTGTAGAGGTACAAGACTATGATGAAATTTTTTTTTTTAATTTCTGAAAAAATGTCTTGTATCTTTGTTAGGTCGGAAACTTTTCAGACCACCCTAGTAATAAAAAATGTCCGTTTGTTTAAAATCTTAAAACAACCAACACTATTTTATATTTATACAAAAATCTGATTTTACTACCAGTGTTAAATTCTGCATTAAATGAAAACACGTTGACATCATTAGTTTTTGAAACGGATTAGTTTTGCCAGGTAATTAACTTGTCTACGCTATTACCAAAATCAATTTTTGTACAATAGAAAGAATAAAGGTTTTTTTTGTTTTTCAAATTGATTTGAAACTGTAAGTTAATTTTATATCGAATTTAGTAGATTTATGCATCACAACAGCATAAATTTTTATAGAATTAATTGAATAAGATAAAGATTGTGTTAAAGTTTTGCAACATTTACTTATGTTCTCTTTCTGATTCTTTAGCGATATTTTTGCTGACTCTCACTTCAATATAGGCCTATAATTCAAATTTGTGAAAATAAAGTACCAGTTACGACGCTAGGAACAAAAGGTGACTTTTTTAACAAAACTTCTACAATAATATTTTCGGTAAACTTGAGTTTTATGGACTTTATAGATTTGGGTAATTTCTGCAATAAAACACTAATTTTTATGCCCAGTATTGATAATACAAAATGTAAAAGGATAGAAACAACGACAAGTTACAGAAAAGTTTTAAAAAACAAGTTAAGTGAGAAATGTGTTTTTAATGGTGAAAACGATAAATTTAATGTGTTATTAATAATTAAGTGTGCATTATTAATAATGAAAATACATTTTTTTCAAAAAAAAAGGACTCCAAAACCTAACTCAACTCGGCTGTTCCGTATTTAATAAAATGCACATTATTAATAACGAAAAGAATTTACTTTTTTTTAAAAAAAAAGAACATAACCTAAATCAACTCTGCTGTTTTTTCTTTTAATTCAGTTGTTACATGAATAGCTAGTATGCCTTAAAAAAAAGTAACCTTTGTAAATAGCGTCATTTCGGCAAACAAATAATGGCAGCTGTTTTTTCACTACAAAAACTATCACAATAATAAATGATTTATTATAAACTGTGTATTAACCCTAGAATGGACGGGCTGGGTCTGTAAAACCCAGACATTTTTAAATTATGTTAGATTCAAGGTCATTGGCGTTGCAGACCGTTATTTCTCTCTGTACCTTCCTAAGAGTCTACAGAATGCGCTACTGTTGCACGTTTGCCTCAGCTCTTAGTCATCAGTTGTCACGTGTTTGAATATCTTGTGGGTCTGTCAGACCCAGCCAGTCCGCTTCACGTTATTTTTTCTGACACAGCAGGATTTGTGTTTTAGGACTGTTTTTAATTTTTACTTTTGTTCATTTTAATACTATTGACAAGTTTAAACAAGTATAAACGCAGTGCTTTTGTTGTTGACAAGAACTTGTCAAAACAGATGCTGCAACCCTACTTGACCATGCGAGCTCAGCAAAACAACCTCCCACGAAAGATTCGGCAGTTAGCAACTAAATTTTCTGGATATGAAGCTCAACCTAAAGAGGACCCTGCTCCGGGAAAGCGTGGGAAGATGCTCCATTTGTAAAGACAGCAAAACAAAATACTTTTGCAAAGAGTGTACAATTTGGTTATGTCTTAACCACAGTGAAATGTGTAGCGATTGCTGTAAAAATTAAGTTATTTGTCCCCTCCAAAAACATATTATTTTTGTATTTTAATTAATTCTTAATATTTTTCCTTAAAATCATTTTTTATATACTAGGTAAAATCACACACAATCAAAATTTAAAAATTCTTACCTTATTAATGTTATTTTTAAAAAATCATGCAATTTTTTGTTAAAAATGTACAAGATTACTTAGTTTTTTTATACCATTATTTGGGCGCAATATTATTTTGTTCAAACAGTGTTATACTACTAAAAACACTTCTAGGTTTTATATAAAAACATTTTTTGATCAATAAAAATAATTTGAAATTATTTGTAGATTTTTTAATTCTTGGGTCTGTCAGACCCAGCCCGTCCAGTACGCAACTTTTTTTGCCCGTTCATTCTAGGGTTTTGAGGTGAAGTAAATTTATTGTAAAAAGTAAACATAGAAGTAAATTCAAGTAAATTAAATATGCAAATATAAACAGCAATGATTTTCCGATACAGGTTAGTAATAAATGGCTAAAGACTTTAATTTATTGCACCATTTATCGTAATAAATTTTACTTCCACGCCTTAATATCTCTTAGGAAAATAAACACATAATACAAGCAAAATATTAAAATCATGACTTTTGCGAAAGTCCATAGAAATCAGGAACACCTTAATACAAGACTGCCAAAAAGGAGTGATGTTTTTCAAGGCTCTGTAAGTAGGTATATATGTATGTTATCATAATTTCTTAAAGGCTTGTCTGAATTTGATCTACCTTAGCTCGTTGGATTTCCACTTTACCAGGAGTGTCATAGGCTACATTACTTTCACCCAAACCACCCCCAATGGGGTGAAATAGACAGGATAAACTTATAAGTAATTTCAAATAGGATATATAAGCTGCCAGGATGAAATCATAAATTCTTCAATAACTAATGTACTCATACATTCTTAAATAACTGACGTACAAGTCTAAAAGATAATTACTAGGGACTATGTAATACGACTCACTCAGATTCAACCACGGAAAGCAATTGTAAAACACTAACTTCAGAACCCATAGGCCTAGAGTTACCACTCAAGTTTCAGCTGATTCAGGGCATTGATCTGGGAAAAATGACAACCTGAACACAAAAATCGGCTGAGCTAAATCAAAGTTACGAATATCGGAAGGAATGGTAGATAAACTAGCTTGGCTTTGTCCAAAGGCCAGGCTTGGAGACGATACCAGATCTTCAAATTAAAGTAAATAGTGAACAATGATCAATCATCGACACAACAAAAATTAAATAATTATAAAATGTTGTTGTTTCCTATGGCTAGCCCAGACTCCAGTCCATCAGCCTCCTTGCCTGCCAATACAGCCGAGCAAACCTCTTCTGTCATCTCAAATCAGCATTCAATCCAGGGTATGTCAGCAGGTATTCCTTGTTCATATTTGAGTTTGTCTTTGGCACAGAGGGCACATTTCAGAGGAGTAGACTCCAATGTGCTTCAAGTGGGCAGCGAGGCAGTCATGACCCGTGTCAAGACGGAACTGTGCCACTGACTGTCTCCTTGGTTTTTCCTTTAGTCCGTCCCATTCCTTGTCTATATTTTCCCAGCGTTTGCTTTTTGCTACGCTTTTCATTTTTTCCATCTGCTGTTTCTTCATTGTACTTTTGAGCATGGCTTTTGCCTTATTTGGATTGGGCAAATGATTGTGTTGGGGTAGGAGTGAACCTTTCTTTGCCAGCTCATCTGCAGCCTCATTTCCTGGCACACCTACATGAGAAGGGATCCATTGGAACACTATATTTCTGCTTAATTTTTGAAGTGTTCATAACATTTGATGTATTTTTTTAAGATTGTTGCCCGCTGACGATGATAGGGCCCGCACTGCTGCCTCGGAATCTGTCAGTATTATACAGTTTTGATGTTTATGCGAAGTGTTCAGCTGAAGGAGAAGATCCTTAGATATGACCTCCATCTCGGCGTCAAAATTCGACCTGTTCAGCCCAACCGGGTAGTGGAGGGAGAAATGGGGTGTGTACACTCCCGCTCCGGTGCTTTTATCCTCATACTTGGATCCATCTGTGTAGATTCTCAACCATTGGTCGGAGGGGTACATTTCTTCTATTGTCGAGATGGCCAGTTGTCGGAGAAGCGATGCGGGGCATTCTCTCTTGTTAACTTCCTCAGCCAAAGACAAATTTATGTCTATCTCCAGAAGGTGAATTGGGTTAGTTGGTATGGACATTTTGGTATGGGTTAGTTGATTGGAATTTTAATTAATAATTCTAAAATTAAAAATTACAAATAGCTGATTTCAACTGAAATACAAACTTTTCAATACCATACATGCTAACTGCAATCAGCATGTATGCCGTACATGGGGATCAGAACTATAACTTTGCAGTACCTTATTTGCAGTTTTATTCATTTTTAAAATTGCAAAATGGCTAAAAAAGGCTAATTTTCAATGGCTTAGTCACTAAAAATAACTAAATAAAAAAAATTACTTAAAAAAATAAAAAACAAATTACAAAAGAAACTATACATTTCATAATTAAACAAAATGAAAACAAAATGAAAGCAAAATGAAAGCAAAATGAAAGCAAAATGAAAATAAAATGAAAACAAAATGAAAGCAAAATGAAAACAAAATGAAAACAAAATTAAAGCAAAATGAAAATAAAATGAAAGCAAAATGAAAGCAAAATGAAAACAAAATGAAAACAACATGAAAACAAAATGAAAGCAAAATGAAAATAAAATTAAAACAAAATGAAAGCAAAATGAAATGAAAAAATGAAAAAACAAAATGAAAGCAAAATGAAAACAAAATTAAAACAAAATGAAAAAAATGAAAAAATTAAAATTAAAACAAAATGAAAGCAAAATGAAAACAAAATGAAAGCAAAATGAAAACAAAATGAAAACAAAATGAAAGCAAAATGAAAATAAAATTAAAACAAAATGAAAGCAAAATGAAAACAAAATGAAAGCAAAATGAAAACAAAATGAAAGCAAAATGAAAGCAAAATGAAAACAAAATGAAAACAAAATGAAAACAAAATGAAAAAAATGAAAACAAAATGAAAGCAAAATGAAAACAAAATGAAAGCAAAATGTAAGCAAAATGAAAACAACATGAAAACAACATGAAAACAAAATGAAAACAACATGAAAACAAAATGAAAACAAAATGAAAACAAAATGAAAACAACATGAAAACAAAATGAAAACAACATGAAAACAAAATGAAAACAACATGAAAACAAAATGAAAACAACATGAAAACAAAATGAAAACAAAATGAAAACAACATGAAAACAAAATGAAAACAAAATGAAAACAACATGAAAACAAAATGAAAACAACATGAAAACAAAATGAAAAAAACATGAAAACAAAATGAAAAAAAACATGAAAACAAAATGAAAACAACATGAAAACAAAATGAAATATAACTGATTTTAAAAATGAAAACTAGGTATTAAAATAAATGCTGAAGAATATTTTCCGAGTATTTAGTTAATAAATTATGAATTTACACGTTAAGTTTACACAATAGTACACAATTGTTATGTTATCAGTGCAGTATATATCCCTGACAAACTTTCAAGGTAATCTGAACATTGCACGATGTATCTTGTGTCATTTAGAAAATGTTGATCTTTTATTAACCATTTAAATCCAGTCGGAAGGCTGCACTCTCAATATATTTGCACTAAAGATTCTGGAGCTCGTCAAAAGCAGCAGTCGGTTCAAGGTGAAGTATAACGGGTAAAAAGCTTATAGCTGTGTCAGAGGTCAGTAGCAGAGAATCAGCAGAACCCAATATGGAAAGAAATAAAAATTGGTGTGTACGACTAGCAGACGTATCAGAGTGGTAAGTTCTCTGACTAACAAAGAATGTACTGTAATGACGAGAGACAACAGAAAATAAATTCTTTCATTTCTAATGGTTTTTATGGCTAAAGATAAACTAAATTTTGTTGTAAAATTATGATTTCGGCAACTGTCATAGCCTAAACGACATAGGAACTGAGTTACACAACGTAGTTCCACTTGCTAACAAACACCTAAACAACCACGCTAAAAAAATCCCCACACTTCTCTCCTGGCTTGAAACAGCCAAAGCCTGTGGGAGCCTGGTTCACTCCCATCAACCAATTCTCTCTTCCTGATGGTTCGCAGTGCATGCGTATCTCAGGTCTATACTATGCTAGACTAATACATTTCTGCCCAGGCTTTTTTACTACCGGCACATCACCTCGTATCTCCCGTGCACAAAAGCTTCATTCTGATTGGTGCATTCTTTCTCTAGTTTTAACAATGGAATTCTTAGAAATTATGGTGGCATTATGGAAATTATGGTCATAATTTCGAGTATAAATACAGATTGAAAATTATTGTTCGATAGAACATTTACGAAGACCACCTACTACAGAACTACACACAGCCTACCAACACCCGGACCAACTACATACGACACCACAACTTGCTCGGGAGGAAATAGTAGGGATCCAGCCAACTATAAACAAGAATTAGTTTCACCATTCCGAACTGGAAAAGTGCCTCACCAGCCTGCGGATAATTTGGTAAACGCCCAGACTTCTTCTATTTCTCCTGCAGACTACAACACTACATGCTTTTACCAAAAATCCGACAATTCATTTAGTCTATGTAACATTAATGTTCCTTACAGATTATTATACATACATACACAGATACACACGGAAAAACATCAAATTAAAAGCCATGTTTACTGGCTCAAGGTGTCTTCATACATACAAAATTTTTCATGGGGCTAATGTTTTCATGATCCCTATAAAAACTTTATTTTTTTTTTTTGGTATTTAACGTCTGACTATTGTGCACACTTGGGCTAATGCAGACGGTGGGATGATTTTATAGCGTATGAAAATGCCAAGCCCTCGACGGGAATCGAACCCGGGTCCTCGAGGTGAAAGCCTAGTACACTATCTACTAGACCACCAAGGCAGATTATATATACTTTTTTTTACAAATGCTGTGGATGAATGTAAGGTAATGATGTAATCGCATTTTTGCCCGCAGAGAAGCAGACTAGCTGCACCTATTGAGAGGATTTAGACGGCCCCCGAGTCTAACACATACTTACACTTACGACAAAACACTTTACACTCAACACTTACATTTAGGGAGGCGATAATAGCCTCAATGTGCTTTTCCCTTTAAAAAAACAATCACATGTTTTAAAACCCACTCTCAGAATAAAAACACAATTAAGACTCACCTGTAGGCAAATTATCCCATTCGAGAGGTGTCGGTGGACGGCGATTTTTCCACAAATTGCTCATACTCAACAAATACTTAATGTCATCGTGGAACAACTTTTTAAACAACTTTTCACTGTCGTAATTACAAGACTGCGCCCATATACGGGTTGACATTCTCGCTACGTTTCCGTCATCTTTTGCTTTTGTATTCATTGCTTCATTACCCGCTTCACCTGTGAAAAGTAACAAGAAACACATTTTTCAAAAGCAGTGAAACCTCTTTTTTCCTTCACTCGTAGCATTTCCATCATATGTCTTACAAATTTGGATTACGGCTAAACTTTCGTAATCGGCAAGGTCTTTAATTTGAATTATTCTAATGATACACAAACTCAAAACAAGCAACACAGTGGCGGTAGTAGTCACTGTGACTGTGGGTAGCTAGTGAAGAGGAAGGAAAAGTGATGAGCAAGCACGGATTTGTGATAACAGCGTTGTTGTGATCCACACAACCAAACGTACTTACTATCAGACATACCATGTATTATTTAAAAATGAAAACGCAAATTCTTCAATTTTATTAACCCTTATTTACTTATTATCACGCTTTTACAAAGAATTTTTTCTCCTGAAAAATACTTGCCTGGTCTTTCAAGTCACTGTATCACCCTGAATTATATAGTAAGTCAAGACTTTATGAAAGAATACTGATAAATACTACAAAAAAATTCATATCCAAAATTGACGTGTTTTTTAAGCTTTCTAACTAAATACACCACAAATATTACTCAAAGATAAAATTGTATACCTGCAGCTTCAGGGTCAGCAGTATCTGGTGAAACGTCTTCGTCCGGATCGAACGCGCCAAACAGCTGACTGAAAATTTAAAACACAACATAAAAATTGTCAAAAAAAATCTCTCTGTTAGACCTGCTTAGGTAACAAACCGAATATTGACCAGCCTTACTTGAACAGATGTTTCGCCCACACAATACAATGTACAGGTTCGGACGGTGTGTTGCGTATAGTACAGCCTGGGAAAGACTTTTGCGGCGGTTTCGGATCACATTCATAGCATTTTGTAATCCCGCCGTAGATGAGTTCTACTTGACCGTTATAACCAGCCGTGCCGCTTTCAACTAACGGTATTTCCGCTGCTAAACACAATCTGTTCACATGGTTACGTGCTGCACGATTGTCCAAAGCATTCAAAACTATGTTGAATTCTTTGAAGAAATTGATGTTATAATCGGAGCTGGAACAGTAAAACAACAATCATTCAGTGAACAGTTCAGAAAAACAAGATCAAATTAGAAATAAAACGGTAATTTAAACGTAATGAGTTTGCCTACAGAACTTCTTAAAGTAAGGTATAAATTAGCATTTTAAATTTCCAAATCAAAATAATCCAAACACTGAAAATAAAACACAAACACACTCGCATGCACTCACACACGCACACACATGCGCATACACACTCACACACACTCGAACTCATGCAAACACACACACTTACACACACACACACACACACACACACACACACACACACACACACACTGCACTCACACACACTCGCACACACTCGAACTCTCTCTCTCACACACACACACACGCGCGCGCACACACACACACACACACACACACACACACACACAACTCCATTCCCAAGATGAATGAGCAATGAGCGCATGAGTACAGATGTTACATGCACTGTTATATGCCTAACTACTTTACAGCCCACTAAACTGATTAAGAGAAAGTTTTCAATTTAGGAGCTTTTTGTACAGAAACAATGAACAAGAACAAGTTTCTTCATTCCCACAATCACAGTGTCACATTGACTAAAAAAACTGTTAATTAGAGCGGAATGAAGTAAATCATTAACAGTGACATATTATAATGCCAAATTCACATCAACACCCCAAACTGTTATGGCTTTGCAGTAGGCTAAAGCTACATTAAATTTAAAAAAGACTTAATTTGCTTTGATAAACTTACCTGATAATACTGTCATGATATGCTTTTACAGAAGCTTTTGGGTTAAACGTCAAAGCTGTTTCTCTGGCTACTTTTGCTTTTGACATTTTGACATGTTTCTTTTGAAATAAAAACTGACGGTTCAAATTGCTTACATCAATAGTATCCAGATCAATCTAGAACAAGTACATTTTTTTAAAGCACATAAAATTAAACTGTAAATTCGACATGGATCTTACAAACTAAGTTATTAATCACAATGATTATAAAACTTTCTAACCCATAAATCAAGAATTATTATTGTATTTTATTTTTTATTTTTTGGGTGTAGGCCTATTATTGATTATAGGCTATAATAAACAACTTAATAATAGCACACACAAAAATAATAGCTTTATAAAAATTTAACCTTAATTTTTTTAAATTTTTTAGTGACATGGTAACAATAGTTGTAGTATACAATATAATCACAAGAATTTTTTGTTTTGTTTTCATGAAATAAGAGCGTTATATACAGCAGAGTCTCAATTAGCTAGGATTATGACCTATTCTTCCCGTCAGTGGTCTATCCACTTACCTTGTACAGGCTAACGCGGTTTCGAAACTATCGTTTCATCTTCATCTTCAGTCCGTTATGTAAAGACGTACGACTCGTGTGTGTCGCTTGGCCAAGCTGAATCTTATCATGAATATTTTAATCGTGTAATTGTGCTCAGTGTTTGTGATTGATGTTTTAATGTTTTGTTTAACTGTATGACGACCTCAACAGAGGGATTTAACATTTTGTATCAGCCTGAAGATGAAACGATAGTTTCAAAACCGCAGTAGCCTTTACGAGGTGAGTGGACAGACCACTGACGGGAAGAATAAGTCATAATCCTAATTAAATACGTGGTATGGTGGCTATGTTACAATAACTCAATTAGCTGTCACCCATTTAACGACCAGTTTCTATAAACCATCAGATTAATTAAGTTATCCTGACAATTTTAAAGTCTTCCGCAGTAAATAATAAAAGTAAGACAAAACAAAACACTCTCACTGGACGTGACTTATTTACAGCATATATGATTACAGCTGATACTATCTGCTTTCCTAAGCATTTGATAGTCGAAAAGTAAACAATCCTATCATCTACTGAAATGAGACAGAATCACTTCAAATAGTGTCAACAAATTCCAAAAAAACAAGGGTATAAATGCTTCTACTGAAAGATAAATATTCTCACATTATTTACGATAATACCATTTAAAGTAAAAGTAGATCATGTAACTGTCATGAAAGTACTCAGCGGTGCTCACGCATGTTACGTAAATACTTGTCAAAAGGTTAAATACGGACAATTTACTGTATTAAAATTAAATAGAAAATTTAAAACTTTTACTATATTTTCCAAAATAATAGTAAAACATTTTGTGCTATAAACAAAGAATAGTATGTTATTTTTATCGTTATCCAAAAGTACAGGTGGTCTATTTTTGTTACCTATTTTGTCACCCACCAACCCAACTGTTCCGAGAATAATGGTTAATCAAGATTACTGTAATTTCAATCATTCTACTGCACACATACACAAAATTACATTTCACAAGGTCATGTTAGGTTGAAGTGTTCAACCGAACAGGTTCACCTAATTTTTAATTTAAACACATTTTAATATTATAACTTAAGGGTGTACAATATTACCCCTTGCCCAAAAAGCATAGAAATTGACGATTAATCACAATAAAATGGCTGTCACCACCGCAAGCCGGTCCCAAGCCCGAGCCTGTCTTTGAAAGATGGGGAAGTGTGGAGGGGGAGGAGTAACAACCTCGTAAAAAAAACAGGGTCCATCTTGCTTCGGATGGTAGTACCCTGTGATAGAGCCCCCGCCTAGGGTTACTAGGTGAAAACCGGCCAACGGTCTCAATGGCGGACGAGGAAATGAATTTCCCAACGGCGGAGAGATCGGAAGAGCTATCTCCAGGATTTACAATCTTGGTTGTATCACTGTGACCTTTGGGTCACTCAAAATATAACTTTCATTATTCATGGAAAAACCGAACTGGTTTAAAGAAATTGAAAAAGACCTAATAGAATTAAAAATTACAGAAAATTCACTGCTTGACCAAACTGCTAAGATAATTACCAAAGACGAAAGAATAAGATTCCAAGATAAAACCAAAATAAAACCTAAACCTATCATTTCAGAAGAGGAGAGGAAAAGAAGATCAGAAAGAATGAAGAGCTACTGGGAACAAAGAAAAGTACAGCGCGCAAGAAGTGATTAATTCAGCGTACCCCCAAGAGGGTGAAACAAAAAGAAGAAGAAAATGGCTGTCATCAAGAAATTAATTCAACTCGAAATGAGAAAATTTTGTCAAATATTTAGTTAAAAAGAACAACATAACTAAATCAAAATGTAGTGTTTCATAAAAATATTACAGTGAAATTTGGTTAAAGAAATAAAGTTTTTGTAAATAAAAACTACTGCACTGCTTCGTACAATAGAAAGTTTCTAATTACCTAACACAGGGCATTTGTTTAATTAACAGACATCACTTATTATCATAGACTATTATATTTTGGTACAATTACATTTTAGTTTATTGTAATTAAGAAGGCTAATATTAATATATGGTACAATTCCTCAAAATTATACTTTGGATTTTTATTGATTTCTTGTTATAGCCTAAAGGGCCTACATTAAAAAAAATGTTTTAGCGAGAAAAAAAATCAGAAATAAGTGGTGTCTTTTAAGTACATTAAACTAATGTCTCTGGTACATTTTAAACTAATTAAACTAATAAGGATTAGGGATCAGCATTAATGGTAAGAGTAGAGCAATGGGAGTAACTCATTCTCAAACCCAAAACTTTGAAGTGCACAGATCAGAAACTTAGACTGAACCATTCCTTACCCACATCGACCAAGTTTTTCAAACAATTACTAAATCTTTATAGATTACTAGCATTATCCGTCGCGGCTTTGCCCACGAAACTTAAACTGTTTCAGTAATGTAATAATTTAGAAACATAAAAGAACATATTAATAAAAGCGTGATCATCTAAACTCGTGATTATTTTACAGTGAATATGAAAAAATATTATAACCTGAATATGTTGTTTTATTGTCTTCAAACGTGTTCCATTCGAATTTAAGAAAATCTGATCAAGAATATTTTTGTCCAATACAAACATTTACACCATACACCTATTCTATATTTTTGTCCTTTTAGGGAATGAATTCGGGGGAAAATACTGAATTGTGTATATCATAATTTGTGTTTTAAAATGTTTTGTTTACTTTTAAGAAAATTTGATAAAAAATATTTTTCTCCAATGCAAACACTATTTTTTCTCCCATGATAACTCTTTTTCTATTTTTATTCTTTTAGGGGATGAATTCAGAAAAATGTTGAAATATGTGTTTCATAGCATATTTCTAAAATATAAGATAAACATTTTTTTATTCAATACAAAATTGTACCCCTTTTTTATTTTTTATACTGTCTTTCAATCTCTTTAGGGGATGCGTTTTGGGGAAAAATATATTCCATTACTTATACTTAAGAGTGACTACGTTACGTTTTAAGAAGGTCAGATGAAAAACATATTTTTTCCAATAAAAATTGTTGTACCTCATGTTTACCTCTTTAGGGGTTGCATACTGGAAAATCGTTTTTCAGTGCACCCCTTTTTCAGTGCATCTGACAATGTTGTAAAAAGGTACCCTGAAAATTTCAAGTGTCTAGCTATAATAGTATTGGCTGTACGTTATTAAATTTGGACTGGGTTAGTAGTTTAATGCTGTTAAAATCAAATTTTTGCAAAATCCTTTCTTAGTCGCGCTCACATATTAAAATGAAGATATCCTCAAAATTTCAAGTCTCTAGGTTATATAGTTTGGGCTGTACGTTGATCAGTCAGTCAAGACATTGCCTTTTATATGAGCTCCAATAATTTTTTTTTATCGTATTACGTCAATTTTCATAATTTTGTTCGCCAAAACACTTTTACATGCCCAAATTAATAATATAAAAGTTCAGAAACTACAGTTTTCGGAAAAAAAAGGAAAATAAAACTTAACCTAAATCACTTTTGTATGGAAGTAGGTAATGTGTTTTTCATTGTGACAATGATTAATTAAATGCATGTTATTAATAATGAAAAAATATAAACTTTTTTCTAAAGAACAACCTTAACCTAACTCAAATTGGTAGTTAGATGTTTACCTATCTTCATTAAGTTAATGTACTAACTCGATTCGGTTGTTGGGTATAAAATTAGTGTTCTGTAAAAGTTACCAACCTTTGTTGTAATGAGTGTTATTGCAATGGATATAAGACAGCCGCTGGTTTGTAAAAATAGTGAGTTCTTTGCTGTCATATTTGTATTTAAATAAAAAAAGAACACTACCGCATGAACAAATAAATAACTTGCACACTAACACTACCAGGGCTACTGGGTAACAAAGATCAATGACGTCTCACTCAGTAACACAATTAACCAAGAAGTTATAGAAAAAAACAATAAAGCTTACTTCAACAACAATATTTCCATGTTGTAGAGAAATAAGTATATTATAGATAAATTTTATTATCACCCCAAGCCTATAGTTTTATTTAATACCCACAGCAGCCTATCCACAACAGAATACAATAATTTACTTCCAAATATTTAATCCTAGCCTACATATTAGATACTTTATGCAATGTAAAAAATAAGGACGTTAAAATAGTTCCATAAAAACTGCAGAAAATCTTAACGTCAGAGAACAAAAGAAATTTCATTTCTTTTTTGTGAATATCACTTAATTTAATAATAAAATGTATAATAAAAAATATAAAAATCATTGATCTTAAAAAAAAGGAAAGTATCCTATTTTATGAGCTATAAGACAGACTTTTTTCTTAAAAAAATTGCCTCCAAAATTCAAATGCATCTTACACTCGAAATTAATATAAAAATTTTCAATGTTTGATTTAAAATTTCCGTGTCTTAACAATGGCTATATATTCGGGAAACCTATCTCTATCTGGCAAAATTGGGTTCAACTGGCAGCAACAGTGCACCGATGCAACAAACATGAGTTGCGGGGGATTCACAAGCTTTAGTTTTTTTTTGTGTTTAACGTCCAACTATTGTGCAAACTTGGGCTAATACAGATGATGGGATGATTTATAGCATATGAAAATGCCAAGCACTGGCCGGGAATCGAACCCGGGTCCTTGGGGTGAAAGTCCAGTACGCTATCAACTAGGCCACCGAGGCGACTTCAAGCTTACTAGTACTATCTCCCTCCAGCTCCATCATCACACATTCAGAATACTGTCTATGATGCGTCATTGCAGTATACAGTGCCAGTGAACTTGAACTGAAAGGATTTGGTTATTGGTAATAGTACAATATTTTTGTTGGTATCTAGTTTCGAAATGGAAAAAAATTAAAATAAATTTAGTCTGGCTTTGCTATATAATAATAAAAATGGTATAGTTTTTTTTAATGCTTAAAAATTAAGGTTATAGCATCTTTGTAAAATACGGTAGGTCAATTTCAGGAAACAGTAAAAATGCAGTGTAGCCCGTTCTGCCTTTTTCGATATTTTTTTTACTCAAACGCTTCAGTACCTGCCCAAAAGAAATAATCCAAAATATAAAAGCGAGGAAACCTTTTCTTCTTGAAGTACGATTAAAACCTCAAAATTACTACCGTGCAAAAGTCGCTAACGTGTTGTAGATCGGTAAAATGATAAAAATAAGTCTAAAACGATTTTGCATTATAAAAACTTTATTAAAAAAAACCCATAACCTGACACGTTGTAAGGCCTAACACGGTGATGTGTGAATATAAGTGACTGTTGGAAGGCTTACAGTTATCTTCTTTACTTTATTGCTTACAGAAAGCAATAATTACCTTTCTGACAACGGAACAAGGTTTTCACCCATCATCTGTATCAGTTAGGTTCACCACGCAAGAATTGTTCAGTTATGTTATTGAGTATTCTTTTTCTTTTTTTAAAAGAAAGGTTTTCTTCAAGCATCACCATGTTAGGCCTAACAACCATGTCATTAGGTTTTGGAATATTCTTTTTTAAAGAAATAACAGGTTTTCTTTACACATACCAAGGCAGTACAGGCTACACTACACTTTTACCCAGGGAACATTTACAAAAATATTGCATTGGTCATGCTGTTTTAGGTTAACCTAATAGGCTACCAAAATTTGTATCTTATTCCAAGGCTAACCTAATGGTTTTATGCAGCTAAACTAACCAAGTATTTATAGAATAAAACATGGTAATATTTCCAGGTTGGAGAGAAATAAGTACATTTTAGATCGATTTTAGAATCACTTCAAGCCTACAGTTTTACTAAATTAACTGCAGCCTACCCACAATATAGTGCAATACTTACTTCAAAATATTTAACTAAGCCTAGCTTACACATTAGATACTTACAATCTCAATATTCTTAAAGCCAGTCAATACCAAATTTTTTAGAAGTTCACAACCAATACCACCAGCACCCACAACAAGAACTTTTGATTTTGAAATTTTTTTCTGAGTTCTTTTATACAAACCAGTACAACTTATTTTTGGTATAGTCTTCTTACATTCGTTACCAGTCGCCATTCTATGTTTTTATGGTAAACTACTTTTTTTGAACAAAATTGATCACTTTCCTACTAAATAATTTACAAATATAAAGTAACACAAAATTAAGACTTGACCGGTAATCGTTAGTCACTTTATTAACTGTAACAGTAACACTGTAGTGTTGCGCGAGTACGAGATGTTTTAATCGATTGTAAAAACAATTCGATGCTTCTCGATTGTATTGCACTCGCCAGTCGTCACTTTGAAATTTTTCAGTCGTTACCTGACGATTGCTTTTCTATTCGACTCGCTGAGTCATCTAGTTTTGTGTTCTATCTTACACAACTGTAGAATCATCGACAAAACAATCGAATGAATCGTCGACATACAATCGGAACTGATGTTGAAAATGTTTAATAAATATTCCAATTAAATGGCGAAGACCTATTTCGTTTTACCAGAAAACCATTATTCTAAAAGCCCAGCAGCAATCAACAGTCTGGTACCTTCGCCCTAACAATTGGAACGATCGATTTGCAATGGTTGACTCGATTGTTTTTTGTACGATTGTCAATTGCCATTGTGATATTCACTTCATCAAACTGAAACAGAGTGACTGAACACAAACACAGATACAATAATATATATATATACATAACTGTGAAAGAAATACATAACAGAAGATAATGAGTATAGAATGTAATTCCCCTGAAATCTATACTTATCTACATATAGTCCTGTCAACGACGGTTTTTCATTGCGAAATCCTTAGGATTGGTGTGCCAATTTGACAGAAGATGAGTGAAGGTGGAAGAAACAACAGTTATATATATATGATTAGAAATTTATTATCTCTAACCAGTAAATAGTACACTTTTATTTGTTTATTTTCATTATATATCATAGATAATTTAGAGAGTAACTTATATTAACTAACGGTAATAATTAAGATCTTAATTCATAGAATAAGTCAATATGTTACTGAAATTCAAAATATGAACTTAAATTAGTTTTAAAACAAATTATAAGGAATTAAGAACTAGTAACTCTTACATTATAAGTAATTAATAGTTGTCTTAAGTACAGTAATTATAGTAATATCTTTCTAATAGGTAGGTAATATTACAGATTAAGATATTTTAATATTATAAGATGATATTAAATAAATTAACATTTTTTATGTGTTATATGCATAATTATTACTTTATTACGGACTTGTAATACAGTATTAAAATGAAGATTATTTTGCAAAATTAATGAAAAGTTAATTGCTAAGGCATTAGGACTGAAACTAAAAAAAAGTTGATTTGCTTTGTTCAGGCTGTGGTGGCTGGTGGCTTTTGGCTTTGTGCTTTGTGTTTTCGGTTTTTGTCATGTTTTCGTGTTTGGTGTGGGACAGTGATTAGTTATTGCCATCGTAAAAGTCTTAAATTTTTTAAATATATATTTTTGTTCAATATAATTCCCAGATCAATGTTTTAGATTACAACAGTTATTTTATTTGTCACAGGTAAGTTAAAAAATATTGTATTCTTCTCTTCCTAGCCTTAGTCTATATTGAAGAAACCGATTAAGACCCTAGGCCTAGATTGAAAAAAATATGTATGATAGATTATTTTTAAAGTATATTAATTTATTATATGTATCAGTTTATATTACATAGTGTCAGTAAAATGTTTATTTGTAAGGCTCTCTACTCATATTTTTTTGTATGAACCTATTTTGTTCATATTGAGAAAGCATTTCAAATTGTTTAATACCCAAAAAACATTTTTTTTTACTCCTACAGGTTTAATTGTCATATGGTCTTAATGGTCTGCTAGGTTAATTTGAAAATTTAGGTCTTAAATAGTCTAAAGTGATAAAATACCAAAGTTCCTTGGTCAAATTCTAAACAATTAACACCCTTTAATTTGGTGTATGGGCTACAATGTAGCCTAATTTTATTAGCATTGCTTGAAAGTACTGCTGTAAAACTGCACTTTTGGGTGATTTTTCAGTTTCGTAATTTTTTCACAAAAATGGTTTATTACATGTCTAAAATTAGTAATACAGAATATAAAGTGCGGAAACTACGGGAAGTTAAAAAAAATATCAAATAAAAATTACCTGCATAACCTCAAAATTACTACCATGTAGAAGTAAAAACAATTAACTAAATCCATGTTATTAATAATGAAAAGAATATTTACTTTTTTTAGAAAAAATACCTTAAGAATCTAACTCAACTAGGTTGTTGTGTGTTTACCATGATTCTGTTCTTACCAAAGTGTGTAACATATTTTTTGTTTCAGAAACAAACACATTTTATTAATAACGAAAAGAATATAAACCTTTTTTAAAAACAAAAGTTTAAAAACTTAATGACTTGATTGTTGGGTATATAACCAGTATTCTGTGTAGGCCTAAGCTACTAACCTTTGAGAATGAAGTTTTTACTACAAGAATTAAACAGAGTAATATTAGACCAGCCAACAACAATATAGTGTAATGAGTAGGTCTAAATACTTACTATAGGCAAGTAATGTTAGTAAATCTGCCAGTTCTAGATAAACAGAATTTAAGTCACTTGAAACTAATTGAATTTGTCAAAAGGCTGTTGTTGACGGAACTCCAATTATACTTGTCATGTTTTTGTTTCAGACATTAGACAAGAATTGCTGCTTAGTAAAGACTCAAGTGAAGTCATAACATTGCTTGTAAAAACATTATGTTAGGGCCTAACCCCAAAACACATAGGTGTAAGACATAGGCTACTGTCAGGGAAACGTTTATCAGCTTAAAGATAACAATGTTAAGATCTAGGATTTAGGACTGTTCCAGAAATATTAGGACGTAAGGTTATAATAGTTTTGCTTAAAACACTAATTTAGAAATGTATTTTGGCCGCCTCGGTGGCCTAGTGGATAGCGTACTAGGCTTTCACCCAGAGGACCTGGGTTCGATTCCCGGCGAGGGCTTGGCTTTTTCATACGCTATAAATCATCCCATCGTCTGCATTAGCCCAAGTGTGCATAATAGTCGGATGTTAAAAAAAAAAAAAAAAAAAAATGGAAATGTATTTCAAATCTAGTAGGCTAGTTTTAAAACCATCTTGGTATTCTATATGGAAAGTTTCTTTTACTAAGCTGTAATATAAAAAAATATTATTTGCTGTAACATTTTGGGGTTTGTTATTAAATTTTACTTGCTAACAACAGATTAACGTGTTTAGAGAGTTAGAAAAACAAAAAAAATATGAAAAGCCAAAAGTAAATTTCTTCGCATACCATTAAAGTTAGATTAGAAAGACTTGGTAAGAATTATGTTTAAAAATACATACATTGTAATTTCCGTTTTGAGAAATATTAGTCAATTCACTTTTACGTATTAACAGCAGATTAACATGTAGCCTATAAACAGTCGGAAAAACATAAAAAAGTTGATTTTTTTCTTAAATTTTCTTCTGATGATTTGCTATCGCTTGCTGATGGCACAGTAGAATCTACTTCAGGCAAGTCTTGTCTGTTGTAAAGATGACCAAATGCTTTAGATCATAACCTAACTATTTCCCATTTCGGACTTTTTTGTCTTTGTAAAACACCACAGTCGTACAAGAAATTTTGTAAATGTTCAATTTCAGAAGAATGGTCACCAAAATAACTATACATTTAGTTAACCCACAATTGTTACACAAAAATGCGTCATGATTACTGTACAGCATCATCGATACTGATTGTAAACTCCACTTGAACCAGAGATAAAATAGTTGATATTGTTAGTAAACAAAAATGAACATATCTTAAAACATAAAAAGTTGCTGGGTGACAAATAGTTAACAATTAGGTTAATAAAATCAGTTGAAAATATCAAGAACAATAGGTTTATCCTTAAGCTAGAATAAAAAAATTTTTATAAAGTCTCACATTTATGCCCTGCTCATATAAGTTTCAGCGATTATAGCTTGTCTAATTAATTTTTTGTTTGTTTTCAGAAACTGAAAATTGTGCAACTACTAAGGAAATAGAACAGTTAAAAATCTGCCAACATGGATGCAATGGAAATTAGTGAAGCTGAAAATATAAGTTTAAACTTTGGTGATGATATGGTTGACGATATAGGCGATGATTTAAAATTAGAAGAAATACCAGAATATGATACACGCAGTGAAGTAACATCCTCTTCTTCTGATAGTGAGTCTAGTCCACCGAGTATAAGCTCTGTAAGCTCGGATTCATCTTTGGACCACAAAGGAAGAGGTTCTAGGCACGGACGAAGCCATGTTAGAGATAAAAAAAGCCCTACTCCAGAAACGAAAAGACCAAAATCTAGAGAAAAATCAAAATCGTATGATTACATTACAAAATTAAATTATTTGTTTCGTGATGCTCGATTTTTTGTTATTAAAAGTAATAATGCTGAAAACGTAACATTATCGAAAGCAAAAGGTGTTTGGTCAACACTACCGCAAAATGAAACTAAACTCAATACAGCTTTTAAAGAGTCAAGAAATGTTTTGCTAATATTTTCTGTTAAAGAAAGTGGAAAATTTGCTGGATTTGCACGGCTTCAAGGAGAATCTAGGAGAGATGGAGCTCCAATATCTTGGGTATTACCGCCAGGTTTGTCAGCAAAAGCTTTGGGCGGAGTGTTTAAAGTTGATTGGATATGTCGTAAAGAATTGCCATTTAATTCTACAATGCATTTATATAACCCATGGAATGAAGGAAAACCAGTTAAAATAGGAAGAGATGGACAAGAAATTGAACCAAGAGTTGCTGAAGAGTTATGTAGACTTTTCCCTGAAGATGAAGGAATAGAACTTACTCCAATATTAAGAAGATCAAAAGAAGCAGCAAAAACTGTAAGACCACGTGGAAGTTCTCGGTACAGAAGAGATGGCTTCAGTAGATCCAGTCAAAGATTTACCCCTAGAACACCTCCTTTTGGATGGAGAGGTCGTGGTAGTTCATTTAGGAGTGGACCCAGAGGCAAATTTTTCGTTAGCACTCGAAGTCGTTTGAGCAGTTCTGGTGGAGTTTATAAGTCATCTGTACGTCATAGAGATCGACTTTCGTTGTGGTTTGGTGGTTCCAGAGACGTAAGTGGTAGGCCATTCAGCGGAGCAGCCGCAGCTGCAGAGGCATACGTTGCCGATTACATGAGAACGTTACAACATCAACTTCCTCCTATGCCGTACGCTCCGCCTCCAGGAGTATTTGTTTCCTCTTCTTCATCATATGATGGTATACCTCCTCCTCCACGTTATTACGAAGGTCTTCCTCTTCCTCCGGAATACCCTTTACCACCTAGAAGCAATGGTTATTCAGATAAAAGATCCTATGATAGATCAGTTGATGAATTTCTTTGGAGAACAAGTGATCGTTCAAGAGATCGAGAACGTGATCGAGATCGTGAACACCATCGTTACAGAGAGCGACGGTGAAGAAAATTCAATGTGTGTAGTGTGGCTTCATCTTGTAACAAGTTGAAGGATATTTCGCATCTGAACTTTGGTGTATATGTTCATGTTGGCCGTGTATTACCTGTATAAGCTGTGTGTTTGTTTTCATTCCAGTGATAATTTCTGTATTTTTTTGAAGTAAAAAATATATATTGTAGCTTTCACCATGCTACAAATTAGGACATTTGTCTGAAATTCCGTTATTTTCATGTGAAAAAAAAATACGCCTTAATTTTAAAGCAAGCTTTTAAAAATATTATTACAATATATTCACTTTTAACTTGTTACAGGACTTCATTACCTATATGTTTTCCAAGAGTTAAAGCGAATGATTTTAAAATTTGGAATAGACTGTGTATGTCTAGGTTGTTTTGTTTTAAATTCAGTGAAATAGAACATAGTGAGTGATAGGATATTTCTAATCATGTGTTATCATAATTTTGTGAAGGACTTAAGTTAAAGCGAAAACCAAATATTCCACCATTCCGCCCATACGAACTTTTCTAATAAATCAGTATTAGCTAAGATAATTTTTTAATAATCGATTACGAACTGAATTACGAAACGATAGCAATAAGAAAATGTGATATGTAGTTTATAAAAAAAAGGGTATCTTAAAGACTTAGTGAATATCAATTTATTGCGGGTATTAAACTTTACGTATATTTTGATCGTGATTCTTAGTAGTGTTCAGATAATAGTGGGACTAATGTTTGAGTTGAACTTTGAAAATTCAAACATTTAATCACCATGTTTTTAATTGATTTTTATAAAAATCGAAAATAATACTTATTATATAAGGATGTATATTTTTTTATAACTTTAAATTATTACTTCTGAGAAGTATAATTTATTTTTATTTAAATTTTGTTGTAGCCTAATTTCAAAATTATTTAACCTTTAAATAACATAATTTAGAACAGTTCACACTAACAACCATAGCTGATTTTTAATATTCGGTTAACTGCAAAGTGTCCAATACGACATTGACTCGGTCAATTTAATTTTAGCCTCATCGAGTTGAAAAATTAGGTTTTCACTCAAATTGGTTAATCAAAACATCCGATTTTGTTTCTGTTAACATTTTAACAAGGCTCCCCGTTCGTACAGTGTCAGGTTTGCATCAAGTGTCAAACAAAGAATGTTTGTACAGTGGTACCTCGGCATACAAGTTTAATTCGTTCCATAACCTTGCTCATATTTCAAATTACTCGTATCTCAAAGCAGTTTTCCCCATTGAAATGCCATTAATCCGTTCCAGCTCCCAAAACACCACCTCAGTTGTTTTTGTTAAGGGTTTTTTTGAATAAGAAAAATGTATTTACAAGAAGAAACATTTATTTATAAATAACAAATACATATTCTATAAAAACATAATAAAAGAAAAAGTGAAGTGTTTACGGAAGCGCTTAATTTTCGTCACTAGTCTTTGCTTTTTTCGTCACGCTTTGCTCATTTTCACCTGCAGATCGTTTATAAAAACTGTCGAAGGAGGTTTGTTTCTTCCTCTCTTTCAGGATATTGCGGAAATGAGTTAGGCAAATTTCGTTGAACAACTCCGATGCACGACCAGTTGTAACTTTTTCGGAGTGATTTTAATCCACGAACTCTACAACTCCTACATTCCCAAGATCTCCTTTATATCTCTTGTAGAGATAACCTCCTCCATCTCTGGCTCCTCTTCAAAACTAATTTTTCGTTGAACCATCATATGCTGCTGCGCATGTGTAACTCCTCGGTTGTCAGCTCCTGAGATTGTTCCTCGATGAGTTCATTCACATCTCTCATCCACCCATAGATTTTCTTAGAGAAACAATCTCTACCACAGGCACTTTGGGTTCCAATCCTTCAAGGCCCTTTCAGCTACAGCCTTAGGCCACAGCTTCTTCCATGCAGAGGTTATGGTCCTCGTTGTAACACCCAGCCAGGCCTGATCAATAATTATTGGGCATATCACGATGTTAAAGTGGTCCTTCCAGAACATGCGCACACAGACTGAGATGTAGTCTGAGGTGGGAGAAACTGTTAGACGCTGCACACACCAACATGCACCACGCCTGTTGGGGTAGTGTGCGATTCCTTGTATCTGAAATCTTGCTCTCATCTCAAAGCAAAATATCGCTCGCTCGACGGCTCGTATCTCAAAACACTCGTATATTAGGGCACTCGTATATCGAGGTACCACTGTATTGTGTCTTGAGCTTGGGGAGACATATTTTTTTAATCATTTTGTTAAGCAAGCGTTGTAGTATATAAAAAATAATTTAACATTCTAAAATTTTGTTTAGAAAAAATTTAGGATATAATGTTTAAATTCAATTTAGGATATAGTTATTACAAATTTTTCACCAATACCGTGTTATACAGAGGTAAATATTTAATAAGATCGATGTATATTCAACAGATATTTTAAACATTTACAACTTCCACAACAAAGTTTTAGGCCTGTTTCAAATCTACTACTAATGCATTTTACAACTGATGTGGTGGTTTTGCCTAGAATTAACTGTACTTAAAGTTGCCTACCAGTTACAGTCAATTCTGGATAATTTATACCTAAAAAGGACTAATTAAGAAATACAGTAGTTAATGTACATTTTTGCGTAAGTTGTAAGGTTAATCTGGGTCAGTGTATATAGTCTTTTCCTCAGTGTTATTCCTTTGTGGATTTTTATATGGCATCACCATATAATTTATATTGTCCTAACCTTTTTAAAACCGTTTATATTCAGTACGATAAACTAACTATATAAACGTGAATGTTCAGTCGACAAGATTGTGCACAACTCTTCATTAAAATACGGCTTTAAAGTTCATTGTGCCTGTGTCCGCTAATGACACACCAGTTAGTTAATGTCCCACTGGTGTCCACTAACAATAAGTATCATACTGAATTGGGAGGCATTAATTAACTTGTTAACAAATTAATTCGATTTAACAAGTTGTGGAGAGGTTCATGTAGGTAAAGGATGAGCATAAATGTCATTCTCCTTCGGACATAAAAATTACCAAAAAATAAAAATTCATCGTACTTAAGTCGGAGCATAAGTTACCCACTGTTGCCTGATAGCAATCATACAATCGGAAAATCTCCTTTTGTACAAATGAAGTGCTGTTTTAAAAAAAATCGGTTATTAAAAAAAATTGTATATGTATATATTTATATGCGTGTTAGCACTCTCACGTTCAGAATTTTAATTTTATTTGATTCTAACAGCACAAATATCGAGCTTGTACAAGTTTGTTACTCAACAAAATCCATACACCAGTTTAAAAATCGTGTTCATTTCAAATTTTAAAAATGCGTAACTTTTAGACGTTTTTTGAAAATTTGATTTCACCATTGTAATCGGCATTGAAATTTGTGTTTTAACAATTTAAATATTAAATGATTTAAGTAGATAGCAACTGTGATTCATTTTTGTAATTTTAAAGTATAAAGTGTTAATTCCTTGGAGAAATCAGATTTTCAGTTGATTGTAATTAAAAGGAAAAAAATGTTGATTATTCGCTTCCATTACACTAGCGAGACAGCTGTCCCAGTTATTTCTGTTATATAATATACATTTTGTTATTACAGGGTCTTTTAATTAAACAGTGTATTTTAACACTCAGTTAACTGCATTTCGAAATAATTGTACAGGGAAAATAACGTAAACATTCAAATTCCAAACTCATTTGACTTTTCTCTTTATTGTGCAAAAATTTTAAAAGCATTGTATCGACTAACACACAAAAGAACTTGATCCCAGAAATATTTAGAGAGGAATGTAGTACATTGTATTGTTTTTATAGCATGTTTTGTTGACACATCTCAAAACAATCTCTACCCCATCAATGAAGTCGTTTCATTCATACTTTACTGTCCACTCTAGAAATATTGACAAATCATTTTATCAAGGTTTTGAATATGAGCAGTTATTGTATTAGTATAAGACCAAAAGTTGTCCACAATTTCTTGTGCGTCTCTTTATAACAAAAATTTAGTTTTTTCCATTGTGAAGTTCACCAATCTCCAACCATAAGAATGATTGTTAGGTCCCTTGTTCTTTCTAGGCACCATTCCTTTTTTATTTTATAATTAAAGTTACGTAATTTTTATGTTATGTTTAGGGTCTTATCAAAAATCGTTTTTTTTGATCCTCAATAACAACTACCTTTCCTCCTGCATATTATTTGTCTCCAATCAGAGCAATAAACATTAATAATTTTCATGTTGAAGTTAGGATCTAATTGTTATCGAATATATTGTATTGCTTGGCAATTAAAATAAAAATCTTCTTTGATCCCCTATTTTATCACAAAGAAGTGTTATCCCTTTGTGATCTCAGCCTTTAGGTTTGTTGTGCACTTCCCAGCCCTAAGTTCATGATCCAGTTCAGTCCTTAATCGTAGATCTTGCTTCGCTAGATTTCCACCTTCTGCAGAGTTGAAAATCGTTTTCTGCTCTACACTTTGCATTACAAAAGTAGGTATTCTGCTATTTCATTGTGCTGGATATATAATCGGCAATTTAGGTTTTATTTAAATGATCCATGTCCTATCAAGAAGTTCATGATTTTCCTTAAGTTACCTCTACATAGTGAGGAGACTTCCTCTTACCCAAATATATCATTCTTAAGGTCATTTCTTTTACTTCTGGTCTTTAGAAGACATGTTCAACTTGTGTAACTTGTATTTAGCAATCATACAGAAGTTAGGTCTCAAATAATATGGGTAAGGCACCAGTCAGTCTGCTGCATCTGAGATTTGCAGTGACGTCTGCTGCAGGTCGTCTGTTCGAGATTTGCAGTGACTGCTGTTAAGCTTTACGTTGCCATTAATGCCGATCTTGTCTCACTAGTATAACTGGAATAAATAAATGTTTTATCCTGACTATCCAAGAAAAAGTTTGCCCATGAAACTTATTTTCCACTGTAAATTGATCATTTTTATTTGTAGACAATAACTTAAACTGTTTAAAGCAGAAAGCCGTTATGTTTTGGAAGTCACATCTTGTTTTAATTATTCTGCTGTATATTAATAAATTAGCAGATAGCTCTATAGCAGCCAGTGGTGAATGTAGGTTATAACTTTGGGGATGGGGCAAGACCAGTGTAAACATAACCAATTATTGTGTGTGTGTGTGTGTGTGTAAATCAGCTATCATTCAAAGATTGTGTACAAAAGAATGTTATCAGTTATCAAACTAACAATACACTGAATACATAAAAATCCTTTTCATGTAGACTAATGCTTATGAAACAAAGTCCAGTGTTCTTGAAAGCTTATCAAGAACTTCTTTGTCATTAACTGATAGTCCCTGTTGATAGGGGAGAAAGTAAAGCTAGCTCATTAAATTTACTTTCGGATGTCCTGTTCCATACGTCTTCAATTCAGTCTTCTCAGACTGGAAAAAAGTCTTCTGCACAGTTGAAAAAGAAACAGAACTGCCAGTAGTTTCAAAAGGGTATAATTGTAAGGGGAAGAAAATCTTGTCACATTTTTCTAGAAAACTAATTGTTATTTTAGGAAAATTTTCAGGTTTTTCCCGACCACTTTTTCACAACAAACTCACTTTGTGTGACAAATCTTCTTGGTAGAAATTTAGAGCAGCTTTCATGAACATAAATCTGTTTTGATACAAAATTGTAGAAGGATGTTTTGTAAGGAAGCTGTTTCTTTGTGAGATTCAAAACGTTCCTTCAGTGAATTACAAATATCATCCTGGCTAGGCACATATTCAGCTTATCGATAGTATTCTTCTTTTGAGCTGTAAGGGACATTGTTGCGTGCAGTTTGAAGGCAACAAACTCTCGGAACCGTCTCTGTAATGCCAAGTTTTACTGCAAATGTATTTACTTTCATCAGTATTTACTCTTTGCTTCGACAGATCTAAGACATTTGTCATAGCCCCAGAAAGATCTGTTTTTGTTTCCAAAGCATATTCTCAGATAAGTTATATGTAATTGACAATATAGGGCTCAAAACAGAGCTATTGACAAAAATGAAACTGACGGACAGCACGACTTAGAGCATGTGTCTTAGGTGCTGAGTCACTTAATCCTTCTTATATTTTAAAAAGAGAGATAAGGATCGGTCCTAAAATATTTTTAAATGAAAGTACTGAGTGCCACTTGCAGCAGCCGTGCTTTCGCACATGATTCATTAAAATTACATTACTTTTTTTATTTTGGGGGCCCAGGCCCTCCTATTATTACCCCTGAGTGACCTACAGTCACACACATTTCTAATGTACTTTCCATTTTTAAATGTAAGCGCACTCACTGCTCGATTTATCCATAGGCGATTCAGTTTTGGTTGCAAGTGAAATTAATTTTTTTAAAGGAAAACTAAGCAGCAGCTGTAATAGTTATTGAAAATAAGAAAGGTAAAGGTAAAAAAGATAATTTCAAAAACTATGTCCATATTATTCGGTGCTTTCCATATTTTATTTAAAAAAGTAAAAAAAAGAAGCAGTTAAAAAACGATGAGAAATGCCTTTTCAGTGAAAGAACGTTTGCTACTATAAGAATGTTAGTGATTGGTTGACCACCATTAATTGAAAAGTGCCAGACCATTTGGACTCGTTTTTTTTTAACTCCCACAAACATGCCCTTTTTCCTGCACATTTCTTGTCTGCTGTTGGCATTGTGCGAACGGGATTAACAATTTTTTTATACGTTTCATTTCGTACATTTTTGATTTAGTTTTCTACAAACATTTGTATTGTCTGTAAAATCATACATTTGACATTTACTGTATTTTGAAAACTATAAGATGCACCGTACTTTTTAAGCAATTTAAAAAAAAGTAACATTTTTATTATTAGATTTCATTTTTTTCTGGTGTTTAACGTCCGACTATTGTGCACACTTGGGCTAATGCAGACGATGGATGATTTATAGCGTATGAAATGCCAAGCCCAGGCCGGGAATCGAACCTGGGTCCTCGGGGTGAGTGCCCAGTACGCTATCAACTAGGCCACCGAGGCGGCTTATTATTAGATTACAAAGCCAGTCTAAAAAACCTTTTTTTTTATTGTATACTGTTACTGAAAACGCAAATCACTTTCAATTCAAGATCACTGGTACCGTAGACTGTAATGACACATCATAGGCTAGACAGTATTCCGGGTTTGTCATGGAGGGCAGGAAGGAGACAGGTTAGCAAGCTTGTGAATCCCCACATCTCATGTTCGTCACATTGGTGCACTGCTGCCGGCAGTTGAATCCAATGTTGCCAGATAGAGATAGGTTTCCCACAGTATAGAATATATGGCCATTTTTTAGACTGCAGGAATTTGAAATCAAACACTGGACATTATATTAATTTTGAGTAAGACGCACCTGAATTTTGGAGACAATTTTTCGAAGAAAAAGTGAGTCTTATCGTCCATAAAATAGTACCTACTTTCTGCCGTGTTCATGCCACACTGCAGATATTGTCTGTACATATTCATTCTTGTTGGCAAACCTAGAGTATGCATTCAAGAGTTAAAGGCTGCTTATTAATTACCTTTAATAATTTCAGTATTCTCTACTTATTTATGGAATTCTGTCCATTGCTAATAACAGTGTCCTCTATCTACTGTCAGCCGCCTCGGTGGTCTAGTGGATAGCGTACTAGGCTTTCACCCTGAGGATCCGGGTTCGATTCCCGGCGAGGGCTTGGCATTTTCATACGCTATAAATCATCCCACCGTCTGCATTAGCCCAAGTGTGCACAATAGTCGGACGTTAAAATAAAAAAAAATCTATCTACTGTCAGGCAGACATTACATTCCTTGTAACGAGACTACTAGCAAACATAAAAACATTAAAAGTAAAACTATTTCATTAATATCTTATATTTACTATTAAGACTTTTGTATACAAGTTATTATTTGTTAACACTCATTTTTATAACGGTACGACCTACTCTATTAATGTACTGTATACTGTATTGTAACAAAGTGAAAGTAATAGTTATTTCCGAGACGTACACTTCTGTAGAAACGTAATTTAAACTCGCTTCTTGCCTCACTGTCTTGTTTGCTATATGCTGTGCGTTCAATAATGAGGTTTGATTGCAGGTTATTTTGAAAGGTAGGCTTGTCTTGATATTAGTTCTTGTAGCTTTTCTGCCTTCGAGCAATGAAATAAAATACCCATAATTTCAAATTTAAGTCTAAAATTTAAAAAATAAAATGTACATAGGCAAAAGTAGTTTCAACTACTTGTATTTGTCAGATATATCTATACATTTGGAAATATAAATGATGTAACGTAATTTATAACCTTTTTCACACAATTCCATTGAATTTTCAATACTAATTACTGTGCTATCCAAATTACTTGTGCAAATTTTAATATTGCCGCACTATCAAAACGTTTATTCCATGATCTATATTCTACTACTTTTTTCCTTTTTACAGTAATTTTCAAATTTAAAAGCTTAAACTATGTGGAAGTCAGCGTAACTTTGCAATGGCTTTGTGGTTTCTGTATGTCCAATAAAATTATTTGACATGTAACATCCAGGTAAGGTTAGGTTATAATATCGTACATCAGCAGGGATTACAACCAGGGCTGAATTTGGTAATTGATGCTTGCAATGTAATAATTAGGTTCAAGGATTATACATGCCTACCAACTCGCCGCTTGCTTGACTTGTGATCTGCATTCAAAAGATGGACAAAAAGACCAAAACTTCCATGTTCGTTATTAACCCTTGCGCTCGATTATCCGTTCTGCGTGGCTATTGATGATCTATGATTTAATCGGATAAATATATACTGCAGTGTATCTAGAACTCGGGACCTGCACTGTTTTTCTGTTACGCTGAGCGTGGTCATGCCTAGCACTCGGAATTAAATCGTACGTGATTGGATTTATTATTTCAAATCAATAACGTTTATCTATCAGCATAATAGTTTTTTTAGATAAAATCTTGCAATCAATAATTTCGTCACCGAATCATGTAATGTTTATTGATAGAAAAGAGTTTTAAAATATGCCTACATATATTAATGTATAGTTTTATTTATTCTTAAAAAAAACTGTTTGTGTAAATTAATTTTTTAACATTTCTATTAGAAAATAAGTATAATTTTATGAAAAGCGCAAGCTTGGAGTTATTTCCACATTATTACTGGTATAAAAAAACTAAATGCAACCTAACCTGTATGGTAATTTAATTAAAAAAAACATTATAAATTCAAATTTCAAACAGACTAATATAGTAGTGATTTTTTTTAGGTAACAAGGTGTTCATTATAGTACAGCTTAAATCAGTTCAATATAGTCGCAAAATCATAAGCAACTTCTGAGCATTTTAGCTCTACTGTTTTAAAAATTTGTACAGTACTGGTCAAAAACTGAAAAATGCCAGTGTAGACTAATTCGCTTAAATTTTACGAAAAAACCAAAAAGGTTTATAGGTAAGGTCTGTATCTTGCAGATAGATATTGTAGACAGAAGGTATGACTGAAGATGTAAATAGAGTAATGCTATAACAGTTGTATATACAAGGCTAAAAATTTGAGAATGACTTTTTCAATTAGGTTAGTTAGTCCACGATAGATGGCAGCACTTTCCAAGTACATTGCCTCAATCTAGAATTTATAAGAAAAATACAAAGCAGTAGTACATAGGGCCATTATTACTTATGGTTTGTCGAGAGCTGAAAGGACGGAATACTATGGAACACACAATGACCACATTGGCAAAAATACAATGGCAAGTGTGGCCTTCTGAAGTGAGGAAGATCCGGATTAAATTCAGCAGTGTTAAACAGGATGTGGCACAATTGATAAGGTAATTTAAAATGGTAAAATAAGCAATTTATTTTTTAATTTAGACAATAACATAATCAGGAAGTCTGTGGGGATGCATTTTATGTGATTACTGTGTTTTAAAAATAGCATGACTAAAATAGGCTACATTCTTAAAACAAGTCTCTGCACATCACTTATGAGAATTCCTAATCTTCCTCAACATTTCCAATCGAATCTGTTGAACCATAGTCATGATAGAGTCTATTAAATTTTCTATGATAGACTTATTTTCTTCCGTCTAGTGGTCTTTATAACTCACCTCGTAAAGGCTACAGCGGTTTCAAAACCTTACTGTTTCATCTTCAGGCCGTAATACAAAATGTCAAATCCCTCTGTCGAGCTCACCAAAAACGTTGAAACACACGTCACAAACACTAAACAATTACACAAAATACATGATAGTTTGATTTGGGCAAACGATACGAGCAACTCGTATGTTGTTACATTCCGCACTAGTTTCAAAACCATGGCAGCCTTTACAAGGTAAAAAAAAAAACCACTAGACAGAAGAAAATAGGTCGTAATCCTAATTATTTAAATATGTGGCGCAGTGGCTATTTTGCAATAATGAAATTTTCTATGCATTAAAGTCGATTCTTTAAGACTTTGTATGTCCTCATAAAAAGTTAATAAATTACATAAGTGAGTTTTTTTTTGTGTTTAACGTCCGACTATTGTGCACACTTGGGCTAATGCAGACGATGGGATGCCAAGCCCTCGCCGGGAATCGAACCCGGGTCCTCGGGGTGAAAGCCTAGTACGCTATGGCTTTCACTAGGCCACCGAGGCGGCTACTACATAAGTGAGAAGGCCAAGTTACATCACCATTGCCAAGAGATCACTTTCTTCTACCTGACGGGTGTTATTCTACAGAATTTTGTCTAGAACTGTGGACTCTGTACTAGGGTAGTTCTCATTCTCCAAATTTTCCAAAGTGTGTACTGTTCAGCCCAAATTTTCCTTTAGTAACACAGAAGCAGTCAGTTCTTACCCAATTTAAAATTGTCTTGAGCACTGGGACATTCTCATTCGCCTTAGTAACACATGAATCCGTGTTGTGTTATTAGCTGAATCACGATTTTCAAAAAACACCAACAAATGCAAGGTACTAGCTAGACCAAAGCTCTGCCGCCTCGGTGGCCTAGTGGATAGCGCACTAGGCTTTCACCCCGAGAATCCGGGTTTGATTCCCGGCGAGGGCTTGGCATTTTCATATGCTATAAATCATCCCACCGTCTGCATTAGCCCAAGTGTGCACAATAGTCAGACGTTAAACACAAAAAAAAATAAAAGACCAACACTCCATAGCGACTGAAGTGAATTACTGTACAAACCAGTGATACAAATACTGTGCTATCTACTGGAATATACTTCTGGAGAGAATTTTAAATCAATTCCACTATTCTCTGTAGATCTGTACAGCAATTACGAGATATATTAGCTATTTACTCCATTTAGAGACAGTTATGGACCAGATGATAGTACTCCCATAAATGACAATAAATAAGCAGTTACCATTAGCAAAATCATTAAATTATTACTTGTGTTATATATTTAAACTTTATAACGAACTTGTGATAAAAGCAAATTAGGTAACAAAATGCACAACCTTTTCAAACTTGTACAACCTAATAATTAAATGGACTTGTAAATCTAAGGCAGGGGTCTCCAAACTTTCCAGCCTTAGGGCCATACTGATTACTCCAGTAAGTTCCGAGGGCCAAAACCATATTATCATTGTTGCCGGTGATAAAAAGTGAAATAGTCCACTGATGAAAAAAAAGTCTGAAAAAGTACGCAACGTTTAAAAAAGGCTGCAAATCGGACTAAAATTAGAATACTTCAGTAAACTAAATTTAATTTGCTATAAAAAATATGTTCTCTAAAAGGAGTTTTCAAGTATGCTAGCTCTCCGCGGGTCGGACAAAATCTGTCCGCGGGCCGGATGTGGCCCTCGGGCCGTAGTTTGGAGACCCCTGATCTAAGGCATCATAATATCCAGGTCATCAGTACAGATTTTCTAGAATGTTGGACATATGTGAAGATTTGTAACGAGTTAGTATACTGTAGCATTTGTAGTTTAAATTGAACAGGTACACTGCCTGGGACAGCACAGCTGATTTCAAGGTCACAAGCAGTTCAGATAAAAAAAGTGCGTAGTGGGTACTAAAATTGCCTATTTTTCAAGAAATCTGGCTCTACAGCAATCATGGCTGGCCAGTATGGAAGTTTATCAATTTTCACCCAAACTAGGTCACCAACAATCCAATTCTTAGCATCTTCCTCATCAATGTCGTCGCTACTTTGGGCAGAAAAACTGGATGTTTCATTTATAGCTTCTTCTTGAATTATTCTCTTCTGCGGCTTGTATTTTTTCTCACTTTGGTAAGTATAATATTGTATTTGGTTGATGACTTTATCATGATGCACTATTCACTACTGACTGCACTTGCTCAGTACAGAGTTAACAAGCTTCAATGGTTTATCTTTACTTATGAGTTTCATTGTTTCTTTTAATAGAATTACAAAAGATGACCGAGAATTGAAAATATGTTCAATGGGACATAAGGATATTAAGTAATTTATATCATCTGAAGATGAATATTTTTTATAAAAATGTCGGAGTGTATAACAGAAGATATTTAACACTCAAAAGAGTCAGAATGTGTCGCACTTTTGAAAAAAAGTTAAATTATTTCTTAATCTGATATGGATACAGTATTATTAACTCCTGATAAAATTCAGGGTTGGTAAAAAGTTCATTAATTTCAAGCATGTCTACACCAAATAACAGTCGATATGGAAGATCTCACACACCTAAATCTGGAGATTTTTTGTCGCATGACAAATGGGTCAGTGCAATCATGAAAAGTCCATTCAACCAAATGCAATATTATAGTTACCAAAGTGAGAAAAAAATCCAAGATGCAGAAGAGAAATATTCAAGAAGAGGCTATAAATGATACATCCAGTTCTTCTGCCCAAAGTAGTGACAGCATTGAAGAGGAAGATGCTAAGAATTGGATTGTTGGTGACCTAGTTTGGGCGAAAATTGATAAACTTCCATACTGGCCAGCCATGATTGCTGTAGATCCAGATTCTTTAAATAAAAGCATCTTGAGTCCCCACTACGCGCTATTTTTATCTGAACCGCTCGTGACCTTAAAATCAGCTGTGCTGCCCCAGGCAGTGTACCTGCAAATTCAAACAATGAATGCTACAATACTAAATTTGGTATTTAAACACATATTTTATTGATACAAGGTCGCTGTTTAAGAAATCTTTAATAATTTTAGGCTAAGTTATATGTTTTTAGATTTCATCTCTCTTCAAAATTAAGACTACGGGCGACTTGTACTCTTCAACGGATTCTACTAACACTGAAGATTGGAAATTACCTAGCGTATACCATAGTTGTCATGTGATTTGTATTATTCCAGATGCATGGTTCAAGAAGTGATTATAATTAATGTCCTAAACGTGGTTTTTCTAATGCTACTCGTATTACACTTTTACCTAACCTAATTTATTTACAATAAACACTGACTACAACTTAAAGTAACAATAGTCGGTACTCGGTGAACTCCGTTATGGAAAGAAATATTAACAGTGATTAGTTTCACAAAAAAAAACCAATTTATTGAACATGTTTTCCTGTTAGACATCATCAGGTTAGTATTATAATGACACAGAGTAGTACTTTAATATTAGTATTTCTTTTTATCAGTGACTACAGTTTTAAATGTGACTAACAGTTTAGAAGTAAATTTTATTAAAAAACAAAACAGTACTCGAGTTATCAAAATGAAAAATTGATAATCATAAATTGAACTAACAGTAATCACACAGTAGAGTACAGTTTTGATTATTCGACTATAATCTGAACAACGATCAGATAACCAAAATGCTGGATAATTCGGAAATCGAAGTGGCTAAAGGAAGGAATGTATAACATAAAAGCGTTTTATTATTAATACCCTGACATAAACATTATTTGAATGGAAAACAAAACACACTATATTAAATAAAAATAAAACAGTCTAAATTTCCAAGGCAAAGTCAAATCCAAGCGAACGATCCAAATCTCTGACGAAGAAAGAAAAGCAAGATCACAACGAATGAAGTAATACTGGGCTACGAGGAAGGCACAGAACATTAAAAAGATTGATTTAGTGTACCCCAAAGTTGGGGGAAACAAATAGAGAAAATAAAACTGATTATTTTTTATGCAATGTGCCTGAGTATTATATTAACTGACAGCAATGCAAGCCCTCTGTTTCAAGTCTTCTACATTTTCTTTGTTTTGCAGTTTTAGCCAAATACATTGACCGATTGTTGCGAAATTTGGTACCAAGTTACACTGTATAAAGCCCTAGCGATGTGTATGATTTTTTTCAATCGCTTCCGTTTCAAGATGACGGCTTTAACGATAACAAGCGTACCTGCTGGCCATTCTGTAATACTTGAATGTCTTGTCTTCACACAATTTTGACTGCGTCATACAAGAAGAGTATATTATTCTCAATGAATCTGGTGCAAGAATGTTTAGCGATTAAATAGGCAGAAAAGGTTAGCAGCATTTCGGAGCGGTCACCAGGTAATTAAGAATATACTGTTCTTTGAACTACTAGTAATTTTAAACAAAACGAACAGACTACTTGTTCCTTCCATTTTGCTCACTATATATGCTTCATCTGGTTATAATAAATACAGTTCCAAAAAACCAAGAAAGCAAACTAGTTTCAAGAAATCAAGATAACACTTTACAATTGTGAGCTCGATATATAAGAAAAACTCGGAAAAAATATTGATTTAATTTTTAAATATTTATTATAACTTTTTAAATGTTTAACACTCTTTGGTTATTGTTTATTCAAAACATTCACAAAATTGAATTTGTACTTCAAAAACTCAAATCATATTTTAAAGGAATATTTATCACTTTGGACAGAACTGCATGTCAGAAAACTGAAGCTTGAATAATCAGCACTGTACTGTACATATTTGCAATTCTGGTACAAGTCAACAAAACCGATTTTTGTATTAGATCGGACAAGTTCAATATATAGTATAATCTGTTATATTTTAAAACATATTCGTCTGTGTGTTTGTAAATACTACTAGGTGTGCAACTCCTTATTAGTTTGGTAAGGTATTACTTTTTCATTATATACTTACACATTTAATATTTCATTACTTGTAATCAAAATTGGTGTAATGAGAGTATAATTTACACCAATTTAGTAAAATGAGAGTATAATTTACACCAATTTAGTAAAATGAGAGTAGTAGTAAAAAATTTAGGTGCAACAGAATTTTTTAAATTAATATATTCGTAAATAAATTTTAATTGTAGCTGTCTATAGTTAAAACGTTAGTCACTGTTCCTCAAGAATGTTAACAACATTTACATCCAATAACGATAACATTTAAACACTAATTAACGCTAATTTTAAACATTAAAGTTTTTATTTCTAATAAAGTAGTGTTTCTTAAAAATTAACCATTAAAAAGGAAAAAGTAGGTTAACATTTTTAGACTGGTGTACTGCCTGTGGAGCCGAAAGAAATTGATTAGAAAAATGTATTTAAAAATGAAAAAAAAAACAGATTAAATAAAAATGTCCTTAAATATTAAAAGTTATAAAATTTGAGCCTTAAACATTACATGTTCTACCTTTACAGAGAATAGTTCCTGTGAAAATGTCTTATTACATTTTTTTCCCATCTAGAATTTGTGTTGTTCTTCTGTAGTGGACACTGAAAGTAATCTTAGACCAAACATAACCGTGTAACGAGGACGGCAACGAGTACTGAGCCAAGCGCTTACTCAGGTGCAAAATGTAATTCCATTCTACCCTCTGATGCAATTAAATAAACATTTCTTTACGTTCAAGACATGTATGGACGTCTATTGATTAATTCTTCCATAACATTAAAATAAATACCACAATACTTATTTATGACACTAAGCCAATTGAGTTAAAATAATTATTTTTTTTTTAATATATCAAATTAAGAGATATTCACCCATGGAAGATTAAATTTCTTATAACTTACGATTTTACGCCATTTTTAACGGAACTATATTGTGACATCATGGCCGTTTACACTGCACCGAGATGCTAGATTTACTACGCCTAGGTTACCAAAAGTCAAAATTAAACAGTATTCATGTGTGAATTATTACAATCTCCCTGTAAACTACTTTCATTCAAAACTGTTAAGTATTTTACGCACAACTGTTTTAGGTTTAAAAAGTTTTCATTATTTACCTGCACTTAATAAGTTTTCGCGATGAAAAACATGTTCTCTACTTTCGTGCAGTAATAATTTTTAGGTTATATAATTCATTTATTTTTCCGCACTTATATTTTGCACAATGGACACGTAATAAAGCGTTTCGGCGAAAAAATTAGAAAATTGACATAAATGGCTTAATGTCATATTTACATTTTGCTTAACCCTTTGCGCTTGACAGGTACATGTTCCGCAGCAGTCTTCTTATTGGCTCAGGTTTAATGGACTTCTCTCAGCTTACCAGTATATTCCGCCCCATCCAGCTGGTTGAATATCCTCTCGTTCCCTTACACTAGGCTACAATAAAACCGACTTTGCTCCTGGCAACTACTTGGTTCAACTCCCGAAAATACTGGATGTTAATAGACTCGAAAAGCAACCATTCAAGCGGTATTATTTACTTAAAACAGGAATCACAACATGTGCTCAAAATATTACATAAACTCAGGAAACACTATTTTCCAATGAATTCTTTCCTACGCAAGAGTCTCAGATAATGTGATGGCTAAGCGGCACAGCAGGGCACTGTATTCTTCAACATCAGAATAAGGAGCAGGACACAGAATGTTTGATAGGAAAGATCTGGTGAGACATGGGACATAAGTAGAAATAAATCTAGAAGAGAATCGGTTGCACTCTTCCAGGTGAATATAGATCATGACTGACTGACAGCTCCGTTATGTACCCCAATCAGAGAACTGTATACTTTATCAAGAGTCAAACTCTTAAGATGAATAAGTATGCTCAGTTGTAGAAAACTGGACCAAGATGATCTTAGGTGTTTCAACATCAGTTAACTGTACTTGGGTGCAAAGTTAACTTTCCACCAAGCGGAGAAAAAAACAACTTTCAAAATTTAAATTTTACTTTCAATGTTTTGTCGACTTGGATAGTATTTGAAGAAAAAATAATAAAAGGCCAAAAATGACTTGCTAAGCTGAGAGCACAGCAACGATTAAAAACGATATGATGCTCAAACTGGCATGGGCCACAGAAATGGCAACGATTTGATGCTCAAACTGGCATGGGCCACAGAAATGGCAACGATCTGATGCTCAAACTGGCATGGGCCACAAAAATGGCAACGATCTGATGCTCAAACTAGCATGGGCCACAGACATGGCAACGATTTGATGCTCAAACAGGCATGGCCCATAGACATAGCAACGACCTGATGCTCAAACTGGCATGGGCCACAGAAATGGCAACGATCTGATGCTCAAACTGGCATGGGCTACAGAAATGGCAACAATCTGATATTCAACTGGAATGGTCCACAGAAATGGCAATGATCTGATGCTCAAACTGGCATGGGCCACAGACATGGCAACGATCTGATGCTCAAACTGGCATGGCCCACAGACATGCAATGATCTGATGCTCAAACTGGCATGGGCCACAGAAATGGCAACGATCTGATGCTCAAACTGGCATGGGCCACAGACATGGCAACGATCTGATGCTCAAACTGGCATGGGCTACAGAAATGGCAACGATCTGATATTCAACTGGAATGGTCCACAGAAATGGCAACGATCTGATGCTCAAACTGGCATGGGCCACAGAAATGGCAACGATCTGATGCTCAAACTGGCATGGGCCACAGACATGCAATGATCTGATGCTCAAACTGGCATGGGCTACAGAAATGGCAACAATCTGATATTCAACTGGAATGGTCCACAGAAATGGCAATGATCTGATGCTCAAACTGGCATGGGCCACAGACATGGCAACGATTTGATGCTCAAACTGGCATGGCCCACAGACATAGCAACGATCTGATGCTCAAACTGGCATGGGCCACAGAAATGGCAACGATCTGACTCAAACTGGCATGGGCCACAGACATGGCAACGATCTGATGCTCAAACTGGCATGGGCCACAGACATGGCAACGATCTGATATTCAACTGGAATGGTCCACAGAAATGGCAACGATCTGATGCTCAAACTGGCATGGTCCACAGAAATGGCAACAATCTGATGCTCAAACTGGAATGGGCCACAGAAAAGGCAACAATCTGATTCTTAAACTGGCATGGGCCACAGAAAAGGCAACGATCTGATTCTCAAACTGGCATGGGCCATAAAAATGGCCTTCTGATTTAAGACATTTTAAAATGTACCATTCATAGCACAAAAAGTTAAACTATTACATTTTATTATACTTAATGTTTTTTATAGATGTTTTACATTATACTTCTATTGCGTTTCCATTGTTAAAATTATACATAAAAAATTAAAATTAACACTATTTACAAAAGTTATCATCATGTTAACTTATATTATAAACTGTATAAATCGTATAACAAAGAAACTATATTAAATAAAATTACGATTCTGTCATTACACTTAAAAAAACATAATATTCAGATGAATAACAATATTTAAATATTACTATAAATTGAAATGAACACTTTATATAGGACGACCTAAAACTAATTGGCACAATAATAAATTAGTAGGAAACATACATTTTTTAGAAGCCTCAAAAAAAGTTTAAACTTTATAATCAGTTCTTTAAAAATACCTCACTTATAAACAATTAACAAAATAAATGGGGCAAGAAATCGCAAAAAATATCTTGCACTCAATAAATTAAAAATTAAACAATTAGCTGCAATAAAAAAAGCATAAAATGTAATTTCATGTTCAGCTGCCTTGAATAAACGCAAAACATAATTTCTTGCAGTTCAGGATGAGCTCAAATTGCTGAGATTCTACTGAATATCGCAACAGTTTTACAGTAAATCGTCTACTTGCGAACTTTCGAAATTACGAACAAAGGTCCGGATAACCAAAACAAAAAAAAAGATCTTAAAAAACAGTTAACAGGGGTAGGAAAATGCTTTGATAGTTTACAAAATTTTTTAGCCGCAACGTTTAGGGGTGTAATTTTATTCTGTTTAGCCCCATTAGAGTTTTATTAGTAAGACTTCATAGGGAGAAATCGTTTTTAGTGCTCAACGAAAAGTATTTTTTTCAGGCCGAATGAGCACCTTACTTCCGTTATGCTCTGTGTATAACTGAGCGAGTGATATATAGTGTCAGACAAAGAAAGAGAGAGAGAGAGAGAGAGAGAGACCAATGGTAGATAAGCCTAACGTGTGAAAACATTATCGTTTGACGGAGGTTTGTTTCAGTTATGATCAGAACCAGTAAACAGTGGAAAAGGCTTAATCTTTCAAGTATTATTATTAGATTATATTCTAGAGGAAGGGATTTGTTCAACCCCAGGCAACTGTTCAAGTATTAACTATTACAATCATTTTTTAAATGTAATTTTATATTTTACGATCTCCCACGCATACAAAATCTTTGCACATATTATTTTTATCAATATATAAATTTACAGTTTTTTAAAAATTTAGCCTTCTTGTAATCAATTATATTTCACAAATATTCGTGAACACGCTATTTTAATAACTTTAATTCAATATTATTTCCGTTATTATTTAAAAAATACAGTATTGTCACCTTTTAATTTCCAAACAGCTGCTGCGAACATATTAAGTTTATAAGTAGACCACTTACTGTACGATATGAAACAGCACTTTTCTATTCACTAATGATATTTCATACTCCTTTTGTTCGTATAATTTTTAACCTATATCTCGTGTATAAGATGAAAATACACAGATTTACAGTGCATTATTTTGTGTAAATAAATAATTACCAACAAATTAATAGAAGTTATAAAGTACAAAAAAAATACAAAAAACAAATTTGAGCAAAATTAGTTTAGCAATCGATTTGCATAACCTAATCGATACAAACATAAGTCCAGATTGCTTCATGAATTCACTGGATTTGCTCCGCCATAGAACATTTTCGGTAGATTAAGCACAAATAAAAGATAAAGTTTCATAGACTTGTGACATTAATTGTATTAACAATAATAATATAAATAAAGTTAAAAAATAATATCATGACCATATAATATAATCAACCTATATTTACATATACAATTGTAACACTTTATTTGTTTAAAATTATGGATATTTCAGTTACGCTACTAAACTTCACATTTTTTACTCATTCTGAAATGTCTTTAGGACAGTGCAAAATAAAATAGTCAAGCGCATAGTGAGAGAGTCTGTACGCACAATGTTTCTAGTGCTCGTAAATTAGTATCGACTGTTGAAATGTTAAATTGTTACGTTTTTCAGAGTTATACCGATTCAAGAACGTAACAACTTGCACGTCGTTCGCACTGCTATGATTCAGGCTAAATTGTGCCAATCGGTTGGAGCACATCGCACAAACTTGTGGCGTACGATTTAAGTGCTTTTGAAACATACGTGATGCCCAAAGACAGAAATGACTTTACGATCGTATTCTGCTTGTTGGTGAACGTTTCAGAACATGCTTTTGTTGAGTAAATACAGAAAAATGTAAAAATAACGAAAAATGTTAAAATTTTTAATACAAACTATGTTCATAAAAATTTTCTGAACTAACATGTCAAACATAGTTCAGAAACTTGAACTTTTAAAGAGGGCTGGAGGCAAATAAATTGCCTCTTTACATACAAAAACTATATATATATATATATATATATATATATATATATATATATATATATATATATATGTGTGTATATATATATATATATATATATATATATATAACTTTTAAAGAGGGCTGGCAGCTCTATAAATTGCCTCTACATACAAAAACTATATATATATATATTGGAATCAATAGCATATCTAGTTTCAAAAATGATAGCCCACACTAGATAAACAAAAAACTATTTGCCATTAGGATTTTACTACGTAATTAAACCTAAATATTTTTGTCATCAACCTCGAAATCTTATCTACATTTTGGTCATTTCAATCAAATTTTATAGTGACTTGTCACAATGCATATGGGTAACAGAAAAGTTACAACGGTTCTTGAATTTACATACGGACTGTAAAAATGCTGTGTCAATAAAAAAGCACACTGCAAGACAATTTTCTGAATTATTACGACATATACTGTTCAATGCATGCCTACACATTGAGCCATATGAATAAAAACCTTCAAGTAAAAGGTAAAAGTAAAAGGTTTTGTTTCAAATAAAATGAAGTATCCAAAAGCGGTTCCTTCGTTCCATATGAATAATAATCGTTATTATAAACCTCTTGTTTATAAACAAATCTTTCAGTCTGGAAGTAAAAGGATCAATAAAAGGTTTTCCTTTTACTAAAGTAAAAGGTTTTGAAAGATATTTTTATTTATAACAATGAAGGATATGCTTCAGATTTTGTGAAAGCTTTCGCTTCTTTTTATTAATAAGGCTCAGTGTCTTTCTTTGGGTTTCGCTCTTATTTGAGGAAAATACAGAACTAAAAGATGTAAAAAGTGACCGCAGCAAAGAAACAAGTATTCTTGTGTCGATCTTTCGAAATAGTTTCAGTTTAAACCCAGCGATTGGAGAAACTCTTAATTATATACAGTACATTATGTTCACACCATATATTATGCAGACGGATACAACGAGAACATCAATAACCATATGAACGCTTAAGTAACACTATGACACCTAACAACTGTTAACTATTACTACCATATATAGGAGAAAAATATTAACTAGCTACAATAATTAGCTTACTTGTTACGCTTGATTAGCTTTCATTTTATTTTTAAATATTCAATTTAATTCAGTTAACTTATGAATACAACCGGACCTCGCTATAAAAGGCTACAAAGTCGGTATCTCGGCCCATTGTAAACACCAGAATTTTATAACTACTACCGCCAAAATCCATTCCGTAATAATTGAAAGTGGACATAAACACAGAGAGCTTATGAAGGAACAGTTATTGATAAACATATTATTATTAAAAAAAACACTATGTATACAGTGATACCCCAGCTTATGGTCGACCTGGACAATGGTATAATTCACGGGAAAAAAATGACCAGCTTAACAGTTTAGGTTCCAGATAAAGGGCTGAACAATAATAAGTTCTCATTTTGTTAAATTATTTGTAAGCAGATGAGTAAATATAAAGATAACATTGTGCTGTACTACAGAAATAAACATTGTGCTGAGTTTATGATTGACGTGTGTTTGGTTTTTGTAGGGCAATAACTAACATGATATTTATTTATCAGTTCTCAGAATGCCCACTCTATTCCCTTTTCAGTCACCACACCTAATTTTACTTAGTGTGCCATCAACTCTTTTACTGCGTATTTAATTTGTTAGCCCGTTAAAAAATTTAAACAGTTATAATATTATCGTGTTACATACTTTTAATTTTTAAACTTAACAAAACGTTAAGCGTCTTGTGTGAGTTTTTGTTTAAAACCTGTTTTCAATTTTTTTTTTGTGAATATTAATTAAATGGGCCTTAAAAGAAGTGTTTGTGTGGTAGTGGAAGTAAAAGACAAACTTTGACTATTGAAATAAAAGCTACAGTATGGACTAAAAAAATACTGATTTGCCCCGTGTATGTATATATGTGACATATTTACATTTGTACGAATTTAGTTAAAATAAAGTGCGACTTCTGTTCTGTGATTTTTTTCATTCTTTATGTTTGACATATTAGTGGTGAATACTCATTTATTTTTTTCTATGTAACAAATTAAAATGTTTTCTATAAGTCTATTGTAAACGCTGATTCGAACAGCAGTCTTAGTTCTGAAACGACTTAAGATTGTTAACAAGGGTATCACTGTATTTCGTTATCAGTCACTAAAACTAAAATTTAAAGCGTACAATACACAACCGTTGAATTTAGAACACATGTTCAAAGAGATGCCTATCAGCCATCGATTTATTGTGACGCACTATTGACTATTACAGAATGGACTGTACATTGTTGCCTTCTTTGACTGTACGTCACACATAAACACTGCACACCGTTAGGTTAGGAATCGATCTCTTTAAATAATAGCAATACACGGACAGATCAAGCAACACTTTTGACTGATCGAACTAATGAGTCACGCAATATTTATTTCCTGAAACTGTATCATATGTTGGTGTTTAGTATGGGCATTCATAAATAAAAGTATGCTATGCTGTAGTCTATGGAAAAAGATTATACGCATTTGCAGATCTTTGTCACCGTTTACGGTACAGATCTTGGACTGTACTTTATAGAACTGTATGCATATTCCTTCGCGCTATATTTATTACAGAAGTATACAGTATGCACAGCAGGGATTAACATCTATTATATCGTAATATAAGTCACGTTTGTCAATTTATTTATTTAGTTTGAATACATTTAAATGAAATGTTCTTTCATTATTTGTCATTTATAATGAGTACTGACTGTATTTAACTATTAACTGTTTTTCAACAATTCAGACTCACGGTAAAATTGTTACAGACAGAAGAAGATAGTGAACAGGAAGAGAGAACAATGGAAAGGGAATCATTACCATGTCTCTCCCAATTTTGAGAATCATATCCAATCTGGTGTCTGTATCTTTATGACAGAAAACAAAATAAATCCTGTCCATGAACAATATTTCTAATGAGTTCATTAACCTATATTGTGCAATTATTAAATTATTTGGTAACTATCATGGTAACTATAATAGAGCAGAAAACTTCTTAAAAATTGTTCGCTAGATTAAAATTAGGTATAGTCTGAGTTTCAGTATCAGCAAAGGAAATATCAAATTCTGGCCAAGCAGTTTGCGTTTCTATATCAGAAAACCCAAAATCGGAAAACAAATTTTCATCGCATGTTTGCGTACACGTGTTACTATACTGGTCTAACAGTTCGGAGGAAGTCTGTGTTTCAATATTGGAAAAAATTTCCGAACAGTTATTCAATAACATTTCCAAATTGCAGTCAGTTTGCGTCTCGGCGCTACAAAGTTTACTGTAATCGAACGAAACGTTTTCTTTCTGTGTGCTAAACAACGAAACATCTTTAATTCGCTGATACTCAAAATTAGATTCTTCAGAAAATGAACTGAAATAACGCTGTATACTGTGGTCACTTGTCTGCGTCTCTGGTTTGGCTGAAGAGTGTGTAAGCATGTCGTTCAACGTTGTTTGAGTACTGGTGCTTTCACAGTTCCACCATAACGGTAAACCTATGTCTGCATCTAGAGACAAGCTATTAATATCTAATACAGGATTTAATGATACTAGATTATTATTATTATTGTTAATACTCTCTTGACCTTTACTTTTATTAACGCAGGTCTGGGTCTCCATGCTCTTCTTTCGCCTTCTATTGGTTACCTTACCTGATTTCCCTTTACTTCTTGGTTCAACAGAATATTCACCGACAGTTTGCGTTTCCGATGATATCCTTTGACGTTTATCTCCAGTTTGCGTCTGACGTGAAGTGTCCGATAATTTCAGAGTATTTCGTCTTCGCCTCTGAAGAGCTGGCTCGGTCTGGATTCCAATGTCTACGGATTTCATGGATTTTTGGCAAGAAAATTCATGCAAATCGACAGCGGTGGTCACTGTTTTATCAGACGGTGCAGGCAGTATTACTGGCATTAACACGATTGGTATATTAACGTTTCCTATCGCAGGTAAAACTTGTTCTGTTTTCTTGTTCCTGAAAAATAAACAACAAACGTCAGTACTATCCATAAAATTTGTATTATTTTACTTCACTTTGTATCTATGTAATCTGTAATAATAAAACAAGTTTTGCTGTTATTTTAAGGCGAAAAGCACATTGAGGCTATTATCGCCTCCCTAAATGTAAATGTGAGTGTAAAGTGTTAAAGTCGTAAATGTAGTGTTGTAAGTGTAAGTATGTGTTAGACTCGAGTACCGCGAGGGACGTCTAAATCCTCTCGATAGGTGCAGCTAGTCTTCACCCCCTCTGCGGGGCTGTAAATATAAAAGCATAAGGTCTATATACAATAGGGAAATTGTTATGTTGTGATGTCAATAGGTCAGTTGATCGCAGTGCCTGGGGTTGAACATTTGTCATCCCTTCCTCTTGAATATAATCTAATAAGGGATGTTCATCTCAACAGCTGATTACATACTACAACTGTTCCTTCAATAAGTGCTGGTGTGTGAGATGGTTCAGCACCAGTCAATCTGTTATTATTAATTTAACTTAATTTTTTTTCCTTATTTTGGAGCACTGAACAAGCATCTGTTCATGTCAAGGTCCCAAACTCAACTGCTTAGCGACTCCTTTTGAAGCGTCCTTAAAATTATCCTTCGAATGTTTGGGCAGATTAATTTAGCCACTTCATTTCTTTTGAAAAAAAATGTTTAATAATGAAAATTACAGTCCAAATATTCCTATTTAAATTAGAAAATTACAGAAAAACTTCTTCACTTAATACTTAAATTATTTAAAACTAAACTAAACTGTACACGGACTTTGACATGGGTTAAATGACTATCTTGTTATTGGCAATCCATTTAATGTTAGCTGAGCAGAAATAGTTCTATCAATCCTAAAATTTATGTTAATTATTAACGTGAACAAACGAATGTAAATCTGTATTTCCTTTTCAAATATACTTTCAGAATGTATTATACAATTTAAAAACAGCCGATTTCCACTGATTTATGCAAAACCCTTTAGTCAGCTGTACAAAACAAGAGCATTAAAGAAGCAATTTAGTTAGCATTGAAAGCAACTGGAAGCTATTATTTAGTAAAATAATAGAATTGAAAAGCAAAAGGTATTAAAGATTTACACTGATAAAACTATCGTCACAGATAGAATATTTTTACTTTGTTTTAAAGTTTGACGGGCTGTAACTTCAAAAAGCATATTGAGGCTATTATCGCCTCCCTAAATGTAAGTGTGTGTTAGACTCAGGTACCGCGAGGGACGTCTAAATCCTCTCAATAGGTGCAGCTAGTCTGTACCCCCTGCGGGGATTAAGAAATTTAAACAATTATAATATTATCATGTTACATACTTTTGATTTTTATAATCTGTTGTGTTTTTGTGTGCAAGTTTCAAATTGTTGTTCGAATCCTGTTTTCAATTTTTTTTTTGGTGAATATTAATTAAATGGGTCCTAAAACAAGTCCTTGTGGTAGTGGAAGTAAAAGACAAATTAAAAAAAAGCTACAGTATGGACTAAATGATTTGACCTGTGTGTATATATGTGACATAATTATATTTTTTTATGAATTTAATTAAAGTGACTTCTGTTCTGCGAATTTTCTTCATTATTCATCTTTGACCATTAATAGTGAGTATTCAATTATTTTTTTCCTATATAACAAATTAAAATGTTTTCCATAAGTCTCTATCGTAAACGTTGACCAGCACAGCAGTCTGCTCAGAAAACAGTTTTAGTTCTAGAATTAAGACCATTAACCAGGGTGCCACTGTATATCAAACTATTTACTTACTTTGAAGGTGACCATGATTTAACAAACGTGTGTTTTTTCCTTGAAGCATGTGTAAGAAGCGCTGCGACACTGCTGTACTCAGCGGAACACGAGCAAACGAATTTCAAACCACATTCATCCAAGTGATGACGCTTCCTCTGCTGTTCAGTCGCAAAACCTTTGCCACACTGTTCACACAGAAATTTTTTCTCCATGTGAACTTTAATATAGTGCTGTAAAAATACATTTCCCATTGATTATAGAAATATCATTTAATTATAAATTCAAAACTTCAAAAATGACCCATCTAGATTTCATAATATATGTTAAGCAATCTTTTATATGAATACATTAAATACTTTCAAATCATACCGTATTTTACGGACTATAAGATGCTATAGACTATAAGACGCACTTTAATTTTCAAACAATTTTTTAAAAAATAACTTTACCATTTTTATTATTACACTGCAATGCCAGACTAAAAAGTCTTGGTTTATTATTTTTTTCCATTATGAAACTAGCTACTAACAAAAATACTGTACTGTTACCAATAACACAAATCACTTTCAATGGCACCGTAGACTGCAATCACAGAACATAGGCTAGATAGTGCTCTGGGTTTGTGATGGCAGGGAGGGAGGGAGACAGTGTTAGCAAGCTTGTGAATCACTGCAACTCATGTTCGTCGCCTGTTTAATCCAGTGTTGCCAGATAGAGATAGGTTACCAATAACACAAATCACGCTCAATTCAAGTTCACTGGCACCGTAGACTGCAATCACGCAACATAGGCTAGACAGTGCTCTGGGTTTGTGATGGCAGGGAGGAGGGAGACAGTGTTAGCAAGCTTGTGAATCACTGCAACTCATGTTCGTCGCCTGTTTAATCCAGTGTTGCCAGATAGAGATAGGTTACCAATAACACAAATCACGTTCAATTCAAGTTCACTGGCACCGTAGACTGCAATCACGCAACATAGGCTAGACAGTGCTCTGGGTTTGTGATGGCAGGGAGGGAGGGAGACAGTGTTAGCAAGCTTGTGAATCACTGCAACTCATGTTCGTCGCCTGTTTAATCCAGTGTTGCCAGATAGAGATAGGTTACCAATAACACAAATCACGTTCAATTCAAGTTCACTGGCACCAGAGACTGCAATCACGCAACATAGGCTAGACAGTGCTCTGGGTTTGTGATGGCAGGGAGGAGGGAGACAGTGTTAGCAAGCTTGTGAATCACTGCAACTCATGTTCGTCGCCTGTTTAATCCAGTGTTGCCAGATAGAGATAGGTTACCAATAACACAAATCACGTTCAATTCAAGTTCACTGGCACCGTAGACTGCAATCACGCAACATAGGCTAGACAGTGCTCTGGGTTTGTGATGGCAGGGAGGGAGGGAGACAGTGTTAGCAAGCTTGTGAATCACTGCAACTCATGTTCGTCGCCTGTTTAATCCAGTGTTGCCAGATAGAGATAGGTTACCAATAACACAAATCACGTTCAATTCAAGTTCACTGGCACCGTAGACTGCAATCACGCAACATAGGCTAGACAGTGCTCTGGGTTTGTGATGGCAGGGAGGAGGGAGACAGTGTTAGCAAGCTTGTGAATCACTGCAACTCATGTTCGTCGCCTGTTTAATCCAGTGTTGCCAGATAGAGATAGGTTACCAATAACACAAATCACGTTCAATTCAAGTTCACTGGCACCGTAGACTGCAATCACGCAACATAGGCTAGACAGTGCTCTGGGTTTGTGATGGCAGGGAGGGAGGGAGACAGTGTTAGCAAGCTTGTGAATCACTGCAACTCATGTTCGTCGCCTGTTTAATCCAGTGTTGCCAGATAGAGATAGGTTTCATGCAGCAACGAATATATGGTTATTTTTAAGACTGAAAAAATTTTAAAACACTGAACATTTTTATATAAATTTCAAGTATAAGACGCACCTGAATTTTGGAGGCAATTTTTTGAAGAAAAAAGTGTCTTATAGTCCGCAAAATACAGTAATGGCAATTGTGTAGGTTGGGTAAAAAAAAATCCCAAACTGATATTAAAAGATATAGTAGGTTTTTTTTGTTATTATAAAAGTACAGTGAGGCTATTATCACCTCCCTAAATGTAAGTGTGAGAGTAAAGTGTTAAAGTCGTAAGTGTAGTGTTGTAAGTATAAGTGTGTGTTAGACTCGGGTACCGCGAGGGACTTCTAAATCCTCTCAATAGGTGCAGCTAGCCTGCACCCCTTGCGGGGAGATGTAGTAGGTCCTAGTTATATTTTTTTTTTGTGTTTAACGTCTGACTATTGTGCACACGGGCTAATGCAGATGATAGGTCCTAGTTATAACAGACTAAATTGGGAGACGACAATATCTCTTGTAACAGAAGCCGTTAATACTGTGATTCATGACAGAATACATAAAACACAAAATATCAATGTAAAACAAGATTTATGTGACTCAAAATGGTGACTGATGCAGGTCAGTATACTGTAATTTTTAAACAGGAGTTAATTCTTTAGAGGTTTTAGGGCTTGGTGATCGGTTGGCACAGCGATCAAAGAATCTATTGTGCAACCAAACCTCTTAGGTTCTAGTTCAGTAGACTGGTTCCCTCAACGAGTATTAACAGTCCACAGACTAGCTCATACAGCTGGAGATTCTCAGAATCGTAGGAACAAACACCCTTTGACTCTGCAATTTCTTTATTCATCACACACAAATTTCCTTGCGGAAATTTTTCCAGTCTTGGGGTATAATTCCTGTCATCTCAGTCCAATAAGGGTTTCATCTCACCCCTAAGGTTTCATCTTTGGGAGGTTTTCTGCTCCTAGGTTTAACTGTAAGCGCTCTGCTACTGCCTTCTCTCTTCTGAGATTTTGCGCTCCTGATAGACATTAACAGGACCTTATTGATTTGTGATGCTCGACCCTACCTCTCACTTCGTTCACTGCAGATTGGGTAAGTCCACCTAGCATCCCTAGTCTCCAGCGATTTACAGTTTGTGGATTCTACAAGCTAAGTTCGCTCTTACTCATGCAGCCTTTGGTGTGTACTGTTCCACTTTGGGTCGGGATAAAGGAACCTAACCTAAGAGCAGATGGAAGAAGAAAGATTTCAAGCTAGTGTACTTTGGGATTGCAAAACCTGTACTCATAATGTGTGAGCTCCTGAAAGAAAACAAATGTTAAGTAGCAGAATACATTATCTATGCAGTTCAAGATCTCAGACGTTGAAAAGTAAAACGGATGTGCAGTTGACATAGAGCATTATTATGTTTTACCACCAAGTAGTTTAGACTCGACCAATTTGCACAGACGAACAAACATTCTCTAAACCAAAGAAATTTTTTGGACCTTGGTGACATGAAGATGTACAGCTGTCAACATCTGAATGCTTACTTTTTCACTCACATCAAAAATAACCTAAAGACTTCATATAGGATATAGGACTTTCATATAAGTCCTTTCATATAGGACTTCATATAAAATAAAAAAAGGACTACTTCATATAGTAGGAAAATAAAATACAGTGTACTGATATTATAGAAATAAAACTTAATTTATAAAAATAGGCTACAGTACAATGTAACATAAAAATACTACAAACATTTTATTTATGGCTTATTGTACGAATTTTATACAATTCCTCAATTTTAATTATCAATCAATTTTATCGAATTTTATTTATCAATCAATAATAGTCTAATAATTAAATAGCATATATTCTGTACTACTTTTAAAATCAGCAGAACTCACTTGTTTCAAATATTTATGTTGACTGAAATAACGGACGTCTTGCGCAAACGCCTCAGGATTGTACATATACTTGCAACCATCTGCCGGACAATAATACTGTCGTATAACATTCTTTTGTTTCATAATGTGATTTTTTCCATCTTCTTTGCCGTGAAATTTTTTCAGGTGCATTTCAAGGTTAGGCGGGTTGTTGAAAACTTCGGTGCAACCAAATTCCGGACAAGGGTTGTAATTCAAAATTTCACTCAATTCTGATGCTGTTGGAAATATTCGTTCCACTACTAAAATGCAGTTTTGTGCCGGATCTATGACAAAATAAAACACAGTCACGCTGTAAGAACATCAAAATACATGGCATCTGAAAACATTTCAGACAGAAATAGCTATCATTAATATAACTCACATAGGCTACTTCATAATATTAAAAGCCGCCTCGGTGGCCTTGTGGATAGCGTACTAGGCTTTCACCCCGAGGACCCGGGTTCGATTCCCTGCGAGGGCTTGGCATTTTCATACGCTATAAATCATCCCATCGTCTGCATTAGCCCAAGTGTGCACAATAGTCAGAAAAAAAAATATTAAATAGTGTTACAGAATTTAAAACCAACCTACAGATGTGGTTTAAATTAAAGTTACATCATTCTTAAGAGGACTTTTTTTAACATCATTAGGAGCTTAAAATCCCAAACTGGATTCCATCTGTCCTGTTGGGTTTTTGTTGTATTTGCTGTCTGTTTAAAAAAAGTTTTACTGAACATGACCTGGTAATTAAAATGTTTTACAAGAAAACTTGCAGCCTATAGCCTAAAATACAGTTATGTAAACAGCATACAAACATTGTTTCTTTAAAAAAAAACCCTTGTTTAAACATTGCAAGAACAAATGACTGGCTTTCTAGGGTTATTACTGCACTGTGACCTTTGTAGATCTATTGTGCTCCCTTTGTATATCCCAGAGTTGCTCAGTTACAGTTCTTTCTCCAACCCTACTCTCTTCATAAAGTTTAGGAACTGTAAAGGTTTCAAGGTGAATAACTCCCCATTTCTAACTGATGACTTCCCAATATGTTACTGAGGTGTTTGCAGATGCTTGCTCTGCTAATTCTCTTTAAATTTTTCCTCCTTACCATGGAGGTTATGCCACCTTTGGCCAGCTTTTTGTTGTGAGGCGAGTTATACTTAATTCTATTTATATTCTTAATCATGTTGTTCCTATGAGTAGCTAAAGAAATGATGTCCGCCCACACATGGTACACATGCATGGGTTAGGCTAAGGTAAACTGGGAGGTTCTCAGGTATCTCGGGGCTTTCACTGATATACCATTAGGCATCATTCACTCCATCGGCAAGGGTTACTTTACATTTTAGAGTAAACCAGGTTATGTAGCATAGAGATGTAAAAGTATGTCTTGAGTAGATGAGTGAGAGTAGTATGAATTAATGGTATGATGGAATCGCTAAACTCATCAACTGGGTACTTATATATTAATGCCACCACAGCTATAGATTTGGCGGTTTTTAAGTTTTAAAAGAAGAAACATTTAATTTCTTTAAAAAAGAATACTCCAAAACCTAATTGACACGGTTGTTAGGCATAACATGGTGATGCTTGAAGAAAACATTTTTTTTTTTAAAAAAAGAAAGAATACTCAATAACCTAACTGACAGGGTTCTTGCGTGGTAAACCTAACTGATACAGATGATGGGTAAAAACCCTGTTAAAGTAGTTATCAACCACCGAGAGATGGACAAAGCCGTTGTTAGAAAGGCAATTGTAAGCCTTACAACAGTTACTTATATTCATGCATCACTATGTTAGGCCTAACAACGCGTCAGTTAGGTTATGGGGTTTTTTTTTAAATAAAGTTTTTTATCACGCAAAACCCGCTTTAAACATATTTTAATCGTTTTACCGATCTACAACATGTACAAGCGTTATTTATTGCTGCATTAGCACAACTTCTGCTGTGGTGGCGTTAATATGTAAGTACCATCAACTTTTCACTTTAGCTGCTATTACCAGATATGCATTTCATAGTAACCCTACACCTTATGAGGTTAATAATGTTTTTTTTTCAATTTAAAAAAAACCTGGCAAAAATATTTGTTTACCATTTTACTAAGAAAAAAACAAGTAGGCCGCTACCAACATGGAGAAATAAAAGCAAGGTTTCTATAGTAACACTATTCTGTACCCATATTAAAAAAAAAAAAATAAACTGAAATAAGAGGTTTTAGCAAAAAAATCTGTTATTTGTGTTAATAATGGGCCTGCTTATTTTAATTATTTTGAAGTATTTTTTGTTCTATATTACCTATTTTATTATTAAAATAAAAGACATTAACATTCTGGGTTTTTGAAACATGCTAAAATAATGATTTTAACATTTTTTAAAATTTTGTTATTATTGAATTACAAGATATTTATCCGCGGAAGACGAAATTTATTAGAAGTTACTATTTTCAGCAATTTTTAATGAAACTATATTTGATATTTTTACTGTTTACTTTGCATGGAGTATGCTAGATTTACTATACTAGATTACTATGCCAATATCACATCTAAGGTATCGCTCATGCACGCTAACTGAGTTGTTAGGTTCTTACTTTTTTCTAAGTTTATATTCTTTTTGTTATCAATGACAGGTATTTAATTAATATTTTCATGATGAAAAACATGTTAGGCCTGCTTACTTTCATGTGCTACTCATTTTGAGGTTATGTTTGTCACTTAAACTTTCATATTATTAATATTGGGCAAATAACAAAGCATTATGGCAAAAAAAAACAAAATTTACATATGTTCCAAAAAATCATTTATACCAAGAGGGGTGTTAAACAGATATACGTGTTTCGGTATAAAGAATTAAAAAATAAAAATGCTCATTAATCATACATTTACAAAAAATCTTAATAGTAGGAATCACAACTAGAAATACTTATTAATAATTTCCTGAATACTGATACACTTTAAAATTAGGCTTCTCAATGTTTACGTTAGTATGGATTACAAAGAGGCCAATGAAATAGTGGTATTAATTAATTATAAGGTTATTAATATCCAAGTAAATGGACATACCTGCCATGACTTCTCAGGATTAATTTCTTAATATCGTTAAAAACACATTTTAGTTTTTATAATTAATTCACAACCTTAGCTATTATAATACTCCTTTTGGTTGACAATGTTCTGCCGCAATAAACAAAACAAAATTAAACCAGCCTTGAACCACTCCATTTATGTACATAAATAAACAGCGGCAGACTAAAAAAGGTTCTAACACAGATAATAACTGATAGGGACACTACACATCGGTATTTTTTCAATTTTGTATAACCTGGTTTTGATCAATAAATCAAGTCAGAGATGGCAATACAAGGTACAGGCTGCTGTCATTTTACTTTCAGTTTTACAATCATGTACAGGTATACACTCAATAAATTGTGGTTTTCAGTTCATATTTAATGTTATACATGGCCATAGATCGAGCCTTTGAATAGATAGGACAAAATTTATATTCTAAATTGTACTGAGTATCTCTGATTTACCAATCTATGGATTAATGATGTTTTGAATAAGTATCATATGACTTTTGATTCTACAGTCAGAAAAATGAACGTTCAAAAATAATATCATAATAATGTCACTCAGATGTTTTTATTTATTTTCTACGGTAGCTTATTATAAAAAACGTGAAATGTTAATTTTTTTAGTTTAATAAGTAATAAAGTGAATATGTAATTTCGATACAGTGTATGTGAATATGTGCAATATAAATTTGGTTGTGAGTTCTCATTTTTCAAACTATTCTAACCTATAAGGACACGTTGAGGTTAAAACAATGTCAAATGATAAACCAGCAATCAGTGAGGTTGGAGGTGCGGTTGTTATTAAAGCAAAACCAGAAAGAAAAGTTTTCAGACCGGTTAAAGCAGTTACTAAAATACCTGATGAAATTTTAAAAAACTGTGAACTAAATGCAGCAATAAAAATTCTTCCCCAAAATTACAATTTTGAAATTCATAAAACTATATGGCGAATTCGGCAAACTGGAGCAAAGCGTGTGGCTGTACAAATGCCAGAAGGACTTCTGATGTTTTCTATAACTATATGTGACATAATTGAAAAATTTACTGAAGCTGACACTGTTATAATGGGCGATGTAACATATGGAGCATGTTGTGTCGATGACTTTACTGCTAAAGCACTAAGTGTTGACTTATTAGTACATTATGGACATAGTTGTCTTGTACCAGTTGATCAAACTGCTGGTATAACAGTTCTTTATATATTTGTAGATATTAAGATTGATACGTTGCATTTTATAGATACCATCAAATTTAATTTTTCAAAAGAACTTAAATTGGCTTTTGTTAGTACTATACAATTTGTAACTACATTACATTCATCTGCAAATGATCTACGTAAAGATGGTTATAGTGTTACCATTCCTCAAAGTAAGCCTTTATCACCTGGAGAAATATTAGGTTGCACTGCGCCTATCATATCGGATGTAGATGTTTTATTATACTTAGGAGATGGTAGATTTCACCTTGAGGCTGCAATGATTGCTAACCCAAAATTAAGAGCGTATAGGTAAGTACTTACTATGTAAAAAGATTGAAAAATGTACCTTCCTGATTCAATCATGATTTTAACACTAAATCCTTTGATGTAGGTTCATATATTGGAATTGAAATCTAATTTTCAGACCAGTAATATACAAAGTTTCTTTAAAATGTCATGGCATTAGGTAGAGCATTTTTAAAAATATTTTTATTTATTCTTTTACATTTAGCCAAAGTGACAGGATACAACAACAATATTAAAGCTTAAATATAGCCATAAAGTTATAGTTTTTTAAAATTTTATTTTAAGGCGAAAAGCATATTTAAGGCGTTACCCTAACTGTTAGTGTGAGTGTAAAGTCTTGAAGTTGTAAGTGTGTGTGTTAGACTTGGGTACCGCGAGGAATCCTCTCAATAGGTGCAGCTAGTCTGCACCCCCTGCAGGGAATTTAGTTATAAAAGCAGTATGTAATAGGAATAAGCTAGGACTTCTATATTTATGAAAATAATCTGCTACAATTATTATTATCTGCTAATTACGAAAAGAGCATTTGGATATACACATGTGCAAACGATCACCTGATGTTTATGCACAGTTTTGTCCACCCCTTGTAGTATAGCCTAATACAAATTAGATGGTAGATTAATTGTAACATATTTTGATTTAGGCTAATATTTATTATTATCTTTTTAATGAACAATAACACATTTGAGGTTATTATAATAAAAGATATTGAAGTGTGCTAATCTTACTTTTTTTGTCAGGAAGTGGAAGTTAACATTTTTTTAATGTTTTAGCATATAACAGCATATGTGTGCTTTGTAATGCAATATATACTTTCTACATAGAAATACAGTGATACCTTGGCTAACAGTCGACCTGGACAATTCACAGAATAAAAAATGACTTGCATAACAGTTTTGGTTTTGGATAAAGGGCTGAACATATTATAACAGCATATTATAAGAGTATTTTCATTTTGTTAAATTATTACTGTGCAGATGTGTAAATATAAAGACAACATTGTGCTGTGTTACAGATATAAACATTGTGCTGTGTTTAACAAACAAGCCTTTGATTGATGAGTGTTTGGTTCTTGTAGGACAAATAGCTTACACAATACTTCTTAGTTATCTGTTCTCAGAATGCCCACTCTTATTCCGTTTTCATTTTACCTAATTTTATTTAGTGTGTCATCAACTCTTTTACTGGTTGTTAACAGTTAAAAAAATTTAAACAGTTATAATACTTTTGATTTTTAAATTTAACAATATGTTAAGTAATAATAAGTAATAATAATTGTGTACAAATTTCAAGATGTTTAAATTCTGTTTTCAATTTTTTTGTGAATATTAATTAATTGGGTCCTAAAAGAAGTGCTTGTGGTAGTGGAAGTAAAAGACAAACTTTGACTATTGAACTAAAAAAAAGCTACAGTATGAACTAAAAAAAAATATGCAGTATTGATTTGTATATATGTGACAATTACATTTGTATGAATTTAGTTAAAGTGTGACTTCTGTTCTGTGAATTGCCTTTATTCTTCATTTTTGACATATTAATAGTGCAACCTCAATTATTTTTTTCTATGTAACAAATTAAAATGTTTTCAATACGATCCTATTGTAAACGCTGACTCGCACAGCAGTCTGCTCAGATAACAGTCTTAGTTCTAAAACGAATTGAGACCATTAACCGGGGTACCACTGTAGGTAATATGAGTATAATTATAATCTGCTTGTGTGCTATTTTTAGTTTCAGTATAATTTTATTTATTCTTTACTTCTGTTACATCTAGGTACGATCCTTATGAGAAAAGAATTACTGAAGAATTTTACGATCATGGTCGAATGAGAAAAACAAGAGAGGAAGCTGTTACAGAAGCTAGTAAAGCAGGAAGGTTTGGCCTGATTCTAGGGACTCTTGGGCGGCAAGGTAGTCCTAAAGTTCTGGAAAACTTACAGGTGAGACGACTTCAATGTGCGTTTCATTAGCAAAATAGATTCATTAGCTAAACTTCAAAGAATCACGTTTTAATAATAATTAAGTGAAAATTTTATTGAATTATTTTATAAAATTTTGAGTAAAAAACACTTTTACAGTTTATGTTGTGTTGTATGAATGAATGAGTCTGTAGGGTTATTATTACACTCCCACCTTTGTAGATCTATCGCTTCCTCTTTTTTGTCATTTACTTCTTCTTCAATCCTAGTTTCTTCATAACATCTAGGATTTGGAGGGGATTCAAGGTGGGTACCTCCCACTCTTGTAAGTGGTGACTTCCCAATTTCTTACTGAAGTGCCTGCGATGCTTGCATTTCCTTTCAATTTCTCTCTCTCTCTCTCTCTTCACGCTTATTACGGAGGTTCTGCTGCATTTGGTCAACGTTTTTCTTGTGTGGTGAGATCCCATACATTCTGTTTTACATTCTTATTTATGGGAACACACATAAGTAGGTCACCCATACAAAGCCCCGTAAGCATGGGTAAAGCTGGAGTACACTGTGATGTTGCCAGATATATTAGGGCTTGTTTTTATGCATAATTAGGTCGGTGTCATTCACTCCTTCAATACTGGTTGCTTTACACTTTAGAGTTAGCCAAGCTGTGTAGATAAATGAGAGTAGAATAACCTAGAAGTACAGTGGGATTATTAAGCCCATCAGCTGCTTCCATCGAAATTTGTGTTGTGTCGTCGTAATTATGTAATTTCTTAAGTAGAATTTGTGTTAAATTTTTGAAACAAGACTGCTTTTAGCTAATCCATGAGTAAACAGAAAACAAAGATCATGGAAAGTTCAGGAAATATGATTCAGAGTTGTCAGAGTGTGTGAGCGGTAATTTTATATTACTGTACTTAACATATCACAGGCCATTTCAAGTCATTTCTGGATCTAAATATTGACCGAAAGCCATCTTATATTTACCACAGTTCCTCGTGCTTTTCCCCCTGAAATCTATCCTTTACGATACAGCCCCTCTCACCCTACATATTCATTTATACCTGGGTCTGCCTTTTGGTTTTTTTTGTAATATTTAAAAAGGTTTTCAATATATGAGTAAAACAAGCATTTGATAAGCTGTTCAGTCCCCCCCTCTTCTGCTGTCAAACCATTGACCTTCCCATTCCTTCCTACTGGTCTTATGCTAACAGCAAGCGACTACAGTTGTTTATTATTTATTTGTGCGACTTTAAAATTCATTTTTTCTTACAACCCCTCTCACCTTATATTCATTTATACCTGTCTGCCTTTTGGTCTTTTGTGTGATATTTACAGCTGTTTTCAAAATACAAATGTCCAGAAAACAAGTATCTGACAAGCTACTCAGTTTCGCCACCATTGCTGCTGTTGGATTATTGACCTTCCCACTTCTTCACGCCAGTCTGATGCTAGCAGCGATCCACTGCAATCAATACTGTTTATTTGTGCAACTTCAAAATTGCGACAAAATTAACAGTCATTCTATTTTTTTTTTTTAACGTCAGACTAATGCAGACGATGGGATGATTTATAGCGTATGAAAATGCCAAGCCCTCGCCAGGAATCGAACCCGGGTCCTCGGGGTGAAAGCCTAGTACGCTATCCACTAGGCCACCGAGGCGGCGTGGTCGAGAGGTCTAAGGCGTTTAACAGTCATTCTAAGTACATAGTGTAATACACTTTTTGAATGCAAAAATGTCCGGTTGAAAAAAAATTTGTAGACAGATAACCGACGTACGTAAAGGGAGTGACGTCATTCCCAATTCCTATCAGTACCAAAAAAAACCAAATTGTGAGCGCTAAGAAGGTTATGGCTAGTATTTTGGGATAAAAAGGATGTCCTACATATCTAGAGATGAGACCATATTTTTTTTTTTTTTGTATTTAACGTCCGACTATGGTGCACACTTGGGCTAATGCAGACGATGGGATGATTTATAGCTTATGAAAATACCCTGGCTGGGAATCGAACTCGGGTCCTCGGGGTGAAAGCCCAGTACGCCATCAACTAGGCCACCGAGGCGACTATAGGGAGACCATAAATGCAGTAGCATATTGTCAGACCCTTCACCAACAAAACAAACGGCTTGGATTGTTGTCAAACGGTATTGTACTTCTTTACACTAATGTAAGTCTACAAGTTGTTGCATTTACGACGCACTTGTTCCAACAGTTTAAGTGGGAAGTGTTTGAATATCTGACCTGACTTGCTCCTCGAGTGATTAACTTTTTTCCCAAATTGAAGGCTTTTTGGGGCAGATATTACTATGGAAGTGACAATGAATTGGAAAGAGCATTAGTGAGTGGTTCAACTTTTTGTCTGACATTCTTCTTTACAATGTCCTTTCTGTCGTAGTATTATCTACTTTTAGTAGCTCAAAATATCACCTTGTCTGTTAGAGCGAGGTGGGACTTTGTATCTTCAGGAAGAATTCCAGTGTGTAGCCTAGAATGATATTGGTTGCTCTGTTACAATATTATAAATTTATCATTTAAAAAAACCTTCTTAAGCAAAAATTAGCGTTAAATATCTGTGGATCTGTTCTGAATGATGCAAAGGTTTATTTCAGGTTCAATGTTAGTAGTTGGTTCACAATGAAAATGAAATTATTAGTATAGTAGTAGTAAAAATCAAATGTAATAGTTTGTAATTAGTAATTTTTCTTTTCCAGGAAAGGATGAATTCATTATCAAGAGAAAGTGTTGTTGTTTTATTGTCTGAGATTTTTCCGAGCAAATTGAATTTATTTCAAAATGTCGAAGCTTGGGTCCAAATAGCCTGTCCACGACTGTCGATAGACTGGGGTAAATCGTTTTCAAAACCGTTACTTACGCCTTACGAAGCAGTTCTAGCCTTAGGTCAAGCAGAATGGAAGAGTAATTATCCAATGGACTTTTATGCTGCCACAAGTTTAGGACCATGGACGCCTAATCATAAACCTGAAAGTTGTTGCGGTAAAAGTTGTATTGAAGGGAAAGTGTAATAAGTAGTGTTTTTTGCCAGTGCTGAAAGTGACAAATACAAAATTGTTCATTTTTATTTTAGCGAGTAAAATCATTTGATGACATTTGTAGGAATAAAGTTTTTTATAAATGTAATTGGTTTATAATCAGTTCTTAACAAAGCTTGATTTCCTTTACTTCGCATTAAGACTAGTGTGTCCAAGGCAGCTAAGGCACCAGTCAGTCTCTGAACTTACTCACGCAAGGTTGTTGATTCGAGATTTCAGTTTTTGCCATATGCTATACTGTTTCCGTTAACACCAATCTTTCATCCTCATTACTCTAACTGGAATAAAGTAGGGTCTATGGATGTTAAGAAAACATTCTTGATAGTTTTCCCTTTAAATTCTGAACATAGTTTACCAAATTCACTGTACATAAAATACAGTTTAAATTGAGGAACCAATAGTTGACATTTTGTAAAATGCACCAAAGAACATAATATATTCACATACTCTAGAATTTTTCTTAACATTCATACTTTATACAAGTTACACTAACGAGAAGTTAGACTAACAGTTAGGGTAAAGCATCATGAGTAACCGGTTCGAATTAAGAACTTGAGGTGCACAGTTCAGACACAGGAGACTGACCGGTGCCTTAGCCGCATCAACCTTCAAGTTCTCACTCTACAGAAACCAGAAGAAAACACCTTTGTTCACAGACAACTTAAAACATTGAAGTCTATCGAGTCGATCCAAAGAAGTCATAGGTATCAAGGATCTTGATAAACATGCTACCAACCTAGCTGTGAAATATAAATTCTGTTTCGCAAATAGGAATGTGCTTATTGCAAACACCCAAAACTCTTTCTGTCTTAGGACAGATGTTCTATGGTCCAACCACTTAGTAAGCGGCCTGCGCAAAAAATTTTCACATGTAGGAAAATTCCCCTCCAAGAGTCCAATGGACAGAAACGGCCAAAATGAGTTAAAACTGTTACTACTCAGCGATTGTGTAGGAGAAGGAGGGAACTGTGGTAAGAGAGTGGGGATTCGACCTCTCGATCGCACATTTTCTCTCTCTGTCCCACTGGTGCTCTAAGTAGCTTGCCTATATCAAAGAGGGAAAAGTAGGTGAAAACAATATGGACGATCCTTGCTCTAACTCTAAATGCTGCCTTTTTTTCAAAATCTTGGTAAGTAGAAGGTATTGCAGGCTTTTTTGAAGTTGAACAGGATTACCTTATCAAAGCGTTCCTTCCATTCTGTCTGTGGGACGCGGGGAGCCACCTATATGTCAACTTTGTGGAGAAACAATCACAATCAAACACTTGATGTTAGACTGCGATTGCTTGAGAACCATGCGTTTAATATATGGATTAGGAAACTGTATGCAGGCGATCTTGGGGGACGATTCGGCGATCATTGATCGCGTTTTGGCCTTCCTGAGACGCTTGCATATATATCAATATATTTAAATTTTTTTTAGTATTTATATATTCTTTATAGTTTATATTTTTGTTAACTAGTTTTAGGAAATTTTATTGTTTCAAAATATTTATGTTCCTGTTTAATTAGGACCCCTTTACAGTCCACCTTTGTATTGTTTTGTTTTTAAGTTATTTATTCTTGTTATCTAGTTAGTAAGTAATGTTACGTTTTATCTCTCTGTTGATTCTTTTCTTTAACAGTTGTATTTAGGCGATGATAGCCTTAATGTGCTTTTCGCCTTAAAAATAAAAAAAAAAAAAAAAATCTGTCTGTGATAAGCAGTTGAGTAAACTTCTGCTTTGTTGACAGAATAAGAGCAACTCCTTTTTTTATTAAAAATGTACAAGGCAATGAACACCATTGAATTCCATTATATGTAAAATGTTTTAATAATTTAGTGTACTTGTAAATTCCAGAAATAATACATGTTTTTATTTGATTACATACTAAGTACAATACATTATATATAAAAACAGACACGCACACAAACACGCATTAGGCTAATAAACAACGAAATTTTACAAATAGTCTCAACAAAATCGTTCCCACTCATAATAAGAAATCACTGTAACAAAAATATTACAACCTATTTTTAACAAAGATAATAATCGACATAAAAATTGACGCTAATAATTTACACAGTTTTAAATATTTAATATTATATTATTTATATATGTATATTTATTTATATATTAATACTAATAATACAAATTGACAGGACATTTTTTTTGTTTTTGATTAAGAATTACAAATTAAAGAAGTTAGGCCTTGCACTCTCTACAGTCGACGTTACGATAGAAAAGTGGTTTCAATTAAATTATAAACTATTAGTATTGACACAAATTTTTAATGTTTCAGTCAATAATATTGATAATACACAATACAAAATATTTAGCGAATACTGACTGCGTGTTTCGAATAAAAAAATATTGTACTAGAAAAAACTTGCTTTACTTTCAATTTGAAATAAAATATTTACCGCTTAGCAGTGTCTACAAAATATAGTGATCTCAAAACTAAGCACTGTACCATGACACCTCGAAATACAGGAGATACTTATCTAAATCTTAACATCGGAATGAGGAGCTAGCCAAGGAGATTTTGAGATGAGAGATCTAGGAAGAGGGATGTAAGCAGGAATAAACATAAGAGAAGTCGGATGCAGTATCATGACTGCCTGCCAGCTCAATGTAGGAAATTGGACTTGGAAGAAATGGAGTTTTTCAACAACATTCAACTGTACTGGCGAGCAAGAAAGCTAATAGACTGGAGTCTACAAGCCTCAGTAACTAGTGTTTTACCAAACAATTTCAGTTCAATTTTGATCGCTCTGGGTATCAACCTTTAGTGTTTATTCTTAGTTGTATTTTAAACATAGGCCTAAACATCTTTGGTTCTTGAGAACAAGAGTTGATCCATACTCTTAAAATGTTTATATATAAATGAATGCCAAATTTCTACATTATAATTCCGTTGTTAAACCTGAGGCAACTTATGCTAGTGAAACACTCTTCAAGTTGAAGATTAAATCAACAACTGATAAACTGCAGAAAGCAGATAGAAGAATTATCAGAACAATCATTAACAAGAAACACCAAGTGAATGGCCAATGGAGACAACTACCGAATGAAGTGGTATACCAAGAAAGTGAGTCAATAATAGACACGATGTGGAAAAGGGGAATTGCTTTTTTTCGGCCATATAGCATGTCTTCCAGAAACCCGACTGGTGAAACAGCTATTTAGCTATTTCTGGAAGATTAAAACGCAGAATAATTGGTTCAAAGAGATCCAGAGTGATTTAGAAGAGTTAAATTTGACGGTGCCTCAAATTGAAGGTAGAGCAGAGAAGAGGATTCTAAGGAATTATCTGCGATTCAAGCTAACAACATTTGAACGAAAGACCTATACCATAACTGATGAACAAAGGGCAGCCAGGTCGGACAGGATGAAGAAGTTTTGGGAATGGAAGCAGAGGCTGAACGCTAGTCTCTCAATAGCGATATTGTACTTGGAAGTGTATGGACTGATGAAAGTGCTCAAAAAAAAAAATTATATTTATAAATGAAAAGTTGAATATTTTACTCTGTGAGTCCAATTTATAATTATTATTGCCTACCTGGCAGTCATTTCATTAAAAGGATATAATTACATATTAATATTCTAGCATTCACAATTTTTATCTAATTTAAATCAAACTTGCCGTAAAATTTTATTATTGTAACAGCTTAGTTTGATACCAAGTTTCAAAGTATTAAATCATAAAAATTTTCTAATCTCATTTTACAATTTTCAAAGAAAGTTGATGTTTTTAAAATTTGAAATGGTTGAACAGATTTCGCTGGGTAACAAACTGTTTGTTTGTTTGTTGTTTGTTTGTTTCTTATGGCAACTTATTCGGACCTTGGTCCATCAGTTCTCTGGCATCCCAATATAGCTTACATATGTTCTTTGACTTTCTTTGGTCATGGTCAAGTTCACTACACACCATCAAGTGCTCCTTATTCATCACAGAGTCTACTTTGCGGCACAAAGTGCACATGTCCGAGGTTAGTATCTTTATCTTATGTAAATGTGCTGCCATGCAGTCATGCCCTGTATTCAGGCGGAACATGGCGACTGCTTCCCTTCTCCGTCTGCATCGATTCTCATCCCAGGTCCTGTCAACATCATGCCACATTTTACCCTCAGAGACCGTTTTCGCCTTTTGGTAGAACTCGTTAGTTAGGGTAACAAACTTGCGACCACTAAATTGCTAACATGCGATACAACTTTAGGGGATCTCGGTGGTCGAAGTGATTAAAGCCACTTTTTCCAGTCAACTGCGCACCTAAAGGTTCTTAGTTCGAGCCACAGTTGCTCCCGTTGCTTATCCCTTACTGCTACGGATCCCTTATTCTCATTAGTCTAACTGGCGTGAAGTACGGACGTTAAGAAAAAAAAATGAATTAAGCTGGGATTGGCGCACATTTCATAGTCCAAATTCAGTGGTCCAAAGACAGCTTCAATTGAAATTCGCTAATAAGAATGTTTTAAAACTCATCATGTATATCAGTAAAGCAAGATCGTACAAGAACCCACTTTTCCATTGCAATAACCCCGGCCTACTTTAAATTAGAACACATTTCACTAATTACTAATAACATATCACATTGGATTACACTGCCTTAACATTTTTCGATGTTTATAATTGCATGCAAGTACATTAAGTAAGTCATAGAAAACTGAAACTGTTTTTTTTTTTTAACTTGATATGTGTAAGACGTACAGAAACAAGTAGTTTTTAAAACAGACTCTCAGTCTAACTTACATCATTGTACACCGTTAATACAGAGAAGTTTCTATTGATAAATAGACGACACATGAAGATTAAAGGGAGTAGTAGCTTTAAAAATTTATCAATAAATTTAAAACGCGATCGATAAGAATTATATACACATCGAACAATAACGTTACATACTGTATGACTAGACTTTAAACGGGAAAGGAAATCTGTTAATAGTGAAGGTTTTTAGATTGTACGAAATAAAGAGTATCGATGCTGACTTACTGAGTATTGCATTCGACTGTCATAACATTTTAATGAAGAAAACGTTTATATTCGGTCAACACAAGGAATTGCTGCCAAAATTTCGGAAATTAAGGATAATAATCAAGAATAAAAATTTTAGTAATTAGGATTATGACATGTTCTTCCCGTCGGTGGTCTATCCACTCACCTCGTAAAGGATACCGCGGTTTCGAAGATACCGTTACATCTTCAGGCCGTGATACAAAATGTTAAATCCCTCTGTCGAGGTCGTCACAAAGCCAAAGAAAACATTAAAAACACACATCACAAACACTGAGCCCAATTACACGATTAAAATTCGGCTTGGCCAAACGGCACGCGCGACTTGTACATCGTTACATTGCGGACTCGTTAGTCATGATTGTCGTTTGGCCAAGCCGAATTTTAATCGTGTAATTGTGCTCATTGTTTGTGATGTGTGTTTTTAATGTATTGTTTGATTTTGTGACGACCTCGACAGAGGGATTTAACATTTTGTATCACAGCCTAAAGATAAACGATAGAGATTTGAAACCACGGTAGCCTTTACGAGGTGAGTGGATTAACCACTGACAGGAAGAATAAATAGGTCATAATCTTAATTACTTAAATATGTGGTCCGGAGGCTATGTTGCAATAATAAAAATTTTAATTTTCCAGATAGTAGCTTTCTACAAAAGAAACTTTCAAAATATAAAAGATATTGAGTTCAATTTTGAATGTTACGTTTTATAAGTGTACCGCTTCATTTTACAGATTTCCAAAATACTAGCCGTTTAAAAAATAACACCAAATATCTCAAAAAACCATTAATTTTACAGAAAATTTATAAGAAACAAAAACATGTTTTTTTTATTTAAAATACAAATAAAATTATGTTTTCAGTTTTGTCTGTAAGTAAAAGGGTAATCGTGTTATTAACAGAAAAACATCTTGGGTGTTGAACACAACTACCGAAAAACTGTTCCCTGCTTGTCAATAACTCATTTATCCTCTAATCTACAATTAAATTACAAACACAATTTTGTTTGTCATGGAAAATTTTATTGCATTTAAATTTTTCGTAAAGTTAATCGTTTTCGAGATATTTTTAACCACTGTCACTTTGATAATACACAAAACGAAGTTTTTATTTTCAGATCACTTATACAAAATGTGTATACCAAATTTTAACTCAATACCTTTCCTTCAAAGTTCTAACGTAAAACATAAATGCCGGAAAACAAAGTGTTTTTGTAAAACGTGTTATTCTTAATATTTCCTTTATCCTGACCTACAAAAACATTTCCTAACAGTTGGCAGCTTACTCACGTACGGAAACAGAGAAAATAATTCAAGAAAATATTAGTCCAAATAGTTTTTGTATCTACTGTCAAGTAAAATAAAATATTATTCTAATAAATTATATTTTACAAACAAAATAAATTAAAAATTTTACAGATAAATTTATAAACGTGTATTATTGAAACGACTTGTAATCATTAATAAACATTACCAAAATTGTGATTACTGAATCACCTAAACTTGTTACGTTTTGATTAAATTTTTAAAGCCACTATAATACATTAACAACTAACATTACCACTACCATATTTACCAATTTCAAACGGACTGTAATTCTTAAAATTAAAAAAAGCTTGAGTTCTGTAGAGCATGATTTCAAAGAAATTAAAAAAAAAAATTGGTCCCGCAAAAAAATTCTGGAACAGTAGACTAAATATGGAATATTGCAGCTGGATAGTAATGAACGAAATTCTATTGGACAATTAGCTGTATGGTGGCAAGATTCAGATACAACTCCATGAAAGGCGTCAGTGATTGGCAGGATGGAACCGCATTGATTTTGATTTTTAAAGTACGTTTTAAGGAAGTCTGAAAGTTTTTACTATGTATGTGCGTGTTTTCACTCTAACATATACGAGTTTAGATTTGATTCAAATTGTTATAAAAATCGATTATAACAGTAGCTTAGATAATTTCACCACTAAACAAAATCTGTTCGAAATAATGTACATAAATTTTAGAAAATTTTACTTTTTTTTCAAATAATCCAATTTTTGTGATCAGCAATTTTTAATTTTAAAATTTTATTAGAAAATACGGAAATGTAATTGAAGTCAGGATTCAATTTCGTGTTGTCAGTCAAATTAGAAATATTAATTTACATAAGATTATTAGTTGCACACTAATTACGATGATGAAATCAGATTGTGAGAAAAAGTGTAAGAGAAAATTATTTGTTTTTTTAAATATTTTGAAGGCAATTTTGAAATGGATTTTGCTGAATAACGAACTTGTCCAAGCTATTTGTGCTGCGTTTGAATTAATCGGAACAAAATTGCAAAGAACAGAGTGTTCACACAAATTTTTTTTAAAACGCGCGTTCTAGTAGACATAACGTCACAGATCTGAGTCTTACCACGACGGCCTGATAGATCATTTTACAACAGAAATCTGACAAGAAAAAGAAAGAAAAAATCCGGAAAGAAATTGTGGAATATTGTCAACGGGAAAGTTGTCTATTGGAATGTGTTTGTTGAATATTTAGACAAAAATTTTTAACCATGAACAACTAGAATTATAACTGAAGATATTGCCTACAAGATCGATCAATACTTAGCAAAAACTTTGAAATAAAAAATTGCACTGTATTCGTTTATACATTTTTGATGGTAATTATCTGGTTTTTATATTATTTTCGCTATACAAAGTATATAGTATGTAGGCTATTGTGTCCTTGAAAAAAACCTTATAAAAAATCTTATTACCTGTTTCAGGTCTCCAGAATTTAAAAAGTATATTTTTTAAATGTCTGTATGTCTGCGCACATCGCTTTAGACATAAGTGTACTTCACTTACTTCTGTAGACCATTTTTAAAGTTTTTTTTTGACACATTTTTTAAATCATATTTTTCCAAAGGTCTTATACTAAGAAAAATCTCGTTTTATTTATTTGAAGCAAACCAACCCATACAATTTTACAAGAGGCAACGGAGCAGATGGAGTGTGCTCTCATTTCACCTGCTTACTGTTTACTATCCTACCTAAAAACATTGCTTCACTATAACTTTATCTTTTCTAACGTTATTTTACAAAACAGATTACGCCACTATTTTTAAGACAAAAATATATTTGATATCTTATTTTAAAGGTCTTGTATGTGGAAATGTGATCTCCTTTTTCTATATAGCACACATTTTTTTTGCTCTTGTATCTCAAGAGCAAAAAAAATATACACAATGTAAAAAACCGACCCATGTACAAGACTTTTAAAATGAGATACCACGCATAATTTTATCTTGATATATAATAGAATAGTCTGTATCATTAATTAACAGGGAAAAGATACAAGACGACAGTGATCACAAACTCTTAACTGTCTGAAAATAAACGTTTGAGAATAAAAAATTATTTATTAACACTGCTACATGGAGATACTATGCAAAAATATATCGTTAGTTTACAATAGATAAAAAACTGCCAAAAATTACTACAATAGAATAAATAAATAGTTTATGTGGTCAATCATTTAAATAAATTGTAATCTTTACACATGGTGTCTACTGAAATACATAGAAGTACATCACTTACAATAAAAACGGAAAATTAAAATTTTTAATTAATTTTATTGGAAACCTACAGTGGAAAGATTTTAAAAATGTTAAAATCTGTATGTTTTTTTAACTTACAGTAACGAAAATATTGCTACTAATTAACATACACATTTAAAATTTAACATAAAAACGCTGAAGGATATTCACATTTTAATTCTACAATATTATTTGTCACGAAACGGTAAATTCAGATTAAAACAGCTGTGTAAGTTTTTTTGTGGCTAAACAGCTGTTTATTGTTATTGCATTTATGTTATTGCATTTCTGCACAATGAACACTAAAAACCTAGTTTCACTCGCTTTGTATTTCGTTTAAAATATGGTATTTTACATTTACTTGAGCAAAACGTAATCTAATGGTGTTAAATCACAACTACCTTACAACTCTGATAAACCTTGTTTTAAAAAAATGCTGTTTAGGCAGCTGTGAAATATTAGCGTGACATTTCCAATATGGTATCGTAAAGTATTAAAATAACAGGTACTGCCTAATTTCACAGTTCCAGAAATGTGATGCTATTTTTCATGAGCCGAATGCGTTTCACTGCGAAAATTAAATGTTTTTCATAGCCATATTTTCATTACATTCGCTGTACGAAATAAAATTCCGATTAAATCGATCGAAATATGAAACGAACGTTTAACCTTCCACATATACCTCTTCGGTAGACATCCTACCGTATAACAGCAACAGTTTGGACTTTATATCAACTTACTGTGCAACAAGTATATTTTAAAACGTTAATTTTTTTAACAATACAGACAATATCGATTGGTAAATTTGAGTTAGTTCATAAAAACAATAAAATTACTGGAATATACAATAACTTAGCCTAAAAACAATATCAAACATTTCTTTTTTTTGATTCCTTTTATTCCACTTTAATATTTTATGCTTTTACGATTTCATTTTGGATCTTATTACAAGGGAGTGAATTTTAAATTGGCTGCGATCCCTATTAAAATATACAACTTAACTTAGGTAAATCAACTTTCTTACATTGCACTCAGTTCGCAAAACTAAATCTAATTTTTCGCACATTAGAAGCCGTAACATACACTTAGCGACAGCCGATTGGTTATTCTAATTTTAACGACAATTTTCCTTTATGCTATAATTTTTAAAACATCCAATGATTCTTATATTATACTGTAATTAAACAATAAAAACTATTCAACACTTTATCGTTCTTCTAATTCTTCCTACGAAAAAACCAAGAAAGAAGAACGTAAAGTAACGAGAACAACCGGAGAAAGGATCTCTATAAAAATTCAATACGGTTTAAAATCGAGATGTTTCGGTACGCTTATTGTGATGTATATACAACACACTTACTGTTAACAAACAGGAAGTCACTTAGGCTATGTCGTGGATATGCTCTCCAGTTATAAACCTATTAACAGAAGGAACTTTGTGTAAACAATGTTTGTCTTGAACGGAAATAAAAAGCTCAAAAACAGATACAGACATTAAGCTTATAGTCTAACAATGTTTAAAACTTCCTAATACAGTCGACCTTGGATATAACGCGGTTGAAAGTGACGAAACGTATATGAGCGCTGTAAACGAGATAGCATTGTAACGGAGTTTACAGTAAACGAGTTTGTAAATGGCTGCAATACTGTATGTAGTACAAGAAAAGCATACTTTGTACTGTATACATAGTCGATGGCTATTTTATTACAATTTATTACACATACTGCGTATATGTAGTAGGTTGATTTAATTTTCTCTTTAGAACGCCATTTGCCACGAACTGTTGAACCAGCCAACCGCAATTTTCGACACACATCGATTTGTTTTTCGCCTTTCTCTAAGCATGTGATCACTTCAAGTTTTAACTCAAATGACAAAGCTTTTCTTTTTGCCATGATATATGTGACAACACAAAACGCAAAAACTGAGAAGTAACGAACACGGACTATCACACTACTACAGTACATGCTACACAATGCGTACTCTGTTGTGAGGGTTCGTGAGATTGAAGTTTTCCCTCCACTAAGGTGTACAGTGTGTGTGTGTGTATGTATGTATGTATGTGTGTGTGTGTGTGTGTGAGAGAGAGAGAGAGAGAGAGAGAGAATGATTTTATGGGAACTTCACAATTTACATTGTTGGTTTAGCCTGCAACAAAATTCTAAGAAAGGGACCGTTTCTATTCTCAACCTTCATTCTAAAAATATAACACAAATTGTATTTAAGTGAGAGTGACTATAAGTCAGCAGCTTAGAAAACTGCTAAAAGCACCAGCGGGACAGAGAAAAAATGTGCGGATGAGAAGTCATGTCCCCACTGTCACCCTAATTCCTCCTTATCTCTTGAGTAGTAACAGTTTGTAGAATCAGATTGGCAGACTATGATGTCCCTGAACTGTTGGAGGGAGCTGGAAGGGAATTCTAAAAACATGAGAAATTCTAAGTGGCCGTTTACTAAGTGGCTGGACTATAACAGCAGCGTGACAGCTTTGTATCCGAGTTCACAAAGTGTTGTAACCGAGCCTAAAATACATGTACACTTAATATAGAATATTGGGGACATTATGAAAATAGTGCTATAACAGAGTTAGGGTTTTAACCGAGATATTTATATCCAAGATCGACTGTACTAGAAAAAATTAGGTTACACAAAACCCTTCAATAGGCGCTGCTTAACTTACAATATAGTCGTATTTTCATGTAAATTACTGTTACGCAAAACTTTATCACTGCATTGTTTCAGAGGAAATAACACTGCTACCTTGATACTCGCAGTGGCTTCTTTGAAGTAAATAAAAAAAAATAATGATGCTGCAAAATTTCTCTAAATATTGCAGAAATGTTCAAATAAACCAGTGGTGACTGTATTATTCTTGCCAGTAATATAACTATCTAAACAAAAACCAACAAGTAAAAACTTCCCTGCCATGTCTACAATTAAAAAAGTTGTTAAATCACATTTGAATTCCGCCAACAACTAGTCTTCTATAACACAGTTTACTGAACAATATTAATCTTAAAACTTGGCCATAAAACCTTTCTCCATCAAAATAGCTATCTGATGTCAGTCGCAGATACAATTTATTAATAGGTATGTAAAATATTAAAATATGTTTGGATCAAGAAATCTCTTGAAGTTTTTATATATGAAAAATTTATTTTATGTGAATTAACTAAAGAACACATAGGTCTTCGCATTTAAGTAGCCTCCTTCAATATGGTTTCGGTTCCGGAGTGAATTGTATTTTTTAAACTCAAATAAGCACGTGTTTCAAATCTGATTTTAAGTCTGCACTAACACCTTTGCCGATAAACTGAGAGTAGGGAACAACAGGGAAGATCATTACAGTGAGTAATGAGTTAGCATGGAAGGCAAGACGTCGCCAAGTGCGATGGTTCAATAAACTGTGTAAGCAGGTAACTGGTTCTTGTCAGAATGAATTCAAAGGTGCTTTTCTAACTGTAGACTTAACATGAAACTTTTTACCACTTGGTGATTTTGTATAGATTGGACACGCTTTGCATTAAAACAAAAAATATATCAGATGGTAAAAAAATATTTCCGAACTCATATATATATATATATATATATATTTTTTTTGGTGTTTAACGTCCGACTATTTTGCACACTTGGGCTAATGCAGACGATCATATATATATATATATAATCTTGAGGAAGATCCTTGGCCCGAGATTAACAGAAGATGGATACAGGTTGCACTCCCGGAAGACCACAGAAAAGATATCGAACCTGGCAGCAGATATCAGAAGGAGGCTTCGGTTCTATGGACACATTAGCAGACTCCCAACAACGAGACTTGCCAACAGAATCCTTAAGTATATACAAGGTGTCAAATCAACAACGTCGTGGATCGCACAAGTCAGAATAGACCTACATGATGCAGAAATAGACTCAACAGACGTTGAAGACAGGAATGCATACAGGAGAAAGATGCTCGGTTGGAAGGTCCCAGAGAATGAAATCCCAAAGAGAGCAGGAGTAAAATGGACAGAGGAGCGGAAGAGGATCCATGGGGACAGGATGAGGGAGGTGTGGAGGATTAGAAGAAACAAGACATGAGTCGGAATGCTTTGCGTGATCCAACAGGGTCTATACGCAGATAATAATAATATATATATGTACACAGTTGTTTTTCAATATTTTGATGAAAAGAATACACCCATAAAGTATGTTGGTTTCCACATGGGGTACTCTGTATTACTACTGTTATATTTAGAAACTAAAAATCAGGAATATCATTATTCCTGCACACCACTAATAGCAATGTATAAAGTGTATAAGACTCTACAAAGCATGAATAAACGTGTTAAATTCTGGTGGATACCTTCACATGGAGTAAGCAGGCACACAGCAAAGAAAATACAAAACAAAAACAGAAATCATACAGTAAACAGAATTACTTAAACAAATCAGACCAATTGTCAGACAAATCAAATACTTTAAAAAATATGCAGAAAAAACAGTAATGCAATTAAATCAAGAGGATCGTTTTGGCATAACCCATTTTTTTGGCTTTTATTTTAATTTCACGTACATAAGACACCTTAAAAAAACTGCTACTTGAAAACTGAATTTACTCAATACATGGACGTTAATGTAAACATATGTATTTATGCTAAAAATAGTGTTTTCTACATTAAGGTAGAATACTTCGACCAAATTTACTGACAGTACAAACCTTTATTTTCGTTTACTCGCTTTTTCGGCAAGTTTTTCAGCCTTTTTCTGCAGCCTTTCTTTTTCTTTTCTTTCTTTATCATGTTGCCGCCTCTCTTTTTCGACTTGCACTCTTAATTCTTTCAACTTCCGTTTGAGCCTAGTTTTGTCGTCGCCGGCCACTCCTAAAGTCTTGAGGTCGCGGGATTCTAAACCTAAAAGTGTCGTTCCGGTCACCTGCTGCTCCAGGAACCGAGGGATGTGTTGTTCTAACCCCAAAGCGAGCAACCACTGGCACACCTGAACATCGAAACAGGATTATTTATCCATTTTCTGTTCACTGTATTTGAAACTAAACAAATGGTGAAATGGTTTTACAGACCTGTTCTTTGGACCAATCAGAAACAGGAGCCGTATGCCAGATGTGAGCAGATGATTTCTTTTCGCACGAACTGTGAAGAGATGAATTGAGATCAGAAGGCTGTGGCGGGCACCAGATATCACTAGAATCTAAGAAAACAACTTTTATATAATTATTTGTCACAAAAACTGATTTTGGTAACAGCTTAACTGATAACGCTGTACATATAGTGCCATTGACTGTTTCTGAACTGAAAACACTGGATGAAGAATTTTGTATTACCTGTGTACTGTGTTGGATTGGGTTTTCATTCTTTCAACCACATATACAGTGGTACCTCGCGATACGATCTTAATCCGTTCCTGGACCGGGATCGTATCGTAAAAAAATCGTATCTTGAAGATCGCTGATTTGCATCGCCTCCAATGCCTCCAAGTCGTCAGTGTTGAACTCCTCCTTGTGCTCGTCGAGTAGGTTGTCAATGTCAGCCTCATCGACAACAAGCCCCAAAGACTTTGACAGAGAAATAATCTCCAATGGAGCAGGATCATCCACAGCTTCTTCTTCAGTAGGGATTTCGAAACCCTCAAAGTCTCGTTCTGCAACCACAGCTGGCCAGAATTTCCTCCATGCTGAGTTCAAGGTGCGCCTTGAGACCTCACCCCATGCCTTTTCTATGATTTTTAAGCAATGGACAATGTCGTAGTGACTCTCCCAAAACTCACGGAGTGTGAGTTGCGTGCTCTCTGTCATTTCGAAGCATTGTTTGAAAAGGTGCTTCGTGTAAAGCTTCTTAAAATTAGCAATGACTTAATTAAAATTAGCAGCAATTAACCCACTCAACAAATAAAAGCCTCGTGACGTATAAAAGCTTGAATAGTGACGTATTGAGGCTTGCCCGTAGCACGCTAACTTCAAAACAATTTCAAGCGGCAAGAGATATTGGGATCGTATCGCAAAAAACGTATCGTTTCGCGAGCATGAATACTTGCGATATTCCACTTCATATCTTGAACACATCGTATTGTGAACCCATCGTATCGCGAGGTTCTACTGTACTGCTCTTCATACATCTAATGTAATAATTCAGTTGACTGACGACTGAATGGTTTTATGTCTTTTTTTGTTGTTGTTTTTGTTTTAAAACAATGTTAAAACTTCCAAATACTAAATTAATTAAGGTTACGTAAACACTCCAATAGTTCAAGCTTTTCCTGCAATATACCCTTTCTCTCTCTGCACAACCTTTTTGTTGTGCGGTGAGATTCCGTTCATTCTGTTTTACATTCTTACTTATGGGAACACCCACAAGCAGCTAAGGAAATGAGGTCCATCCATACAAAGCCCTGCATTCATGGGTAAGGCTAAGACACTCTGGGAGGTGGCTAGGTCTTTATTTCGACACACCATTAGGCCAATATTATTCACTCTATCAGCACGGGTCATACACATTTAGAGTTAGCCAAGGTACGTTAGGTGTCCTGAGTAGACGAGTGAGAGCAGTATGAGCTAGAGGTACGGTGGGATTGCTAAGACAATCAGCTGCGCTGCCAGATGTATTTTAACAGCAATGAATAAAAAACTTCAGAAATCCCTCTAACAATCTCAGAAAAAAAATCACTGTAACAGGAACTACTATCTAGTGAAATGTATCATGCTGTAATAACCACTATCTGTTCAATTTTTGAACAAATTAAAATGTTTTCCATAAGTCTCTATTGTAAACGCCGACTCGCACAGCAGTCTGTTCAGATAACAGTCTCAGTTCTGGAATGAATTATAACTGTTAACCGGGGTAATATCGTACTTTTAATTTTCTTCTAATAAGGTTTTCATTACATTTAAAAAACCCTGAATTTTCAAGATATGACACTAAAATTCGCTGCTTATGCAAGATTTTTGTCAAATCATGGCTTATTTGCAGTTTTCATAGTTAAATGGACACCATCGTAAATTTACAATACAAGTCTGTAGACCCTGTTGTCCATATTGAATCTGTTTGCTATAAGACACGTTAATTAACGATACACATTACATTGATTAACGATAAGATATAATTATGTTTGATATCTTATTTTACAGGACCTGTATGTGGGAATGTGGTCTGCTTTTTACATTCTTTACACATTTTTTGCTTTTAAAGATACAGGAATATAGCCGACAAGGTCTAAGGGGTTATAACGCAGCAGTTATAATGTTTATGTGTACAAAGGAGCATTCTGAATTTTTATCAAATTTACCTGAAGAACCCAATTTGCTTGGGCTAGGATCCGCTGTGACCACACCTGGAGAAACGCTCCCGGAAGACGATGGAGAACTCTGCCAGGGCAATTGTGAACCCAGCGTTTGCGGTATGCATGGTTTCTTTACTGCAAAAGAACGAGTATTTACACAACGTAGGTTATATATGGTTTTAAGAAATCTTTACAATACAGTAGGAACAAACTTCCTGAACTCTATGGCAAATACATGTTTTTGAAGAAATAATTTAAAAAACAAATAGAGCTTCCTGGCTGAACCGGTTTGCATGTAAAGAGGAAAACAAAATAAGATGTGGATCGTTTCAAGGCTGGACAAAAGTAAATAATATAGTCATCTGTATATTTTATATGTAAGTTTGGCCTTCAATTTTTGTGTAGGCTTGTTTTCTCGTGTAAATAAGGCCTACATCAATGATTTCCAATACCTCAAAACTAATATTTCTGAAAACTAAGGCTCATCAGCATGTTCAGAAGTTTGTCGCTGGGTATTTTGGCCAGTATAGCCGACATGTTCAGAAGTTTGTTGCTGGGTATTTTGGCCAGTATAGCCGACATGTTCAGAAGTTTGTCGCTGGGTATTTTGGCCAGTGTAGCCGACATGTTCAGAAGTTTGTCGCTGGGTATTTTAGCCAGTGTAGCCGATATGTTCAGAAGTTTGTCGCTGGGTATTTTGGCCAGTATAGCCGACATGTTCAGAAGTTTGTCGCTGGGTATTTTGGCCAGTGTAGCCGACATGTTCAGAAGTTTGTCGCTGGGTATTTTGGCCAGTATAGCCGACATGTTCAGAAGTTTGTCGCTGGGTATTTTGGCCAGTATAGCCGACATGTTCAGAAGTTTGTCGCTGGGTATTTTAGCCAGTGTAGCCGATATGTTCAGAAGTTTGTCGCTGGGTATTTTGGCCAGTATAGCTGACATGTTCAGAAGTTTGTCGCTGGGTATTTTGGCCAGTGTAGCTGACATGTTCAGAAGTTTGTCGCTGGGTATTTTGGCCAGTGTAGTTGACATGTTCACAAGTTTATCGCTGGGTATTTTGGCCAGTGTAGCTGACATGTTCAGAAGTTTGTCGCTGGGTATTTTGGCCAGTGTAGCTGACATGTTCACAAGTTTATCGCTGGGTATTTTGGCCAGTGTAGCTGACATGTTCAGAAGTTTGTCGCTGGGTATTTTGGCCAGTGTAGCTGACATGTTCAGAAGTTTGTCGCTGGGTATTTTGGCCAGTGTAGCTGATATGTTCACAAGTTTATCGCTGAGTATTTTGGCCAGTGTAGCTGACATGTTCAGAAGTTTGTCGCTGGGTATTTTGGCCAGTGTAGCTGAGATGTTCAGAAGTTTGTCGCTGGGTATTTTGGCCAGTATAGCCGACATGTTCAGAAGTTTGTCATGTATTTTGGCTAGTATAGCCGACATGTTCAGAAATTTTTCGCTGGGTATTTTGGCCAGTATAACCGACACGTTCAGAAATTTGTCGCTTGGTATTTTGGCCAGTGTAGCTGACATGTTCAGAAGTTTGTCATGTATTTTGGCTAGTATAGCCGACATGTTCAAAAATTTGTCGCTGGGTATTTTGGCCAGTATAACCGACATGTTCAGAAATTTGTCCCTGGGTATTTTGGCCAGTGTGGCTGACATGTTCAGAAATTTGTCGCTGGGTATTTTGGCCAGTATAGCCGACATGTTCAGAAGTTTGTTGCTGTTTATTTTGGCCAGTTGTAGCCCAAACATTTATGACAGTAATGACCAAAAGTGGCAGGACATACAGATATATTAGCAAACCATATAAATTATTATCAATATTTCTGTACTTGACAAATTTTTATTTATTTTATTAATTTAAATATAATATCTAATTTTTATATTTAAAATTATATTAATTAAAGAATTAGAGTTTTTATCATTTAAAATTAAATTAAATAAGTGAAAAACCTTTAGCATTTGCTTCGTTAACAGCTTGTCTTATTTCATCGACAAGTGTTTGTGAAACATTGTTTGCGTTCATTTCAGACGTTCGTCTTTCTCTCTCTGCCAGCACTTGTTTTAACTGCTCCGCTAACGAAGGAGGTGGACCAGCTAGTTGTGCTGTAAACAAATACATATATGTCAGTGAATATAATTTTTTAAACTGAAACTGAACTAAACTTGAGTAAAATACAGGCCTAGCGCAGTAAGTTATTTCACATCAGCTCTGATATGTGATATTGAGACAAATAATGAAAAACTTGAATATCAAGTGTTAGGACTTCAAACTTTAACCCATTGCATTCAGCTGACCATGGCCTGTTATCAGTCAGCTAGGAATATTTAAAGTGTTGACAGTCCTTTGAGGTTAGAAGTAACTGGGTGCTCCATTACTCTGTCAACTCGGGTGCTATGGCAATCGTGCTGTGCCAACAGCTCAGAATTGTTTTTCCCAACAATCTCAAATATTGGCATACGGTATTAATTAAAAAAAAAACAACAAAATTAAAATGTTTTAGAAAACACAAAATAGAGTATATATTTTTTTTTATAAATGTTTTGGTTTAAAAGTAAAAGTACTGTTATATTATTACAACAATTTTGCAGCTAAACTATAATGAAGTTTAATATTTTAATGAAAAAAAATGTAATATTAAAATACAGTCCATAAAGCAAGAAGTTTTTTTAACTTATACATATGGGGCTCGGTGGTTGAAGTGGTCAAAGCACCGGTCAGTCTATTGCATCATTCGACTGTGCACCTAAAGGTTCTTAGTTCGAGCCGCAGTTGCTCCCGTTGCTCTCATTACCATTAACACTGGCCTCATTACTCTACTGGCCTAACTAATCCTTCGTCCTCATTAATCTAACTGGCATAAAGTATGGACATTGTTAGGAGTAAGGCCGATGCACCATTTGTTAGGAGTATGGGTTCCTTCAAATAATTTTCTATCGGTAGTTCATTATAAAAATTACCTTTAATTATTTGATATGTGTTACTTTACATTTACCTTAAAACTATTGTTGGTGGCAACCCCAGGAATGAACACTACTGTCTTGTGTGAAATGAAACGTTCTCCAAAATATATATTAATCCCTTTAAACCAAAATCATAAAAGGGGGAAGAAGTGTACGCTAATAATCGTCTACTTACTTTTAGTGCAGATTTGCCACTTCTCACCAGCGCCCAGTAGGAACAGAAAAGCCACACAGTCTCTACAGAAAAGTCACCGGGAGTAAACTGACTTTCCGGCCCCGCCGGAATCGACTGTCTACGCCCTACCTCTTCCCCATGCTTTTGTTTCAACTGCTGTTCTACATACCGTGTTGCTTATTGCAACAGGCAGTACATCAGCAGTTTCGTTATTTCGCCTATGTTTCTTTTTGTCAATAGCGTTCATTCTTTGGCTGTGACCTCATTATCATATTCAAAACCAGCAACCAAAAACTAATATTTTTTCTAAATACTAACAATACCGGTTCTTTGTAGGACGTTGTCCTCAACGTCGAAACCAGGTCTTCTATAATTAGTAGTCTATAATAAAAATTTTAATAATTTTTCTAAATCCTAACAACATTAAAAAAAAAAAAAAAAAAACTTTTACATATATTGTGTAATTTTTTTTTTTGTGTGTTTAACATCCGACTATTGCGCACACTTGGGCTAATGCAGACGATGGGATGATTTATAGCGTATGAAAATGCCAAGCCCTGGCCGGGAATCGAACCCGGGTTCTCGGGGTGAAAGCCCAGTACGCTATCGACTAGGCCACTGAGGTGGTTCCTGTTGAACCAACGGGAATACCATGTTGAATATACCGGTTCTCGTCCGATCACCCGAGTCAAGCAACATTGGGCGTGGTTTAGTACTTGGATGGGTGATGTAACTTTTATAAATATATTTAATTGTGAATACTGTTTTGTTTGTGATGTTGAAAAACTACATGCGACTAGACTGAAACAAGAAAGTCAAATACAGCTGACACAGTATAGTTGAACTTTTTTTTTTTTTGGTGTTTAACGTCTGACTATTGTGTACACTTGGGCAGCCGCCTCCACTCCAGCCGCCTCGGTGGCCTAGTTGATAGCATACTGGGCTTTCACCCCGAGGACCCGGGTTCGATTCCCGGCCAGGGCTTGGCATTTTCATACGCTATAAATCATCCCATCGTCTGCATTAGTCCAAGTGTGCACAATAGTCGGACAAACACAAAAAAAAAAAAAACAAAAAAATGCCCGATTTGTTGCTTTAACGCAGATTACAAAAAAAAAAGTTTAAAAATCTGTAAATGTTCATAAATTTTTACCTTACATTGTTTTAAAAATCTGATTTTACTGTTATAATCAGCGCTGTACGTGCATACATTAGCATCACTGAAAATACACACAATTCAATACTAATAAGATTGCTGATGTGATTGGAGCAAATTTCCGAATGCATTTATCTTGACCCTTTTTGAAATTCCTATTTCACTATCACGATCAGCATTAAAACCTGCATATATTAGCATTTCAAACTTTTAAAATGAATTTGAAAATGAACCATGACCGCTGTCAAATTAAATTTTTTTAATTTAAATGGTTCTGAAAATCTAGAACGTTAATTTATGCACGTTTTAAAGCTGATTACGGTTTTGAAATAACATTCTCAAAAAATTTTAAATAAGTTGAGGATTTTTAAAGATTTGAAGTGGCTGCCTATAAGAAGCTGTTGAATAAATTCCTATAAATATGCTGTTGTTCTGTCAGTGAGACAGTTTTGTGCTGCATTATTATTATTAGTGAGACGGTGTTTCTCTTACCTGCGTGGTGATGCAGTAGGCCTATAGAATATTGCTGTTGTACGACAGTGCTTGTTGTACTAGTATGAAGTTCTTCTCTTTCTATGTACTCAATGTATTGCCGTCTCCTGTCTTCGTCATCTGAACCTTCGCAGCTGTCGTCCAGACCATAATCCTACAAACAAATTGTAATGGAAAAAACTGTGAGTAAAATCTGTGGCCACTATATTTCTGCTAGTTCCTACGAAACACGTAACCTTACAAAGCGCTGTAAGAAAAGCGCTGTTATGAATATTTTTTTTTTTAAAAGGTTGTATTTAATTTTTTTTGGTGCTACTTATAGACTATCTGCATTAACAGCAAAGGTAAAGCTCATGGCGAAAACTGCAGTGTCGAACCTACAACTATGAGGTGCGCAAATTCAGAGACTGACTAGTCTTAGCCATCTCTGACACTGGCTGAGTGTAGTCAGCTGTTCGTACACCGTGTAGTACAAGTTTACAATGTTTAAGATTATTGACTCGTTAACTAATCAGTGATGTGTTAGGATTTAAAATTGTAACTTTAATTATTAGTTTTAAATATTGTAAAGAGATCACAGCCAAAGAATAAACATTATTGGCAAAGACGCAGAAAAATTATTAAACTTCTGACATACTGCCTGTTGTTATAAACAGTAAGATATATAGAACGTGGGGGGGGTAGATAAAAGCTTGGGAAAGAAGTAGATCGGGGGTCAGTCGATTCTGAGGGGGAGACTGAAGGGCCTTAGGACAACCAGCGTGAAGAAGTGCTCCAAGAACATTCCAGTTAGGCAGTTGGGGAACAACGAATCGCCAGTCTAAGTAGACAGGTTTTGTGTACACTTCTTCCCTTTTTTTTTTGGTTTAAACAAATAGGGACAGGAAGGTGTAATAGCTTAGAGATATATTAACTTAGAGATTCGTTTTTCTTTCGACAGTACCGTGTTATAAGTTAGAGATTGACTTATGTAATAAGATAGAGGTTCCATACTGTGTATTAACTTAGAGATACAGTTCCGTCAAGTGTGTTGCACCGAGTGTATATGTTGCCTACGCTGCTGCTTGCAGGCGCTTCAGTATCTTTTATCTAACAAGTAGAACTCGCTTAATTAAAGAAAGATATATTATTAAAACATAAAGTTGATTTGGATAGGTTTTGTTCTGAAAAGCTTATTTATGTGCAATGCTGTAAATGTATACTAATTTACATATGTAGTAGTAATAGTAATAATAATATAAACATATTGTTTGAAGGCTGCTTTATTCAAACCATATCCGAATTGAATTAAGAAAACAACCCTAAATTAATGAATTAATTATTAATTAATGAGTTCTACTTGTTAGATAAAAGATACTGAAGCGCCCACAAGCAGCAGCGTCGGCAATATATACACACAGTATTGTGAGATTATTTTAAGTGACAGTTGTGTTTTTGAGGTACAGTAAAAATGAAAAAAAATTTTGGACCCAAGAACGACTTGTGCAGTTGACTCAGGCATACGAACTACGTCCCGTTACTATGGAATACAAGTGAAAAACTTTATAAAGACAAATATAAACGAAGAGATGCATATTCAGAAATTTCTAAAGAGTTAGACATTAATAATGTTGAAGAAGTGAAGAAAAAATTGAATCTCTACTTTCCCAATACCACAGAGAGAAAAAGATTATTACAACAAAATCAGGAATGGGTACTAGTGAAGGGAAAAAACCTTGGCGGGGTTTGAAATATTTAGGTTTTTTGACTGATAAAATTACACCCAGGGAAATATAAAACCACCTACGTCGACGTGTTTTGTTCATCACAACGAAAGCAGCTGCAATACACGTAGTCGTAACCACACTTCTCTATCCATTACTTAATAATAAACTTAACCTTCCACAAAAATATATCTCACAAGGAAGTGAAGGAGACTGTTCAAATGCCGAACAAAACATTTATCCAATTATGTTTGTCCCAACATTTTTTTGGGGACAAACTGGAAATGTTCGTAGTTATTTATTTGCGTGAACATGGCCAACATGTTTGACGGATGTTTGCTTGGTGTGGACGCAGCTCTAACTGAACAAGTTGTATAATTTGCTTATCAATCTGAAGAACAAGAGTAGAAAGCCATTCAAACAGTAAAATAAAACCATCTGATACTTTAGAGCCCATATTAATAGGTACCTAACCTTTCTAGTCTCAAAACACAGATCTGCTTGCCGTAAATATTTTTAGGGGTTTAATAACTCTTGGCACCGCAACGTAAGAGACTATTGTCCAATAGAACTTGGATATGTTCAGTAAACTGGTTCTCTCGGTGAATCTGAGTCGACCATTATCTCAGCTGGAAGTCCTCAGGATCCTGGAAACCAAACTGCTTTGTTTTCTGCTGGCAATAGCCTCACGATCGTACTTTATGTGAATTGCAGTTTCCTCACCCGTCTCGCATAACCTACACAGTGTCGCCACGGTACATCGCTAACCTGTTCAGACACTGTAACGAATCCCACGGTTTTGTAATGTCCTCTACCCAGGATCCTTACTGTCTTTCTGGTTTAAATGTTTAAAATATTAGAAAGGAAAGTTAGAATAACCGTCTTCAAAGACACTTACTATAATGCCCTCTAAGTTTATACTATCGTTTCTGGTGTTACTTTTAGATCCATCAAGTGACAGCTGACTCAGCCAGGCACACAGAAGCCCCTACTGCTGGCTCCAGTCCCATAAACACAGATCTGATCCCTCTCCACCCAGCCTGTCTCTGCCCCTTCAAAACCCCATACCTCCTTGTTACCTTGGTATCCAGGGTAAAGTAACCAGGCTTTCCAGGGACAGAGTACTGAGTTTTTTCCAGCATTTCAAGACCAGTTTACGGTAGTTATACCACTGTATATAAGTGAACAGCGGTCATTCCCCAGAAATGACAAGGCCCTTCGTCTCTTACAAGTTAAAGAATATTTCTGTAATCTAGTTCCTTCACTCTTTCAAGTTTTCCTGGATCTACTTAGTCTTTTACTTCATACCAAGAACCTATCGATCAATCTTCACGGAACTTATAAGGATATTCAGTCATAACTTATCTTTTTTACAATCTTGGGCCACCCTAAATATGTTACCGTATAGACGTGCACGTATAAATAGCCTAAGTTCTTGTGAAAACGATGGGCTACAGAAGATAGGAAGAAAATGGGAGAAGCTACAGAAGATAGGAGAGGATTGATGGCAATGGATTTTTGTGTTGGTTTCTGCTTAACATGCATACTTTATGCTAGTTAGATTAATGAGGAGAGGGATCGGCATTAAAAAAGCTTATGGCTGTAACTATGACTCAAACCGAAGACCTTGAGTTCAGAGACGCAGCAGACTGACCAGTTTCCTAGCCACATCGACCACCAAGCCCTGAGGAAAAGTTATTACAACAAGAAAAAGACAAAATATTTTAGCTGAGTTATTTGTTTAGGAGGTTAAGTAGGTATTGTCTTTTTCCTTAGCATTCTGAGGAATAATTAGGAATTTCCCCCTTGTTTTATTGTTATTGATGACGAACAAAGTTATTTAAACACCTAAGAAAATATTACCATTATTTTACTCAATATTTTTATTGAATTTGAAATTTTTAAACATTAGGCCTACTCTATAAGAAAGGACTGTTACGTTACTACTTACAGAACTACTATTGCTGAGACCAGAGGACTTTTTGCCAGTGGGAAGCTGCCTGCCAGCTAAACCTCCTCGTCCGGCAAGCTCTGCTTTCGATTTTGATGCTGTGACATCGAGTAACTCGTGTTGAGGCACAGCTCGGTCCAGTTCTTCTTTAACTGGCATCTTCACACACAATGTTTAGTTCTAGTTTCAGTCTTTAGTGTTTTTCATTAAACTACTTGTAAAGAATCTTGCTATATCGTTAATTATAACTTTAATTGCATTTATACACAACAGACAATAAAATCAGTAGTGTTACTAAACTCAATCTTTCAGATGTACACTTTAATTTCAAGTTAAAAGTATTTAGCCCAGAAGTTTTAATTGTAAATGTATACGATTGTTGTAAATTACTTGGTATTATTGTACATACGTAAACCATTTCTTTTACTTGACTTTTTAAACTTCACAAAATTTAAATCAAATTAAAAAAAAAATCAATCAAACAAAATTTTAAGCTACCAAATGAGTTACTGAAGGTATATAATAATAATAATTCTGAATGAATATATCCACTATTTATTTTTAGTCACGATACATGATGGGAAACAGATATAGTGATACCCCGGCTTACCGTTCACCTGTACAATCCAATTCATGGAATGAAAAATGACTGCGTAACAGTTTAGGTTTCGGATAAATGTCTGAACATATTATAAGTGTTTTCGTTTTGTTAAATTATTTCGAAGCAGATATGTAAATATTATGCTGTGCTACAGAAATAAACATTGTACTGAGTTAACACAAAGAAGCCTTTGATTGATGGGTGTTTGGTTTTTGTTGGGCAATAACTTAAAAGTTATCTGTTCTCAGAATGTCCACTCCTATTCGCTTTTCTGTCATCGTATCTAATTTTACGCAGTGTCATCAACTCTTTTTCTGTGTATTTAATTTGTTTTAAAAAGTTATCATGTTACATACTTTTGATTTTAAAATTTTACAATACGTTAAGTGTCTTTGTGTGCGAGTTCCGAGTTGTTTAAATCTCGTTTTCAATTTTTTTTGTGAATATAAATTAAATGGGTCGTAAGAGAAGTGCTTGTGGTAGTGGAAGTAAAAGACAAACTTTGACTAATGAACTAAAAAAAGGTACAGTATGAATTTAGTTAAAATAAAGTGCGACTTCTGTCCTATGAATTTCTTAATTCTTCATCTTTGGCATATTAATAGCAAGTACTGAATTATTTTTATCTATGTAACAAATTAAAATATTTTCCATAAGTCTTAACTTGTAAACATTGACTCAAACGACAGTCTTCTCAGATAACAGTCTTAGTTCTGGAACGAATTACGACTGTTAAAGGGGTGCCACTGTAGTTCTTTTCTTAACTATACTGTTTCTGCAAGTTATTATTGTTAGTGATGTATGATTCTGATCGTTTATCTAATCGTAGTATTTGTGGTAAAAATGGCGGATATATCGATATCGGTTTTTTCCACAATTGAAACTAACATTTAGAGAGCAAGTTTGGGATCTATTTGTAAAGAAAACGGTAAATACAAATTTTCAAAACCACAGTAATTAATCTATCCATCATGAAAGCAACTTAATGTTGTACTGTACAAACCGAGAACAAAAAATCGGTCTTGGTATTTGGCATTAAGTACTGTTTAAACCAAACATGTTCCCAGTTTTCAAATAGGATTGAATTTATAAAGATTTTAAAGTGAAAACGTGTTTTAAAAAGCTCATAATTTAATGTTGTTTTCAACTGCTGCCATTTTGAAACAAACACGCAGACTTTGTTGGATAATGAATGTATCAAAGTTATTACTAAAATCAATTTTAACTTTACGTATCAAAATATTACGTTAAGTAATTTTATTCGATAAGACATATTCTGAAATTCATACTAATCATGTAGCACAATAGGCGTGTCCTGCGATTACAATTTAAACATTTAATATATTAAACATTTCTTTTAAATTAGGTGATAACACTGTATTCTTACATAGCTACAATGACCAGGGCTTTATTCACAAGGGTTTAGAATTGACTTATTAAGGTGGGTTTGGCATAGTACATCAAGCGTTTCTCCCCATTTTTTCCTGCTAGTCTTTTTAGTATATCGGTTTTGGAGGAGATCTTTGATGTGATGTAATTTGCGCGGTCTTTTAGATTGAGCTTTTTGTCAAGAATGACTCCCGGGTATTTAGCGCTTCAGTGCTGTTGGACTACTGTGTTTTCTACTTGTAGAGGTATGTTTTGTGTTTTTGTTTTCAGTGAGAAGAGCTGGTAACTTGTTTTCTGAACATTAATTTTCATGTTGTTATTCCTACTCCATCTGGTCAGCGCCTCCATAGCTTCATTCATCCCATCATGAAGTGAGTCAAAGACTTTCCTGTCTTTGTTGCTGTTTGCCAGCCATATCAGTACATCATCCGCATACATCGTACGGTTGAGTTGATTGGAGGATAACGCTTTGGGGAGATCGTTTATGTATATGTTAAATAACAATGAGTTTAACGGATTAGTGCACTGAAGCGAACATCTTATCTTGAATTTACAAAGTCAAGGAAGACATAAAGAACAAGCCTTATGAGAATGTATTAGACTTGTATGGGAAGGTCAAGGACCTCCAGAGGAGGACATCTGTCGCGGTCTTTCGGCTGACAACTGGACACGACTGTCTGAATGAACACCTGAAGAAAATTAAGATAATAAACTATGACAACTGCACATTGTGTGAATGCCCAGACACCATCATGAACAAGGACCATCTCCTGGTCTGCAGAAAATTAGATGAAAAGAAGCAGAGAAGAGGAGATCTCCCTGGCCTCTACTGGGAAGCAAGATCAAAGATGGCGTGAGCCAGCGGAAGCCATTGGAAAACAACAACAACTTATTAAGGTGGTGCTTTTAAACATGAACTCAGAAATGCTGACTGATTTTTCTGCATAATTTTCAATATTTTTTTTTTTAATGCAGTATGTTCACAACAAAATAGTTAAAAGGAGTTATAAAAACCGACATCTCCTACATTGTAAGGAAAAGTATTAAATAACTGTGAACACGCAGTTGATCTGCTGATTGGAGGAAAACGTATTCCTCAAATATTTTTTTAACATGCCCTTTCTGAAATTCTGTTGCTACAATCAAACATTAAAATCTTCATATATCAGCAATTCAAATATTCAAATTACATTGAAAATACGAAAATGAACCCTGACCTCCATCATCATAATTTCAATGGATTTTGAACATTCAAAATGCTACTTTGTGTAGATTCCAACACCAGATACGACGGTGAAAACAGATTAAGCAATTTGATGGACAGACGTGACCACAAAACAAACTTTATATCGTACAATTCAAAAGAAAATAGTACTTGATCGAATCAGTATGTATGCCGCAGGAGAAACACAAAGGTTAATTTTAATTTTCAAAAGGCTAATTCGAGTATTGTTGTGTAATTCTTTTTATTGAAACATATTTTTAATTAGTTTACAACAGAAAATAACTATTGAAATACTTTAGTTTTTAATGAAAAAAAATCCCATGTCAGTACTCGTAAATTTAAATTCAACAAGATATCATTCCAATATCAAGTTATCATCTTGTATTTGCTTTGGTTCTCAACAAGGTGACTACAGTAAGCTTTGATACAAAATCTGGTTTGTGAGTAGTGCTCGTCATGGATATTAATTTATGTTTTATTACTCTATAAACAGATTTGGGTAACAATTCCAGCGCACATTAATAACTTGAAGCCTTCGATACAAGAACAATTAACTTGCGACACTTACTGCGGAGTTAACTTGTGTGATAGCACAAGCATTAACACTAATGTGTCTAGGTTATAGGCTAGAGCTTACAACCATGTATGTAACTCGAAGTAAATACAGCTGACTGGCAACTTTCCAACACATTTATAAGCTAAGACCGAACAGTGATCTAGGATAACCAATAGAATATCACCCTGTAATTGATATATGTTAATGCGCAACAGTAAAAGTCAACTAAACGATAGTTTAAATAGGCCAAAATTAGAAATATATATTATTAGATGTAAGCCAGGCAAAAGTAAATAAAATATTTACATAAGTTTATTATTTGTCAAATAACAAACATGAGGGAGCAAGCACCGCAGGGGGGTGCCAGACTAGCTGCACCTATTGAGAGATTTAGACGCCCTCGCGGTATCCGAGTCTAACAAACACTTATACTTACGACTTTAACACTTTACACTCACACTTACATTTAGGGAGGCGATAATAGCCTCAATGTGCTTTTCGCAATACAATAAACAAAAATAAATAAATAAATGAGGGAGCAAAGAAAACTAAATTGAAATTATTGTTCAAAATAATTCTCAAGAGTCATTCAGTGAAAATACACAAATTAGGAGAAATGTTACTTGGGAACAAACAGAAATGAGCAATCAGAAACGAGAGAAGGCAGTAACGTAGATCAGGCGAGAACCAACCAGAGAGCGATTATTGAAAAAAACAAACAAAAAAAATTCATTAATATTCTAAACATGATAAAGGCAAGATGCAGCGCCAAAGTTAAACCAAATATTTTTTGAAGTTTCGAGTAAATGAATGTTTTCATATGTAATGGCAAAATGCATCCTATGTACACTTCAAAAAAGTGTTCTTATTAAACCACCCTTTACAAACGTTGTAAATCAAAAGAAAACTTATCTTATTACAAACTGAAAAGCAAAATTACATCTAATAATTTTGTTAATTATCATTTACTACATTGCTACTTTTTTGGTTTTGATTTTTGTAATTTTCGAATGAAACTGTGTTCTTAAGTCGTGCGATTTCCTGTTTATTTCATTGCTGGTGCACTCAATTCCTGTCGAGCAGTTTGCTTTTCAATTCAACTAAGAAATAATTTTTTTACATCCCGCAGTTCCAGCGCAAGTTCCTAATCTGACATTAAGTAAATACAAAGTGTGTTAAGAAATTAACGAGAATTTTTAAATTTCGCAGGCTTGGAGAGTCCGATTGTCAAACATTTTTTTTATGTTGGTATACATGCCCTTAAAATATGATAAAACTTTCAGCTGTTTTCATTGTTGACTTTGTCTGTGACCGTCACTAAGGTTAGACGTGTTTTTATGAACTCTGTGATTTTCGTTTGTTAAAAGAAATGGATCAAAGAATTTGTATCAAATTTTGCGTAAAAAATGGAATAAAGTGTAACAAAGTGTGTGAAATGTTAACAAAGACCTACGATGAGTCTGCTATGTGTAAAGCAAGAGTTTACAGGTGGTATAAGTGTTTCCAAGAAGGCCGTGAAGACGTTGAGATGACAAACACCCTGGACGCACCTGCACATCAACAAACGATGAAAATGTGGAAAAAGTGAAAGAAATGGTTATGAACAATTGCCAAATCACAATTAGAGAGGTCGCTGATGATGTTGGCATATCGATTGGATCATGTCATGACATTGTTTCCAATGTTTTGTGTATGAAACGCTTGGCAACAAAATTCGTTCCAAAACTGTTGAATTTTGAACATAAACAACGGCGAATGGAAGTTGCTCAGGAGTCACTAAATGAAGTCAACGATGATGCAGAATTACTGAAATATATTATAATAAGTGACGAAACATGGGTTTACGGATATGACGTCGAAACTAAGGCTCAATCATTCCAGTGGAGGTATTCTGGCTCGCCAAAAAGGCTCGACAAGTGTGGTCGAAAGTAAAGGTTATGCTCACTGTGTTCTTCAATATTAATGACATAGTGCATCGTGAATTCCTGCCAACAGGTGAAACGGTTAATAAGGAGTACTACCTACAGTTCAATGCCGTTTGCATGAAGCAATCCGAAAAAAAGCCCGGATCTCAGGAAAAACAATTCATGGTTTTTGCACCACGATAATACACCAGCTCACATTTCATCGCTTGTTCGTGAAGTTTTGGTCAAAAACAGTACAGTAACGATGCCCCAGCCTCCATATTCGCCAGACATGACTCCGCATGACTTTTTCCTATTTCCAAAAATGAAGAGAACTTTAAAGGGCCGTCATTTTACAGCCGTAGATGACTTTAAAAAGTTTTTCGAGGATTGGAAGAAGCACTGGCACACGTGCATAATCTCCAATGGGGACTTTTTTTAAGGCGACAACATCAATGTAGAAGAATAAATAAATATTTTCTTCAAAAAATTTAAATTCTCGTTACTTTCTGAACTCACCTTGTACATTACTCTTGTCCCTGAAATGTTTAGTTCTGTCATTTGGAAAAAGTGTTAAGTTTATACAAAATTTTAGTTTGCAGAAGTTAGCAAACTATTTACACAGAAACAAAACCCAATCTACGACACTCGTACAGCGCAACTCTTCACAAGTGTCAAGGTGTTCTCTCAAACATGTTTACACTACGATCAATTCTCACAATAAGTGTCACAATTAATTACTTGTGTATTCAAAGCTCAAGCAATAACTAGAAAAAGAAAATTTACTACAAGCTCTCTAATGATATTCTATCATTTCCTCAGTAGCAATTAGGTAACAGAAGCTGAATGATCACTTCTAAAGACAAAATTTGCTTTATAATAGAAAAAAAGTTTTAGTTGCCGATGTGCAATATATTTTATATAGTCAAACATCTACTGTTTTACGTTATAAAGGTGTTTGGAAAAGTATAATGTGTTATAAGTAATGGTGTTAAATCAAGTAAAAAGATTTAAGGGATACAAAAAAGGTAAAAAATTATCTATTTTTGCTAACGCACATATCTCTCGTTACCCAACTGTTTTGAAACTAAATTTAGGTTAGGACTGACATGAAGGGGTACAGAATGCTTCAAAATAGTACCAAAAATGTTATCCGAACAATAGCTCAGTCGTAGACTCACAAGGACAAGGTTTTGTACAAAGGTTCGAATTTAGTTACCATGCATTTTTAGAAATTAGGTTTTTCATGCGTTAGGTAGAACCTTTGTTTTCATTAGTCTAACTAGCATAAACTGGATGTTCAGAGTCTGTTTTGCATACAAAACTTTAAAACAAAAATTATAAGGCAAAATGTTTCACACAGAAGTGTTGACAGTTGTAACTGCACCAAAAGAAAGTGAGCAATGATCTATTTCTGTGTAGTACTTTTGAAACACTGCATCTATCTAATTCACGGTGTAATGGAGCAACAAAACTAATAATTTGACCGTCATAAAGTTAATAACTTTTTATTACATTTAAAAAAATTTCTGATGTCTCTAAAGGGTGTCTACCAGCTCCCTTAAGCAAAAATCAGGGAAATTCTTTTTATATTCTTCTTTTCTGCTAGGATTATTGTCACTATGTTGAGTATAATGATCTGCCTTCCCTAACTTCGTCAATTCTACTTTTGTTGACGCGTTTCGGAGAACCTCCATCTTCAAAAACTATATATATACTCAACTTGAGTAGATTTGACAAAAGTAGAATTGACGAAGCTAGGGAAGGCAGATTATTATACTCAACATAGTGGAAAATTATGGACTTTTTGGAGACATATATTACAAAAACATGGGACCTTGAATTTCTTCGACATTAGCGGTATCGTACATAATATTAGTTCCATGATTAAATACGCTAGATGATATGTAATAACCTGAAAATTAAGTTTATTTAGAAGCCTACTTGAATTTCTGGCTAATAGATGTACAGTCTACTATTTTTTCCTATCAATGTTTATTTATCGGCATTTTGTATCGCAATTTACAAAATCAGTGAGAAGGGAAGGAAATTATTATTTTCTAGGAAAAAGGGGTATTTTAATTCTAAATTCCGGTATTATACGTGACATCTGGGACCACTTGAGAAAATCAGTGTCTTTTACGGGACATCGGGGATATCAGGGACTAGTAGACACTCTGCTCTATTGTAATCAATATTAAATCTGCATACATCAGCATTTAATTATGGATACAAGTGAACAGAACCCGATTGTCAAAAATGTAAAATAAATTACGATTTTTTTAAAAAGATTTCAAAACGGTTGAACGTATTCTGCCAAGTAACAAGCGCCGTTACTAAGTTTTGTGTAAAGTTTGAACCGAATCTGACTGACCAAACTAGGAAAGCAACAGAGCACAAACAAATTTTATAAATAATTATATTTTAGCAACCGGGGGACAAAGTTACACAACCTCCGAAGCACATTGGAGTCTACTCCTCTGAAATGTGCCCTCTGTGCCAAGAGACGAACTCAAATATGAACAAGGAACACCTGCTGACATGCCCTGAATTGAGTGCTGATTCGAGACGACAGAAGAGCTTCGCTCGGCTGTATTGGGAGGCAAGGAGGCTGATGGACTGGAGTCCGGGCTAGCCATAGGAAACAACAACATATTTTAGCAACCCCGAAAACATCTAGAGATTAGGATCAGTACTGAATACAAGGTCTAGGGTTTAGTGTCTTCCTTCAAGGGTTCACACACCCGAAGATGCCCTAGATATATCCTTTTTTTCATCTAACTGCTCTTGAATTCGATCCTTTTATCCCAAGCAAGGTAGAAGAGCGTATGCTGAAGGTTATACGACTTATAAAGAGCTTTGCTTCAGTATGCAGACTGTGGATATCAGGCAAATTTAGCCTTACCTATGCATGCGGACCTCTGTATAGTGAAAATATCACAGAGGGGGAGGAAACTGAGGCTGTATCTAACCTTCTTCCAATCTTGAAGAAGTGGAAATGAACATCTCAATTCAGTAAGATGAAGGCATTTCTGAAATTATATCAGGAACGCAAAATGAGAAGAGAGTAGTCAGTAGCAAAAGGGCTTCTTATTAAACCTAGAAGCATATAACCTGCAGATATGAAACCTTGGATGTGAGAAACATCCCTTACAGGACAGATGGGAACCATACTTCAAGACTAGAGGGATGTCAGCCAGAAACACTATATCATGAATAAACCAGATAAGATCACACAAAATATGATTGTAAGGCTCTTGCCAGTAGGAGGCCAGTTTTCCAGGACCCTCTGGCGGAATAAGCTAGTCAGTATACTGCTCAAACTCACTGAGGGACCAGTTTACTGAACTAGTCACCATTCTATGTCATAATTATTATTAGTCCTTGAAGAGAGTATGGAACAAGTTCAAATTAGAGTGTAGCAAAATATACGGGTTGCTAAAAAAGAAAGAAGGTTGAAGATTTTTTGTTTTTTTTGTGTTTAACGTCCGACTATTGTGCACATTTGGGCTAATGCAGACGATGGGATGATTTATAGCGTATGAAAATGCCTGCCCTGGCCGGGAATCGAACCTGGGTCCTCAGATGAAAGCCCAGTATGCTATCAACGAGGCCACCGAGGTGGCTGAAGAAAGAAGTCTTGAAATTTTTCATAATTCTTTGGTCAAGGGCCTCCTATTTCGAGATCGTATTTGTTGTTAAAAGTTCAACTTTAACATTACTCTTAGGTGAAAGTTATTGTTTGCCGAGCAATCATTGACGAAGAACAAGCTGTTCTGTTTTACCTTCTGAATATCCACAAGAGAAAAAGATTTACATTTGACTCACTCGTTATCACGATAAACAAGTAACAACTCTGCATGATATTGCACTTGAACAGTTTCTGTAGGAACTGACTGACACCTGACACTGTCCAATTGATAGGCCTATATCTAAACATTTACTGTCTCACTCTACTCTCTGCCACCAAGTACAATGTCGTTACTATTTAACAATACAGTTTATCTGTGCACCAGCTCTGTGGCTCTGACGCCTGGCGTTCTTAAGACATTGTTTTTTCATTTCATAATGACAGATCAGCCATATTTTATCAGTAAGTAAATGTGTTTGGAAAGAATGGGTTATACTGTCGTTGAGTACAATACAGATTTATGATCCAACTAATAAACCATGTGCCTACACAGTTTACCCAGTTAGTACGATTTATAAAGGCGAAGGCTTGGCCGAGTACGAATTATACAGTAGACGAGCTTTCTTAGTACAAAGTAAAAAACGGACAAAAAAAATCAGTTTATATGATTTTTCAAAAGTTTTCCTCCAGTGTCTCAGTATGAATTAGAGTTTTACTAATTTAAGGAGATTTTGTGAGTTTTATAGAGGTGCGAATTATCAAGCGATAATTGTAATACCCAAGAGATTACACTTCAAAATATAACCTAACATAATTTACGAGCTATAAGACGCACTTTAATTTTTAAGCAATTTTTTAAAAAAATAACTTTACTATTTTTATTATATTGCAAAGCCAGACTAAAAAAAATTCTTAGTTTATTTTTACTTTTTTCCCTTACAAAACTAGCTACTAACAAAAATATTGTACTGTTACCGATAACACAAATCACTTTCAATTCAAATTCACTGGCACCATAGACTGCAAAAACGCATCACAGGCTAGACAATGTTCTTGTGATGGCGGTGTGGGAGGGAGACAGCGAATCGCCACAAATCATGTTCATTGCATCAGTGCACTGCTGTTACCAGTTGTATTCAGTTGCCAGATAGAGATAGGTTTCCCACGGTATCAAATATATAGCAATTTTAAAAACTGGCGGGAATTGTAATCATCATGAGTATGTTAGGATTTAGAAAAAATATTAGTTTTTGGTTGCTGGTTTTAAATATGATACTGAGGTCACAGCCAAAGAATGAACACTATTGACAAAAAAAAAACATAGGCGAAATTACGAAACTGCTGATGTACTGTCTGTTGCAATAAGCAACACTGTATGTAGAACAGCAGTTGAAACAAAAGCATGGGGAAGAGGTAGGGCGTGAACAGTCGATTCCGGCGGGGCCGGAAAGTCAGTTTACTCCGGGTGACTTTCCTGTGAAGACTGTGCGACTTTTCTGTTCCAACTGGGCGGTGCCGAGAAGTGGCAAATCGGTACCAAAAGTAAGTAGACGATTATTAGCGTACACTTCTTCCCCCTTTTTTTATTTTGGTTTGACGGGATTAATATATATTTTGGGGAACGTTTTGTTTCACACAAGACAGTAGTGTTCATTCTTGGGGTTGCCACCAACAATAGTTGTAGGGTAAATGTAAGGTAACACATATCAAATAATTAAAAGTAATTTGTATAATGAACCACCGATAGAAAATTATTCGAAGGTACCTGTACTCCTAACAAATGGTAAATCGGCCTTACTCCTAACAAATATTCTTTGGCTGTGACCTCATTATCTTATTCAAAATCAGCAACCAAAAACTAATACTTTTTCTAAATCCTAACAAGTATAAGACACACCTGAATTTTGGAGGCAATTTTTCGAAGAAAAACACGCATCTTATAGTCTGTAAAATATGGTAGTCATGGTGCCAGAGCTATCAAACCTTGTTTCCTGTAAGTGTCTACCTAACCTAAAAGTATAAGGTTTAGGCCTTACTATGATGATGCTACAACAGTAATTTCCAATGGAAATTTGCTTTTAAATGTGTTAAGTAATTGTTCAAACAATTTTAGCCTTCTTAAATAATATAACGTAACGGTTAAACATAACAAAAGCACTGCTACTATTTTGGTTAGTGTTAACCTTTTGTCAGTTTAAATAACAAGCCATTTAAAATTAGTAGTCACTTGATAAACTCTTAAATTTTGGAAAAAAATCAATAACTCTCCCGTCGTTATTTAAGGAGTCAACTCACAAAGTAAAAAATAAAACTTCAACAGAAAACTTGTGACATTTTTCTATTTTAACTTACTCAATTCTGGCGACACGGAATTTTCACCATTTCAAAACAAAAGAGATAAATTTGCAACAACTTCTAAAAATTAATTCTACTTATAAAAACAATAGAACTATGTTGTTTTATAAGCTATTTGGTGAACAGAATATTATTTCAAAACAAAACTAAATACAAAACTTTACAAGCTATATTAATTTGTTCTTTAATGTTATTGTTAGTTGGGTTCAATGTTTCTTCTGTCATGTTAAACATACTTTTCTCTCGACTGTTGCAGTCTTATCGCCTTCTTCCGGACTGTCCTCCGCCTCGGATATCTCGGCGCCAAGCTGCTGCAGGAGAGGTTGCACTGCTGTCGGTCGACGAGTGAGTTGCGGAGTAGACAGCCTCAAATTGTTATAATCGTGCGGTAAATGTACGGGGAAGCCTGCTTTCCTCTGCGTCTCCAGCAGTTCTTGTTCTACTTGAATAACCTTTTAACAATAAAAAAAACTGATAAAATCGACTATTAAAATACACTAAATTACTACACTGAGTAACTGTTAAAAACAGCAGTCCACTTCTGTATCTACCTGGTAAAGAGACAGAATGATATATCTTATTCAAATATGACTGAAACAATACATTTTTGCTTTTGCAAAAAACAAAATCAACCGCCTAACAAATTTAAAATATTTCCACAAAAAATCAACGGAAAAATTAAATTTACATGACTAGGAACGGTGATACAGATTTCAATGTTAATTGCAGTAATAAAAACAAAAAGACTCAAAATGTGCGAACTAGTTAACAACGAAACAAGTGTTGTACTTTGAGTAACTATACCGATCTAAATAGAAGATCCGAGATAAAGAACCAAATCAATAAAGCATTTAGAACTGAAATGAAAAATGTCATAGTTCTTTCTAAATGTCTGAAAGAATTGGTTCCGAAAACAAGATCGTTTTGGTTTTTTTTGGTTTTTCTCATTAAACTGAGATTTTCCACGCAAATGTTATTGAAACATGCAATGTGTTACAATTTATTATAGTTAATTTCAAATAACATTACCATTATTACATGTCGACAGATAGCATTACACAATGTAGCCTAACCTAACCTGACATCCTTTTAACTCGACAACTTTATTGTACTATATATGCAATACAGTTTCTCCGAACAACTACAGGACCAGACACTCATTGGATAATAGTGACTATCTGGACTAAAATAATGTTCATTGTGCAGCACTATGTTTGAACTTTAAATTAAATAGGTGAAAATTAAAAAAATAATCACATTTACGAGTCCGCGTACAGAGATTTGTTTTTCTCTGCAGTTACATTGTAATATGGGCCGCCTCGGTGGCCTAGTTGATAGCCTACTAGGCTTTCACCCCGAGGACCCGGGGCATTTTCATAAGCTATAAATCATCCCATCGTCTGCATTAACCCAAGTGTGCACAATAGTCGGACGTTAAACACCAAAAAAAAAAAAAAAACACTGTAATACGGTATAATTTTGCTGGTTGTATAAATAAATAAATAAACATTACAGTACTTACACAATAAACCATTGCCAACCTGACATAACCAGTTTCATGGTTTCGCATGCAGTAGGAATTCAATAGCAGTTAGCAGTGATCAACACTTTTTTAAATTCTAAACACTGAACTACAATATGTAAAATAACGTACATACAAAAAACTAAAACTTCACACTTCGAAGGGATAATATATTCTCCGTAAACATAAACCAAGAACTTTATAAACAATTCTGTAAATCGCACACAAATACGGTTATGATAAAAATTAGCTGATTAGAGAAATTTAAGTTTCCATTTACCCATAAACAATAATCCCCCTTGACACACCATCACTTCCTCCACTTTCTTTCTAACCGCAAAAACTTAAGCGCGCAACGTTACTGTGCTATGAGTTCAATGAAATTGCCTAACACCATTACTTTTTGTCTTTAAACGTTAAACTGCGCTTAGCGATGGATTATCGCCCTGATATATATATATATATATATATATATATATATATATATAAGACAATAACTTAAAAAATATAAAATACTTAGAAACATTCAAAACATGATATTTTATACAATACATAAGTAAGTGTTAAAATAACTAAGTACTGTTTTTATTAAAAATAAAGCATCATTCACTGCTTTGTTCTGAATGTCTTTTAGTGTTAAAACTGTCAGTAGGCTCTAAAATGACTCCTTGCTGAGTCACGCTCACATGAAAATGAGATCGTTGAACTGACTAACGAATCTGTACAGTAAATTAGACCAAAATACTGGAGATCAGAGTAAAAGGTGTTAAAAACAGCAGAAATGTAAAAATTATTCTAAACCAAACAATGACTCAAAGGATTTGATCTTTACCCTGTCTTTAAGTGCCTTCACCAAAGCGTTGTACTCGGTGTCCTTCTCTTGTAGCAGCTGCATGTAGAACTCCTCTCTGTGCAACAGATCCGCTTCTCTCTGCTGGAACTCTCGCAGCAATCGCTTCGCTTTGTAATACTTCTTCTCTAACACTATATATTGACCCTGAACACACAATACATATACAATAGCACACATCCAATATGAACATGCGCATACAGATACTGTCGCCAAATACGTTAACTGCTAATGCGGGAGAAGCATGGAACAGGAAATTATGATTTCTTACTAGAAAAAAGGCTTTGAAAAAAATTTTTTATTCAAAACAGTCCGTAAATACGGGCAAACCAGATTAAATATTAAATTTCACCAAAATATGTGAATTAGTTTGTGTATTAAGTGTACAATAATTTGAAAATTTAATATGTTAATTAATGCCTATTTGATTCAAATGTAACACAAAAATGCAACTGTGGTAATAGTTTCAACAAGTTCAAAATCCGTTTAAAACTGTTTTGATTTAATGTTATTGATGATTTAAGAATAAGGTTTAATGATACACACACACACACACACACACACACACACACGCACGCACACACGCGCGCGCGCGCGCACACACACACACACACACACACACACACACACACACACACACACACACACACACACACACACACACACACACACACACACACACACACACACACACACACACACACACACACACACACACACACACACACACACAATCTATGTAAATCTACCAAAGATTGTTATTAATTTTCCTATTGTGGCCTGACATAATTATTAATTATTAGTTTAATTCTAGTATTTCTTTCAAACTGTGAACGGAGATAGTTTCGATGCCACCTAGATCTGAAGTCAGTTTTTTTTCTTTAATAAATTTCAAATCTTTATTTTTAATTTTATTTTAATCTGCTGTTCCTGCATTTGTAAAGTATGACTTCACCAACGTAATGAGCGTTAAAATCTATGTAAACTAACGTTTAAAACCTTTAAAATTACGAAACATATTTAATGCTGGACAGGGTTGATTTCAATGTGGGTTACGATGACGAAATCAGATTTTTCAGGTGCTGAAAGATAAACATAAACGTTTGCTTCAATCACGTCAGTGTAGGCTATTTTCAAGAAGCACATTAAGGTATACGGAATGGTTACAGGCATGTTCTTGGATATGTACGGGCTTTTTTTTCACACAATGACACATCCATTGTATTTAATAATAAAATAAACGTTAACCTGAGATTGTTCCAACATGTCCTGGTAAGTAGAGACTTCCTTTTTCGATACGGATAGGTTTCTTTCCACCTCCCTTAATTTCATTCCCGATTGACGGAGCTTTTCAGCAACTTCTTCTTTGCTAGCACCAATCTCTTCCAGTTCTTCCAGCTGCGAGAGGAAATAAATTATTTAAAATTTATTCTAAATTTTATAAAACGCTAAATAAAAAATATTTACTTCATTTAGGGTCCTTAGACAAAACCAAGGATCTTTATGAGTCACAGTCAGTATGGCAGTAATGCATCTTACTTGTTAAGGATGTGACCGATCACAATAAGATTTGGCGAAAATTGTAATGACCTGAGCCCAGTAAAAACATAGAGGTTGATAACAAGATACATTTGGTTGTAATAAAGGGTAAAGATGTTTTTATTTTTATTGGTCTGATGTGGAGTATCATTTGAAACTAGAAGTAATAGTGATTATGAATTATATAGTGTATGCACATAAAGAGCTGCCAGACCCCTCCAAAAGTTGAAGCTTCATGTCGTCCTCTTTTTATAATTTTGATGTCAAACCAGAAAAATCTTTTAAAATGTACAAACCTAGTATGGATGAAAACAAAAAAAAATGGGTTTTCGGATTTTTCTAGATTTTCCATATTTTTGTGTTTATAGACTTCAATAAAGAATGTTTTGAAAATTCATCCAACAACTTTAGAAGGTTTTTTTATGCTGCCTTCACCTTTTGCATTGTGATTAAGAATTAGTAGAAACCATTTTAAAAGTTATTTGAAAATCAAAATGCTAGGAAAGGCCGATGAATGTGCTTAACAAAATATTAACACTCCTAGCCTAGCAATACTTTACTGAAGAAACACTACTTGTAGATTATAGTGCGCACAATGTTTACAATTTTACAAGGACAAGAAACAAGGCTCCTACGAACCATCTGTATGTGCTTTTAAAGCATATGCTTTACCCTTATTAGATACTGCTTGTAGGAAATAGTTTTTGTTAGTGATTTAAAGACTTAGGGGTAATTGTAATCTTAATATGTTTCGAGAGGACGTTAAACATTAAGTACGAGGTGTGTTCAGAAAATAACGAGAATTTTTAAATTTCGCGGGCTTGGAGTGTCCGATTGTCAAACATTTTTTTTTTATTATGTTGGTATACAGGCCATGAAGATGACGAACGCTCTGGACGCCCCAGCACATCAACAACCGATGAAAACGTGGAAAAAGTGAAAGAAATGGTTATAAACAATTGCCGAATCACAATTAGACAGGTCGCTGATGATGTTGGCATATCGATTGGATCATGTCATGACATTGTTTCCAATGTTTTGTGTACGAAACGCGTGGTAGCAAAATTCGTTCCAAAATTGTCGAATTTTGAACAAAAACAGCAGCGAATGAAAGTTGCTCAGGAGTCATTAAATGAAGTCAACGACGATGCAGAATTACTGAAACGTATTATAACAGGTGACGAAACATGGGTTTATGGATATGACGTCGAAACTAAGGCTCAATCATCCCAGTGGAGGCATTCTGGCTCGCCAAGACCGAAAAAGGCTCGACAAGTGCGGTCGAACGTGAAGGTTATGCTCACTGTATTCTTCGATATTAATGACATAGTGCATCATGAATTCCTGCCACCAGGTGAAACGGTCAATAAGGAGTACTACCTACAAGTTCAACACGGTTTGCGTGAAGAAATCAAAAAAAAAAAAAAACACCTGGATCTGTGGAAAAACAATTCATGGCTTTTGCACCACGATAATGCACCAGCTCACACTTCATTGCTTGTTCGTGAATTTTTGGCCAAAAACAGTACTGTAATGATGCCCCAGCCTCCATATTCGCCAGATATAGCTCCTTGTGACTTTTTCCTATTTCCAAAAATAAAGAGAATCTTAAAGGACCGTCGTTTTAGAGCTGTAGATGACATTAAAAGCGCATCGCTGAAAGAACTAAAGGCTATCTCAAAGATCGAGTTTGAGAAATGTTTCGAGGATTGGAAGAAGCACTGGCACAAGTGCATAATCTCCAATGGGGACTATTTTGAAGGAGACAACATCAATGTAGTGGAATAAATAAATATTTTGTTAAAAAAATTAAAATTCTTGTTACTTTCTGAACACATCTCGTATATGCACTTCAGTGTTCCTATTTTTGTTTCGATTAGACTAAAACGATATCAAAAACAATTTTGGCAATAAACTGTACGAGTTTCTTATAAAGCAAAATCAGTTTCAAAATCTTTAAAAATCTGATTTTATTTTCATCATAAATTATAAACTTTAAAAGTTGCACTCTGAAAGCATGATTTAGGGGATAAAATTTTAATAGAAAAATACTAAAAAGCGATTGTTATTTTTTAGAATTTGTGATTTCAATTGAATGAACCTGGCACAGTAATTGGTGATTTTTTTAAAAAGAAATACTAATTGTAAGGTCCTCTTAACAATTATTTTTCATGTTTTTCGTAATTTTGTCTTCTACCGTGCAGTGTGAAGTAGCATCGAATCTCTTCATTGTCACAAACGGTGCAATTTTACACAGCACTTTAATTTTGTATTAATTTTGTTTGAAATACTGGCTGTTGAAATATTGTTGTTAGTTTAATGTTTGTGAATGATTAGATCACGTGACTAATCTTAAAGGTGATATGATTTTAAGGTTAAGACCAAACAACAGGTGATAGAATGAAGTCGAAAAACAAATGGATAATTACAGGAGTAAGACTCACCTGACTAACGGGTTTAGAGTAAAATGTGTTGATGCAAGGTGGAAAGTAAGTTAATAATTAGTTATTAGTACCCATACATCTAAATACTGAAATATAAATACCAATCTTACTTAATTATTACAATTACACATAATATTGATCGCCTTGGTTAAAAAGATATTAGAAATGAATTATGGAACAACAATGATTAAACGCTAACTAAGTAATGCTTTAAAATTACAAATACAATACAAATTATGAAGAAAATTAATGTTTTACAAATACGATGGTGTTAATATTTGACAAGTAGCAGGCCTACAGATGAAAGTGACAGTGATATTTAACCCAAAAAACATGCTGACCAACACAAGGCAATTTAAGTATGAGCCCAAAATGTAAATTTATCTGGATGATCTTTAACATTGCAGATTAAGGCTTAACACGTTAGCTACTGACACGTTAAAAACCTTTCAGTATATATCTTTCCCCAGCGATGACGCCTATTTTCACCTGAAACCAAAGTCTATTATAGTTGACGTGTAGGCTGATTCAAGTATGCCTCAAACACCTTTCTTTTTTTTTTTTTTTTTTTGGTGTTTAACGTCCGACTATTGTGCACACTTGGGCTAATGCAGACGATGGGATGATTTATAGCGTATGAAAATGCCAAGCCCTGGCCGGGAATCGAACCTGGGTCCTCGGGGTGAAAGCCTAGTAGGCAATCAACTAGGCCACCGAGGCGGCCCTTATTACAGTGTAACTGCAGAGAGAAACAAATCTCTGTACGTGGACTCGTGAATGTGATATATATTTTTTTTAATTGTCGCCTTCTATTTAAATTAAAGTTCAAACAGTGCTGCACAATGAACATTATTTTAGTCCAGATACTATTATCCAACAAGTGTCTTGTCCTGTAGTTGTTCGGAGAAACTCTATTGCATATATAGTACAATAAAGTTGGATGTTAGGTTAGGTTAGGATACATTGTGTAATGCTATCTGTCGACATGTAATAATGGTAATGTTATTTGAAATTAACTATAATAACTTGTAACACATTACATGTTTCAATAACATTTGCGTGGAAAATCTCAGTTTAATGAGAAAAACCAAAACGATCTTGTTTTAGGAATCAACTAGGCCACCGAGTCGGCTCACCTTTTCTTAAAGCATCTCACAACTACTTAGTCTATTTCACTGACTCAGTTGTTCGAGTATGGATCAATCATCACCTATGCTGGAGTGATGGGCTACCACAGGATTATTTCTTTACTTTGTAAATTACATTGTAAGTTTGACTATGTTTAGCTTGTCAAAACAAGAAATGCAACCAAATAAAAAATTTTAATTTTGGTAATTGCAAATTTGGGGTTTATTTTCTTTATAATTTTTTTTTATTTACTTACACTTCTTGATACCTGCATTATTTTTATTTATTTATTTAAACCAGTACATTACATTACACACATATAAATAAAATTTACAAAGGTAAGTAACGCATAGATATAAAATACCTGTTTCTTCGGTGGGCAAAGAAGGCATTGCGATGGCCCCGGAGGGTGCTGACGCAATGTTTTTATGCCCAGAAATAATTATCAAAAACTTACTGCCGTATTCCGAAACAGATTGCAGCAATACGCTTTGATAATGGAAGCAATACGAAACATAGCAACAAATAAAAAATTTAAAAGATATTTCAAAATCATATACTAAATATAAATCAGAGTTATATTTTGGCGTTGTTAAGAAATTATTATAATTTAAGCAATCAATTTATATATAGCAATAGTATTACAAGCCATAAGTCTTTACACATACCTACAATTTAATATACAGAAGCTGGTAAAAAAATAATATAAACACGCTATTACATACTTTAATAGACTAACAAATGACTTAAAAACTCTTAATGTAAGTAAAAACACGCTAAAAAATATATTGAAAAAATGGCTGATCCTAAATGCAGCGTTATCATAGTAAGTAATGAGATAGAATAATAAAATATATATTTGAATAAGTAATTAGTTGTAGTTTCGAAGGTAATGTAAGGTCTTGGAATTACGTTTAGTTTTAAGAATGAATCTTTTTTTGCAATTAAACTGGGCCCGTGCACAGGTAATTTGTTACCTTCTGTGGGAAATTTGTTACCTTCTGTGGGAAATTTGTTACCTTCTGTGGGAAATTTGTTACCAGTAAATAAAAATAAAGGCGGATGAATGTACTTGATAAGATAATACTCTTAGCAGAAATAAAGTAAATTACAATACTAATTACAAATTTGGCCCAATGAAATTGTGTACAAATTTGTACACAATTCTTGCATATTTATCGCTAATGGCTCGTGTAAAGTAAAGCTATATTAAACAATATTCCACAAAGACTACAATCGAACCAAAAAAGCAAAAAGACTGTACGAAGTGTGTTCAGAAAGTAACGAGAATTTTTAAATTTCGCGGGCTTGGAGAGTCCGATTGTCAAACATTTTTTTTTATCTTGGTATACATGCTATTGAAGTATGATAAAACTTTCAGCTGTTTTCATGACAGACACTAAAGTTAGACGTGTTTTTATGAGCTCAGCGATTTTCGTTTGTTAAAAGAAACGGATCAAAGAATTTGTATCAATTTTGCGTAGAAAATGGAATACAGTGTGTGAAATGTTAACAAAGGCCTATGGTGAGCCTATGATTAAAGCTAGAGTATACGAGTGGTATAAGCGTTTTCAAGAAGGCCGTTGAAAATGACGAACGCCCTGGACGCCCCAGTACATCAACAACCGATGAAAATGTGGAAAAAGTGAAAGAAATGGTTATGAACAATCGCCGAATCACAATTAGAGAGGTCGCTGATGATGTTGGCATATCAATTGGATCATGTCATGACATTGTTTCCAGTGTTTTGTGTGTGAAACGCGTGGCAGCAAAATTAGTTCCAAAATTGTTGAATTTTGAACAAAAACAGTGGCGAATGGAAGTTGCTCAGGAGTCACTAAATAAAGTCAACGATGATGCAGAATTACTGAAACGTATTATAACAGGTGACGAAACATGGGTTTACGGATATGACGTCGAAACTAAGGCTCAATCATCCCAGTGGAGGCATTCCGGCTAGCAAAGTGCGGTCGAACGTGAAGGTTATGCTCACTGTGTTCTTTTATATTAATGGCATAGTGCATCATGAATTCCCGCCACCAGGTGAAACGGTCAATAAGGAGTACTACCTACAAGTTCAACGCCATTTGCGTGAAGCAATACGATAAAAACGCCAGGATCTGTGGAAAAACAATTGATGACTTTTGCACCAAGATAATGCACCAGCTCACACTTCTTTGCTTGTTCGTGAATTTTCGGCCAAAAACAATACTGTAATGATGCCCCAGCCTCCATATATGCCAGACATGGCTCTGTATGACTTTTCCTATTTCTAAAAATAAAGAGAACGTTAAAGGGCCATCGTTTTACAGCCGTAGATGACATTAAAAGCGCATCACTGAAAGTACTAAAGGCTATCTCAAAGATCGAGTTTGAGAAGTGTTTCGAGGATTGGAAGAAGTGCTGGCACAAGTGCATAATCTCCAATGGGGACTATTTTGTAGGCGACAACATCAATGTAGAAGAATAAATAAATATTTTGTTCAAAAAAATTAAAATTCTCGTTACTTTCTGAACACACCTTGCATGAAAGAAAATTCAGGAATAGTTTTTGATATGTTTTTACAAAATCTAAAGATGTGGGCAAACTCCACCTATATGCCAAAATTTGTTTTGTATCAAGCAATGTGCACAAATACCCAAGTAAAATCGTTTTGTATACAGGACTTCTGAAAATTGACACGCAACATGTTTTGCATGACTTATCATACTCGCTACATTGTGCGGTATGAAAAATATGCCATATTTCAATGCCGACTATTCCTAAGCAGGTGAAATGGTCCATGGCGATGGGAATTCTCCATGTGTCTTGCCAGTTTAATTGCCAACATCGCCTAATTGGTGGATGGTGAAACTGATTAATTCTCTGTGAGTAGCATACATTACCAAAACAGTTTTTTTACTTTTGTCATAATGTAAGTGAAAAATTTACCGTTTTCATTAAATACGTTCATTAGACATAAAATGCGTACGGAAGTAGAAAAATTTAGTTCTGTTAAAAAAACACGACACTGAAAAGGTTAATTTTTAACCCTTTGGCTGCTACAAATTATTGTTGTAATTTATTGGCAAGAAATGTGGCACAACGATCAATCGATGCTACACTTTAGTCAGTAATAGTTGAAAATAAATTCAACAGATAGCATCTAAATCTATATTATTCAATTAACTGATGTTTCTAATTAACTTTTTCTACCACTTTCATAATTTTTTGTTACCGAGATAAATTATAAGAGCTTTAACATAACCTGTCTTATGATTTTTGTTTCCTTTGACGTCAAAATTCCTGGAAATCATGACGCATTTGTGTTTGGTGTTGAAGATGATAAAATTCAATTAAATGTTACGATATATGAAAATAAGCAGCATTTACAAAGTCATATAACTAATTACACCCGTCAAATTAAGGTATCAATAAAATGAAGTGGTTTACATTCAACCTTAATGCTTTAAAATGTATTTTTTTAATAAAAAATTAAAAAAGTTAACCTTTTTAAATTAAAATTTGAATTAAACGAAAAATTACTGCACTAATTACTACACAATATCTATAACAAGTGATTTTTTTTTAGATTTATTAAAATGTTAAATATATATGAATAAAAATGTAAATGTTCGTTTGTTCAGTCTTAAATTTTCAAAAAACCTTCTCCAATTGCTTTGAAATTTTGATAAAACATCGCATTCGAATACATGCATGTTTTTATATACCTACTATTATGTAGATGTCACACCAGTGACAGGTAAAAATGTTTTTTTCTAAACAGAGCCATCTGTTGGACATAAAAGCAACACACATTGTACTAAATATTATACAATTCCATTTCAATGTTTCCGGCTGCACTGTTCAGACTGTCTTAGCCACAGCAACTCGTCGAGTATAGCTAGAATAAAACTATGGCTGGAAATGAAATATCTGTAATTTTTTTTGAATCTGGTAAGTTGCTTATAATAAGAAAAAACAATTTTTTTATATAATTTCAAAATTAAGAATGAAATTTCAAAATGAAGACAGCCCTCATACATCCACGTCATAAGAAAGGATCCAAATCTGACCCTAACAACTACAAAGGAATATCTCTCCTTGATGTAACATACAAGATATTCTCAACAGTCCTACTACATAGGGCAGAACCTCAATTAGACCATCAACTTGGAGAATACCAGGCGGGTTTCCGGAAAAGTAGATCCTGTCCGGAACAAATCCTTAACCTCAAACACATCATGAACTACCAAAAGTCAAGGGCTAAATCGTATGTTATCACTTTTATTGACTTTCAAAAAGCATACGACTCTATAGATAGGGAATCCTTATTCTCGGTTCTGAAGGAACTAAACCTTGATAACAAAACCACAAATCTTATCAGAAGGTATTAACTAATACATTCTCCAAAGTTCAATTCATGGGAGAACTTTCCACCCCTTTTGAGATTAAAACAGGAGTCCGACAAGGAGATGGACTCTCTCCGTTGTTATTTAATTGTGCTCTAGAAAAAGTAGTTAGAGAGTGGAATGTGAATATGCACAGTGGAATCAGACTAGGAACTAAGAACAAAGGCATTAAGGTAAATTGTTTGGCTTTTACTGATGACATGGCCTTACTAGCTGAGACATTGGAGGAAGCTAAGGAACAGACTCTTGCACTCCAGAAGCAAGCGTTAAAAATGGGTCTCAAAGTTTCATTTGAAAAGACTAAAATATTGACAAATATATAAAAACCACCAAAAAAGCTTCAAGTGGGAGAATAATACAATGAGATAGTCAAAGAATTAAAATACCTTGGGGAATGGATCAGCTGGAACGCCCTAGAGAAAAAAGCTATGGAATCTAGGAGAAATAAAGTTGAATTAGCCTTCCAACTTACCAAAGACACATACAACAAGAAGTCCCTCTCCTGGAATACAAAGATAAGGCATTATCATACGAAAAATCTTAGGCCCCAAATTCCATAACAACCAATTACTCACATCAGTAATGAAACTCTTTACCAAAAAACTGAAACACTATCAGACACAATAAGAAAAAGGAGAATTGATTTTTATGGGCACATCCTCCGAATGGACAAAAATAGACTAACAAAAAAAATATTTGACTACTTTCACAATAAAAGAGCCAAACCACTTTGGTTTAGAGAAACAGAGAAAGACATAACGGAACTACAAATCACTGACACTATGCTCATGGACAGAACAGCCAAAACAATAACCAAGGATAAGAAACAACGGTTCCAAGGCAAAGTCAAATCCAAGCGAACGATCCAAATCCCTGACGAAGAAAGAAAAGTAAGATCACAACAAATGAAGCAATACTGGGCTACAAGGAAGGCACAGAACATTAAAAAGTGATTGATTTGGTGTACCCCAAAGTTGGGTGTAAAAAATAATAAAATAATTTCAAAATACTGTATTACATATAAACTAAAATATTGTTTTTGTTACTTTTATTTGTGACAACAATAGTGATAGTTTCACCTAAAATTTCGTATTTACAATTCCATTTCCATAGCAACCAGTTGATGTTTTTAAAAAAATATTCATTTAAGATTAAAAAATGATTATTTTCACTCTAACAATTCTTTTTATTTGTGTTTACAATGCATTGGAAACTTCGAATTTGAACTATAAAACATTAGTACAGCGTGATTTGTTTTTACATCCAACAGATGGCGTTGTTTTACAAAAAAAAAAAAAAAAACAAGATATTTTTACCTATCACAGGTGTGACATTTATAAATAGTAAGTATACAAAAACATGTGTGTATTCGAACTGCAGAATTGTGTCAAAATTTCAAATCAGCTGGTGAAGAATTTTCTAAGATTTAAGATTTTGTATAAACGAACAATTACATTTTTTTTTCTGTAGACATAGATAAATAGATAAAAATATGCACGTACTCGAATGCAACATCATGTCAAAATTTCAAAATCCATGAAGAATTTTCAGAGATTTAAGATTTTGAACAAAAGAACATTTGTATTTTTATTTATATAAATTTACATTTTTTTTTAGATTTATAAAAGGATTAACAGTAAATATACTTAAAGTTACATAAGTACTTTTCAGCTAAAATAGCCTAGCAGCTAGGTAGGGATGCTACTGGGCAGGCCAATGGGTTGAATAGTACTTGTCAAGACTTGTAGAAAGTTTAAAGTATTTCTTTAAAATGTGGGAGATTTTTCTATCGCACTCTATACAGTATGTTACAATAATATGGAAACAGTTTGATTTCTTAGGATCTATTCAATTAAGAAAAAATATGGCTATTTTAAAACTCCTGACATCTTCAAAAAAACAGGAAAAAAATATTTAAAAAATCTTTCTTCACTAAAATGTTGCTATAAGAGAAAAAATATACAAAAATATCAGTACGCTTACATTTAAAAAATTATAAAAAAAAACACTTTCTGCAATCCTGTATTTGAATTACAATTTCAGAGCACTCTGTACGCAACTGATATCAATAGCTCTAAAAATAACTGGTTGCATGTTTCTCTCGCTTGAACAACACCTGAAAACTCAAGCTGTTCCCTTATTTCTGCACCACACTGTATAACGAGAACACAAAAATACTGTTACATACCAAGTGCCACTATGACAATTTTCAAGAGTACAATCACCTACAAAGTACAAGCCAGCGAACAAGCGGCCGTACGTAAGAAATTTGTTATTTTGCAGAATGTTAAATATAAACAGCCTGTCAAAGTATAAGCGATAGCATTGCATGCACGCTGCGATTGCGAGTGCCCAAACCACAAAATTATCTCATTCTCACCCGTGTTTTCAACCTGGCTACCTCCGCATCAGCGAGGGAAACTTTAAGTTGACTCTGAAATTAAGACAGACACATGCACAAACACATGCCGATACAGGCTAACAGATCAAACAAGGTTTACCTTAAAATCTAAACAAATTTTCAGTGGCCAAATTTGTACAATACATTGTTTGTACGGAACATATACGGGATGAATCTGCCTGGCTTCGTGTAAGCCCAGCGAGTTAGGGCGTAGACCTTAGGCCAGCTGCATTGTAAGGAATTCACGTAGAGTTATTGGTTCACTTGTTGAACGTTACAAATTATTTCTCAGTTCTAACTTGGCCAGTTAAAGTAGGAAAGAAAATTCCTTAAAATTTTTAATTTCTCAAAATTACTGCATGACCAACTAGTAACAAAATCAGATGATTAGGTCGTCGTGGATATAACATAAACAGTGCAATAAGAAAAGAAATTTTCATAAAATTCAAAGCCACTCAGGATAATTAAAACACTTATTTAACTTTAAGAATCCTTCAACGTGTATAAATAACGCAGTGTAATTTCGATCGCTGTAGTGTTATGACATAAATGTACACGTGATGAAAAACTATGTTTCTGCAACCTGTTGGCATTTTCGGTGAACTATTTCTAGTTTCAAAAGTTTAGAGTATATTGTTTCTTATATTTCCAGAACAGCTGTTTATTTTTCATTATAACAATTCAAACAAACTTGGCAACAGATGTTTGTTTTTGTGCTTGACTGTTTGATATCATGTTACGTATCATTTATCGTATCCGTTACATTTTTTTTAAAGCAGTAAAATCACAGTTATGTTTTTTTTACCTGAAAGTACGTTTTGTGTGCGTTTGTTACTATAAATAAAATTTAAAACAATACATTTTTTAATGAAACCTTAACTTATTTGCTGTAAAGTGATAAACGAATTATTAAAATATCAGTATTATTAAGTGAGTTATTACGGTAGTTTTAATATTTTTTTAAAAAGTACAGCGATTTGTGTATTGGTAAAAACTCCTGCAGGAAGGCACAGTAGGGCATGATGAAATAACTTGCACTGAAGATCAATTATCATTTGGCCATTACATCAGTAGGCTAGTATTTTACAGCAGTACTGTTTATTCAATGAAATAAATATGATTTATAATTACAGCTACAACCAGTCATTACTTTCTAAGATAAGCCTGTTTCTCTCACTTTCACACCAAAACTAAACATTAATTAATTTCATTTATGTATTTGATAAGGTGCATAAACAATATTTTCTAATTTAATGTAACTCTTTGCACACTGCATAAAAACCTATTAAATTTGATATTACAATTTTTTTAATACAAAATTTTCATTTCTGTTAACGTTATTTTTCCAGTTTATTAGCCAATACAATTATTGTAAGAAATTGTAACATCCATTTGCGTCTATTATTTTCAATTAAAACTAATCCAAAATTTATATCGAGGTACACGTTTTTTTGTAATGATCGTTTCGCTATCGAGTCCTTTATGTATTCCGATTACTAAGTGTTCTTATTTTGAGGGTCATTCAGAAAGTAAAGAACTTTTTTCCTTACACACTTTTTATTAAGATAATTAAACCAAACTTAGAACACATTTGATACCTAAGCTATATCCACATAGTCACGGTTCAAATTTAAACATCTGTCATTGCGTTTCACCAACCTTCTGTATACTCAGTTACCGCTGAGTTGTTGAACCATTCATTAAAGCTCTCTTTCAGTTCGTTGTCACTCTCATAGTGGTTTCGGCCTAAAAATCCTTCAATTTGGGGAAAATAAGGTTATCACTTGGAGCCAAGTCCGGGTTATAGGGTGGGTATTTAAAAACTTCTCATTTAAACTGCTGAAGCAAGCTCATCCCCAACACAGCAGTATGCGGACTGCGTTATCATAAAGAAGCACAATGCCGTTCAAAAACAATTCAAGCTGTTTGTTTTAAATGGTGCTTCATTAATGAAGTTACCATAAACTTCAGTTATACATCACTATGTTCCGTATAATGATCTGCCTTCCTAGCTTCGTCAGTTCTACTTTTGTTGACGCGTTTCGGAGAACCTCCATCTTCAAAAACTCTATCTATACTGGTCACCAATATTATGGCCCGTCTTATTTATAATTTTTTTATAATAATAATAAATTATAAATAGGACGGGCCATAATATTGGTGACCAGTATAGATACAGTTTTTGAAAATGGAGGTTCTCTGAAACGCATCAACGAAAGTAGAATTGACGAAGGTAGGGAAGGCAGATCATTATACTGAACATAGTGATAATAATCCTAGCAAAAAAGAAGAAGAATATAAAAATAGTGATAAAAAATCCAAGCAGAAAAGAAGAAGAATATAAAAAGAATTTCGGTTATATGTCTATAAATTTTGATAAGGTGAACTTTTTTCGCATTTAAAAATTGTATTACACTACAAACCTCACACTTGGTGGGATTGTAAATTTTATAACACATTTTAAAATCACACAAATAAACAGTAAACGACTGTAGTGCCTTGCTGTCAGCAACGAACTGGCACGAAGGAGTGGAAAGGTCAGTGAAACGACAGCGGTAGGGGTTGGGGAATTAAGTAGCTTGTCAGATTAAAACGTTATTTACTTTCCGAATGACCTCTGTAATAACTAATCGCTTATTAATTAAAAAGTCTAAAATAATCAATTCCAAACATAAGTTAATAAAAAATAAAGTATAGCAACTGAGTATAGCAATCTCACATTCTAAGAAATCATTAATAGTTGGAAATGATTTCGCGATGTGGACATGTTACAAGTTTTGGTAGTTGCTATCACTGTTAAGCATAACTTTCAATCTTGCAAAACTTAGCCCTAAGCTATCTAGAGATATGAAAATTTTATTTCCTTCAACTTGGTTTGATAATTTTTTAACTACAAGGACTTTTCTTTGTAACCTTGAGTTTAATAAGAAGTAGTCTGTCGAGAGATAGGAAGGCGCGCACTGGGTAGTAATGCAGCTCTTCTATATAACCACTGCCATTTCCAAATTTATGACACTGATTTGAGTTGCAGACTCGTAAACATGTTCATGTCTATTAATTCTCCCGCCAAGTGGTGAATTGTTCTTTTGTTTCGGAAGAAGGAAACAACACAGCAGAACTGCATTGCAGGATGCGCTGAGTATATGGTGAAAACTTCATTATAGTGACATACAAGAATTGTGAAGAGATTTTAAGGATTAAACACTTAGGGTATAGAAAACATTGTGCCCATTAAGGTCCCAAAATGTTAAGAATAAACATCATCATAAATGTCAGTTTGGCCATCTTTAAATTTTCTACATCATTTTTGTATACTACTCATGAAATTTTCACCATACAATGAAGTTATTCCACAACAAATTTCTGCTGCGTTATTCCCTTCTGCCTTCTGCGTTATTCCCTTCTGCCTGCTGCGTTATTCCCTTCTGCCTGAAAAAGCAAATTGTACTTGACAGGTGGCGGAGAAGCAATAGACGTTACTGTGTTTACGAGACTGCAACTCAACTCAAAATGGCATTAAAGTTAGAAGTAACAGTTGTTATAGTGCGAGATATGCACTATCATCTAGTGCGCAGCTTTGCCTCCTACTAGTTCACAAGCCACGATAGACTTGGAGGTAAAGAAAAAGTCCCAGCACATAGTAAACAATATTGTTTACCATGTATATTGTTAAAATGTATATTTTTGAGAATCCATGTTTATGGCATTTGAAGCAAAGTTCAAGGATCTGTGTCAAACATCGTACAAAGAGTTACTAATTTACTAATTAAGAGAATACTAATTTCTAAATAATGCTATTAACACATTCTAAAATTTCCTTCCGCAAGTAACGGGCGACTTCTCAAGTACTCTAACTGAAAATAAATCCCTGACCTTTTCCCAAACAAAAAACGATAAAACATTAATGTTTACCTCTTGCAGCACTTGTCTTAAAGCTTCAATGCTGATGTCATCCTGCCTCGATCCTGACCTCATGTCCTCAGAGGTAGAATTTATTGACTGTGTTTCATCTTCTAAGAACTGATTTCTACTTCGGTCTAACTGACGTCTTTGTTCTTCTCTCTCTTTGTCAGCCTGAAATAACGAAATTATCATATTAATCAAACTTCATCCATTTTAAATAAGATAATCTGTAACGGAAGGAATTATATGTCAGTAAAACGTTTTCACTATTTTTGACGAAAAGCTTGTACGTTTTTAATCTTCAAGTTACCTGTAAGGATTGGCGGATTAATTGAGCAACTTCACTGTTGTGGGGATCCTTTTCTCGACCAATGAGAAATTTGACAGGCCCGCAGGTGTTTCTTAAAACAGAAGCAGCGTACGCCTGGGTTACGCCTACAAGTGATTTCCCATCAACTTCGATGATTTGATCATTTACCTATGCAAAAAAAAGTTTATTAGTAAAAGCAACTATTTACCATGATATGAATCAAGTCAACATATGGGTATACTGAAACGAGTGAAGGAAACATGTCCCGATTGACAGTATCGCTATGGGTATACTGAAACGAGTGAAGGAAACATATCCCGATTGACAGTATTGCTATGGGTATACTGAAACGAGTGAAGGAAACATGTCCCAATTGACAGTATCGCTATGGGTATACTGAAACGAGTGAAGGAAACATGTCCCGATTGACAGTATCGCTGAGTGTTTCGGTGTAAAAGTAAGAGAAAACTTTTGCTTTATCTCTCTTTAATCGTGAAACAAGATTTATTAAACCATTTGCAAACAAATCTATTACCTGTTGTTTTGAGTCAGTGTCAGACTGAAGTTTTCAGGTTTTTAGTTTTTTCAAATTGTTAATACAAGAAAGTATTTGAGGTCTTGGAATACTTAGTAAGCTAGATGGAGTGTCCAAATGACTGATAATGAATTTCAACAGCTTCTTATGACTATAAATCTTATCACCGATTGCCTAACTGGTGGGACTGGTTATTAACTCGAAAACAAACAACAATGAACCACCAACAATATTGTAGGTACATGAACAACAGACCAAATAAATCTAACGAACCGCAGTCATTAAAGTAAATCACTATTTTCAAATGGGAGGTTTTTACTTTCGAAACAATGAGTTTCTTAACAAACTACAATTTAATTTTATTCTATTACAGATGGTTAACACTATATGAATTCGTACTATTCAAACAAAACTCAAATTATCTTGCCGACTAACCTGTATCCTACCGTCCCGTGCTGCAGCTCCGTTCTCGGTGATTGTTTTTACAAAAATACCTAACTTCTCAAGCCCGGCGTCCGCGCCCACTCCCATACCGATTATACTGAGCCCCAAGCCTTCAGGGCCTTTCAGCAAGTCCACCGCTATCATGTCTAGCTTCTCCACTCTCTTTTCCAGCTCGTATTCAGCGGATGCTGCTACTGGGTCTACGTCTTCATTCCTTCTGTCGTATTCGGTCATCGAAAATGTGCTGAACACCTGAAAAACAGATGAATATGATAAGTGTCCACAACAGACTTTCTTAACAAGGAACCCGAGATAATTTGTATCGACCAACATCAACGGAATTGACTGTATTTTGATCCGGCGGACAAAATCTGTTTACAGTCGTTACGAGGACGCACAAATGTACTACCTCTGCTAGCAGCAACCTACCTAGCTCTTGCAGATCTTTCTGGTATACAGATGTTAACCTTTTGGCAGGAATGGTGATTTAGAAGTTACATGCAAATTTGGGAAAGCTATTTTTTAACAAAATGACAAGGACTGTGTGGACGATAGATCTTAATACGACTGCAAACGTTATTCTGTGAGTACACTGAAATAATAATGCATAATACCCAATCTACTTCATTTAAAAGTAGGTCAGGGCCGTGGATATTATAATAATTTGGTTCCTCAGATACAGTGATAACCTGGCTAACAGTCTAATTCACGGAATGAAAAATGATCCGCATAACAGTTTAGGTTTTGGATAAAGGGCCGAACATATTATAAGAGTGTTTTCATTTTGTTTAAATTATCTATAAGCACATGTACAAATAATAGAGGTAACACTGTGCTGTGCTACAGAAATAAACATTGTGCTGAGTTAACACAAAGAAGCCTAATAACTTACACCATATTCCTTAATTATCTGTTCTCAGAATATACACTCCAATTTTCCTTTTCTGTCATCGTATCTAATTTTATTTAGTGTGTCAACAACTCGTTTGTTGCGTGTTTAATTTCTTAGCCCGTTCACAAAATTCAAACAATTATAATATTATCGTGTTACATACTTTTGATTTTTAAATTTAACAAAACCTTAAGCGTCTTTGTGTGCGAGTTATAAATTGTTGTTTAAATTCTGTTTTCAATTTTTGTGTGTGAATATTAATTAAATGGGTCCTAAAAGAAGTGCTTGTGGTAGTGGAAGTAAAAGACAAACTTTGACTATTCAACTAAAAAAATATACAGTATTGATAAATGTATGTATATATATGACATAATTACATTCGTATGAATTTAGTTAAAATAAAGTGTGACTTATGTTCTACGAATTTTCTTCATTCATTTTTAACATATTCATGGTGCGACCTCAATTATTTTTTTTTCTACGTAACAAATTAAAATGTTTTTCATGACTCTATTGTAAACGCTGACTCGCACAGCAGACTACTTAGATAAGACTTAGTTCTGGAACAAATTAACACCGTTAACCAGGGTACTACTGTAAAGCCATTATACCTAGCAGTACCCTAGTGGATAGCATACTAGGCTTTCACCCCAAGGACCCAGGTTCGATTCCCGGCGAGGGCCTGGCATTTTCATACGCTATAAATCATCCCATCGTCTGCATTAGCCCATGTGTGCACCATAGTCGGACGTTAAAAAAAAAAAAAAAAAAAAAAAAAAAAAATTTACCTAGCACAGGGCCCAGCTTTGATTAAACAACAATTTAAAGTAACACACCAAATAAACCAGAATACAGTAATTAACACAAGTAATTCTTGGAAAGTGAAATTTAGCAAGAAACGCTACACTGATATGAAAACGCATTAACGACTGCTGCCTACTCCGTATCACGTACTGACCCCATCAACCCATGACTACTAGCACCCCTTAAAGCCAAAAACCTAATTATTACAACACGTACTGGAAAACTCCGAGATGGCATTCAGAGCTGTGTAGTTTGAAGCATATTGGAGCTACATCGGGAGGTTAAGCGGCAGTCCGAACTTTAGGTCGTTTCAAAAGAGGGGGGCACATTCGCATGGCACACACTAACTTTTGCCATAATTTCAATTATACATTACATAAAATATAAAAATACCACTTATCAAATGAATCCTGTAAAATATAATGGGTACATTTTTTATGTATAATAAATTTGAATTAAAAAAAATATTTCAAAATCACTTGCAAAACCTGAGTTTGAATTAAAACAGTTAAATTAATTGTAAGGAAATATATAATGTCTTTATATGACCCAAAAGGCCAATCAGTTCTTAACGATTTTCAAAAAAACAACACTGAATTATGTTAATATTTACAATTTTTATTGATATTTTTATTTTTACGAACAAACCACTTCAGCGTCTGTAAAACAGCCAACAGTAGGTTAAAACAAAACTACTAAACTGAAGCACAAATTTAAAGAACTGGATGATTTGTAAATCAGTTCTTGTGATCAGTCAATGATCAGTTAATCTGAAACTGTTCTTGTGAGAAAATAAACAGCAACGTGAAATATAAATTAACTGATACAAGATAAACAAATGACCAACTCACACAATAATGCAGCAAGAAACATAACCTCTGCACTGAATGCAATAATCTGTAAATTAATAATTTGATTAGAATTTTAAAATATCGATTAAGAAATGTTTCTTTATTTAATATAAAAAATATATTTGTAAAGTAATACCATGTAGTTGAGTAAACGATAAACAGATCATTAAGTTGCCTATTCAACCAACAATGCTAGTTACCAATACATTATTACCTTGACCGCTAAAAGGCTAAGTTCTACATCTTATAACATGTGTTTAACGAAACTTTACATCAACACAATGCAATAAACTTTCAATTCATTTTAAATGTTTTTAAGCCTACGGAATAAATAAACAATTGAATGCAGACTTACCTTAATAGGACCAGAACTGAAGGTAACTTTAGTACTAGCTTTTACTGGAATATCAGCGTCTTCGTCTGCTTCGCTTTCAGGAAGTCCTGGCACCTCCATCCAGAAGTGTCCATCTTCGTAGTAATGCACTCCGCTCTCCTCAAAAACCTAACACATATATAAACAACTGTTACATTACCAGTGATAACGTTAAATGGCTTACATATTTTAGTGTCCACCAGTAATACCTCTTACCAGTACATTATGAGAGAGATCATCAGTAACACACCTCTTACAGATACAGTATGAGGGAGGGCAGTAACACACCTCTTGTCGATATAGTATGAGGGAGAGCAGTAACACACCTCTTATAGATACAGTATGAGAGAGGGTAGAAGCATACTTCTTACAGATACAGTATGAGGGAGGGCAGTAACACACCTCTTACAGATACAGTATGAGAGATGGCAGTAGCACACCTCTCACAGGTACAGTATGAGGGAGGGCAGTAGCACACCTCTTACAGATACAGTATGATGGAGGGCAGTAACACACCTCTTACAGATACAGTATGAGAGAGGGCAGTAATACACCTCTTACAGATACAGTATGAGGCAGGGCAGTAACACACCTCTTACAGATACAGTATGAGGGAGGGCAGTAACACACCTCTTACAGATACAGTATGAGAGAGGGCAGTAACACACCTCTTACAGATACAGTATGAGAGAGGGCAGTACATACCTCTTACAGATACAGTATGAGAGAGGACAATAACAAACCTCTTACAGATACAGTACGATGGAGGGCAATAACACACCTCTTACAGATACAGTATGAGGGAGGGCAGTAACACACCTCTTACAGATACAGTATGAGGGAGGGCAGTAACACACCTCTTACAGATACAGTATGAGAGAGGGCAATAACACACCTCTTACAGATACAGTATGAGAGAGGGCAATAACACACCTCTTACAGATACAGTACGAGAGAGGGCAATAACACACCTCTTACAGATACAGTATGAGAGAGGGCAGTAGCACACCTCTTACAGATACAGTATGAGAGAGGGCAATAACACACCTCTTACAGATACAGTATGAGAGAGGGCAATAACACAGATACAGTACGAGGGAGGGCAGTAACACACCTCTTACAGATACAGTATGAGAGAGGGCAATAACACACCTCTTACAGATACAGTATGAGAGAGGGCAATAACACAGATACAGTACGAGGGAGGGCAGTAACACACCTCTTACAGATACAGTATGAGAGAGGGCAATAACACACCTCTTACAGATACAGTACGAGAGAGGGCAATAACACACCTCTTACAGATACAGTATGAGAGAGGGCAGTAACATACCTCTTACAGATACAGTATGAGAGAGGGCAATAACACACCTCTTACAGATACAGTATGAGAGAGGGCAATAACACAGATACAGTACGAGGGAGGGCAGTAACACACCTCTTACCAGTACAGTATGAGGTAGGTCATTAACACACCTGCTACCGGTACAATATGAGGGAGAGTGGTAACAAATCTGTTATCAGTACAATATGAGGGGGGTCAGTAACACACCTCTTACAGATACAGTATGAGGGAGAGCAATAGCACACCTCTTACAGATACAGTATGAGAGAGGGCAGTAGCACACCTCTTACAGATACAATATGAGAGAAGTCAGTAACACACCTCTTACAGATACAGTATGAGGGAGGGCAGTAACACACCTCTTACAGATACAGTATGAGAGAGGGCAATAATACACCTCTTACAGATACAGTATGAGGGAGGGCAGTAACACACCTCTTACAGATACAGTATGAGGGAGGGCAGTAATACACCTCTTAGCAGTACAGTATGAGGTAGGTCATTAACACACCTGCTACAATATGAGGGAGGGTGGTAAAAAATCTGTTACCAGTACAATATGAGGGAGGGTGATAACACATCTGTAACCGGTGCAGCTTGAGGGAGGTCAGTAACATACCTCTTACTAATACAGTATGAGGGAGGGAGATAACACACCTCTTACAGGTACAGTGTTAAAGAGGAAGATAACTCACCTCTTACACGTATGTAGTATTAGGGAAGTATTAAGTATGTTTCAAAAGAAATTCTTAAATCGTTATGCTACAGTCCTAATGTGTTCAGTGACTGAAGCGATGTAGCCCAATTTATTCTAAACATGACAGGCATAACTTCCAACAGTCCACTAATTAAAAAGTTTTACATTATTTTGTTGAAGTATGTAAGCAATACAAACCTCTTTGGTAGGTTCTGGCACAAACCCTGTGTAGTCACCATCGTTGTCATCTTCCTCATCGTCTGCCTTATCTTTGGAACTGTCAAGATCGTCTAGACTGTTGACGGAACCGAGAAGGCCGGACTCCGATCCTGACACTGAACCAAACTGACTTGACACAACTGAATCTTCCATGGTAGCTGTTGAACCAATAGGAGCGCTGGATACTATCGACTCGTCCATCTTCACTTCCGAATGTAAGAGTCTGTAGAACAAAAATTTTTGTAAAATTTTTTAAGTTTGCAAAAAATATGTTTAAAAATCAAATATAATTCGAATTTAATTTGGGACGATTGAAAGTGAAAAATACAAAAATAACCGTCACACGCCTTTGTTGTCTTGTTAATGAGGCAAAACCGAATTTCCAACAATAACTTTTTATTCCAAAATTTACATAACTTTAAAAAAACATTATTAATAAAAAACAAACAAACCCTGACCGTCATCTAATTTTGTTCTCACAATAACAATGGATTCTGAAAACTGAAAATGCTAATTTATCCCAATTTCCTATCCTTTTCAACATTACCTCTGAGAATTACATTTGTTAAGAAAATTACATAAAGGAATATTTCCTTCCTTAGTACATGTGGCCAAATGGGTTGTACATATTGTTTCATTTATAGTTTAGTTATCTTTTAAACCCTCGCAATAAACAAACTACTGCACAGTATTCTCACTTTTGTGCCTACCGCTCGACACAACACATTACATATGTGAACTACATTTACAATAATTAAAAAAATATATTTAGTATTTTGTAATTTTTCTTTTTAATTAGTTTTTACGTATTTTCGTGACACAGTATTACGCAGTACAGTTGTTGTTTTCCAATGGCTTTCGCTGGCTCACGCCATCTTTCATCTTGCTTCCCAGTAGAGGCCAGGGAGGTCTCTTCTTCTCTGCTTCTCTTCATCTAATTTTCTGCAGAGCAGGAGATGGTCCTTGTTCATGATGTTGTCTGGGCATTCACACAATGTGCAGTTGTCATAGTTTAATATCTTAATTTTCTTCAGGTGTTCATTCAGACAGTCGTGTCCAGTTGTCAGCCGAAAGACCGCGACAGATGTCCTCCTCTAGAGATCCTTGACCTTCCCATATGTTCGCTTCAGTGCACTAATCCTAGCCTCCAGTGTGAGCATTTTGGTTTCTGCACTATAAGGGTTCCTTGTTTGGCCAGCTTGTCTGCCCGCTCATTCCCTTGTATGCCTACATGTGACAGGATCCACTGCAGTACCAATTCCTTGGTAATGTGTTACTATTTTGTTGGCAAATGTTTATGCAGTACAGTAATTGTTTGTATCTTCTAAACATTGAGCGCTTACGCAACAGTGCACTTTAAAAGAAATGTTTGGACAAAAAACCTAGAAAACAGAATAGACTGCATGCAAGTTGATTCAAACAATACAATTAAAGTAGTTTTCACATACTGTATTGTTCACTTTAACTACATACATATTTCCTTCTTGTGACAAAACACTAAGTTAGGACATACGGAATGTTTTATAATTAAGCAGGCCTACCATTACAAAATGAAAGAAAATGTTTTAGACTGGGATTTACTGTATATGTGATCATTCAAAAACACATTATATTATCCCTTAAAAACTGACGATTTTACGAACCCTTTGTCCGTTGCTGCATTAAGGACGTCTTGTAACCAATCAGGTTCATCCTTATCTTTCTCAGGATCTGGTGTGGGAGAGAGAAGCCTGACTACTTCTTGCGCTTCTTCATCGGACAGTAATGCTTCGTGACTACTGCAATAATAATGAATACGATTAAATTGTGTTGACAATTTCAGATCTAAAAGCAACAATATTTATATACTATGTTTTTCCCATAATACGGAAGAGTTTGTGCGCTAATAGTCAGAATCAAAATTTTTGTTTAGTTTTTAATTACTTTCATATTATCAAGGCTGCTGCATGACGTAATTATAGTATTTACTTTCTAAAAGAAACTATTCAAAAGTAAACAAAAAAAAGACTATCCTGCAATAATTTTAGTTAACCTTACAGAAGTACTTAACCAAAGTACTTAATGAAAATAGTTATTTTTCAACAACACTACTTTTGAAATAATTTTGGCGAAACGCAGGTAATATTTGTTAATTTCAAAACCTTGTAACTACGAGCGGCATTTGAAAATTAAGTTACACTAATTTTTTTTTTAAATCAGCACAGTAGGCAGGAAAAGTTCTCGAGCTGCAGCGAATTTTTGTGTGGGTGTAGTGTCAGCACTGAAAAAGTTTTACACCTCCACCTTCACCACTCGGATAGTTACGCACCAGCAACTGTGGAGACTCCACTTGCACCTACCAACAATTACGTAGTTCGTAATATTATTTTTTTTAAGGCAAAAAATAAAAGTTCGACTGAAAATCATCATAAGTTGTGCAGTGGTTTCTTGTTGGCATCATTCATTAAAGGAGAACTACGTTACATGATGAATAAAACAAAACAAAAGTCAGGGATTTAGCAAAACTTTTTTTCCATGATAATGCTCGTCCACACACTGCTTATTGACACTCAAATTCGCAGTCACTCGATGCAAGATCAGGAGAGTAAGCTAGATGAACAAAACTTGTGTCATGAGCAGCATGTAAGTGAACATTATCTCGGAAAAAACTATTTTGCTCAACATTTCTTGCTTTTTGTTTTGTTCATCATGTTTTCCTCCCTTCAATGAACGACTGACACCATGAGAAACCACTGGCCTTGCATCTTTGCCATACACAATGTACAACTCACAATGAATCTGAATCGCACTTTTATATTTTGCCGTAAAAAAACAAATAACATTACAAATTTCATAATCAGAAGCAAATGAAGTCTTCAAGGTTGCTGGTGCCTCACTGTCTGAGCAGTGAACGTATAAGACTTTTTCATACTGCCACTACACCCAAATGAAAAGTCCCTTGCGACTCCCGGACTTTTCCTGCCAACAGTACTGATTTAAAAAAAAAAGCGTAATTTACTTTTGAGATGCCCCTTGTATTAAAAGTTAACATTACAAACGACACACAAATTAATTTTATAATACTTTAACATTAAACAATGTGTATACATTTTTATGATTTATTTTTTTAACTGACAGCCTGAAGATATCTTGTACAGCAAAACATGCAGGAATTTAACAGTAATTACAATTAATGAACTGTCATAGAAAATAATGTAATTTAAAAAAATAATAATTAAATTTGAAGACAGGATTAGAAAGATATATATGTCAACGAATCATCATTAGTATGAAATTATTTTTATGTTATGATGCAATGAATAAAGAGTTTTTTCAATTAGTTTATAAGCATACAATTGATATGGTAGGTTACTAGTTAAACAGTATCATTTGAAGCTCAAGATTATGTAATAAGAAAGAGAATATGAGAAAAGAAACATATTTTAACAACTAAAGACGTATAATTAGTTCGCTTATTTAAAATAAGGGTTCTACTCAATACAGCAGCGGATACAAAAATAAAACTACAGTAAAATACAAAATGTAATTAAAAAACCATGAATGAATTTTAGTAGCAAGACTGCTGATATTACATCTATTTGATATAATAAATCCTACAGCCTAATCCGTTGAGACAGGTCATGTCAAATTTGAACACGTTCTGACTTGTCAGTTGGCTTCCGGAACAAATAGAGTATGATTATGGATTTTGAACAACACATTTCTTTAGGTTTTATTTAAGTTACAAAAAAATGTCAAAGAAATGGCGATAATGTGGTGATTCTCAAGACTGTTTAAAAGCAGAAAGGAACTGATTGAAGATGAACAATAGTGAGGAGGTCAAGCGACCTCAAAAACAGATGAAAACGTGCAAAAATTGTTCGTTCAAACAGGCGAGTGACTATTCAAAAGCATAGTGTACAACTGAACATATCATATAGGTCAGTCCGTTAACGAATAATTTTCAAATGAATGTAAAATTTGTTCCCAGATTTTTGACTGATGAACAGAAGGAAAATCGTGTATTACAGGGAACTTAAAGATCGTCTTCATGTAGATCTGGACTTCATGGCCAAAATTGTAACTGGAGATGAACGTTGGGTGTATGGCTATACTCTGCAATGAAAATTCTGAATTCCCAATGGAAAACCAGTAACTTCCCTCGCTCTAAAAAAAGCATGGTAGTCAAAGTTAAACATCATGCTAATTGTTTTTTTTCGATAGTGAGGGCACAATGCGATCAGAGTTTGTTCCTTTTGTTTTAATTTTTTTTTTATGCCGTAGTTCCAGTAGCGCGAGCCTAGCACGGCTGCATTGCCTTATCGCCATCTTCAATTTATTTCGAAAATATCTTGTGCGTAACTTGCAATTAAAAATACTGTTCGTCATTGGGGGTCGTCAATACATGTTAGTCGTAGGGTAGAGGTTGTGGTTACCCATCTCCGCAATGGACATTCAATGTTAACGCCTGGATTTCTCATGGTGCGGGGACCCACCCACATGTTAGTTTTGTGGTTATATCATCACAATCAGACATTTTCTTCTGGATTGTGATGGTTTCAAAAGCATGCGTCAAATGTGTGGATTGGATTCCTCTATGAAGGCAATTTTAAAAGATTATTCATCAGTCATTGACAGAATTCTTAATTTTTTACGTCGTATTTTTTTTTTTTTTTTTTAACGTCCGACTATTGTGCACACTTTGGCTAATGCAGATGATGGGATGATTTATAGCGTGTGAAAATGCCAAGCCTTGGGGCCGGGAATTGAACCCAGATCCTCGGGGTGAAAGCCTAGTACGCTATCAACTAGGCCACCGAAGCGGCTCCAGACTTTGTTCCAACGGAAACAACTATAAACATCAAATTTTACAAGTGCATTGCAACTTTAGCAAAACTATGTATGAAGAAAGAGACCAGAAAAATTGACCATAGCTTCCTTCTTTACCACGACAATACATGTCACACCTTGAACCACGAGTTTTTGGCCAGAAAAGTGTTCCCGTCTGTCCACATCTGCCTTACTCACTACATGATTTCTGGTTCTCCCAAAAATAAAAAAACCATGCAAGACGGAAAAATGTTTTAACACCATTCTTGACATTAAGAGAGCTTTGACTGAGCAGCTGAACACCCTTCCGGAAATGCTTTCAGTCATCGAATCAAAGTTGGAATAAGTGCATCGCTAGCGAAGAACTTTGAAAGTAATTCAAATTTCATACTAGATTATTACTTTGTAATAATATTATATACTGTATTTTTTTTCATACTTTGTACTTCTGCTGTAGTGAAATTTAAATAAACTAAATTGACTCGGGTGCATTATCTACCTTATTTCATTTAGATAATCAAAATGAAAAAAGATTTGCAACTGCTACGTGTAATTGTGTACATGAAAAGATTACATAAACTGAAAGACTGTAATGATTGAAATTGATTGAAATGATATATATTACATTAATAAGAAAAGGAGCGATTTACCGATTGGCGATAATGGAAAGGTGACCTTACAGCAAATCTCGAACCTATGACCTTGAGGTTCAGAGATGCAGCAGACTGACCGGTGTTCAGAAATAAATTGATCACTGAGCCATAATACAAAAACTAGATAATGTGTCCAAACATACATCAACTAAGTAATTCGCACACACAAGTTTTTGAGTGGTTTAAAATGTTTACAGAGGGATGTCGAAACGACCAAACAAACAAATCTCAACAAATTTAAAAGACTTACGTAAAGAAGAATGTTGATCAGTCCTTTCTCTATTATAGATGTAATGTCTTATTTATTGTAATTTTGTGGTTTAACGTCTTTATCTTATGTCAGTTATACTAACGAAGACGGGAGATAGATATAACACACTGGAAAACCTGTGGTAACAACTAGACTGCGTACAGGTTCGAGTTGTAGTAAACTGCCCATAATGCTACCGACACAGGAGGCTATAAAAACTCCCATCTACAATTTTATTCTAATTGGAATGAAATTTTGCACACTAACAGTTACATACAAAAAGAAAATTTCATTTTAAAAGAACTACTGCTCCTTATTACTAACCTCCTTAACAAAATTGAAAGCCCATAACACTTGCCAGGCTGTAGTAGAATTCTTTTATTCTTTATCCTACTGTTAAATGTGTGCCAAGTTACCTGCTATTCAGATTGCAACTGTAAATAGCCCATGCAACTTAATCGATGGACCGCTATAGCGGTTAAACAAAAAATATTTTAAATTCTTTTTATATTCTTCTTCTTTTCTGCTACGATTATTGTCACTACGTTCAGTATAATGATCTGCCTTCCCTAGCTTCGTTAATTCTACTTTCGTTGACGCGTTTCAGAGAACCTTCATCTTCAAAAACTATACTCAATAGTATAGATATAGATATAGTATAGATATATCTATACTCAACAGTATAGATATAGTTTTTGAAGATGGAGGTTCTCCGAAACGCGCCAACGAAAGTACAATTGACGAAGCTAGGGAAGGCAGATCATTATACTGAACATAGTAATAAAATATTTTCCATGTAATCTTATTTCCCACTTCAATTATACTAAATTACCAACAAAAAAAGATTTTTTTTGTTCACTAACTATCTTTTTTCTCTAGTCAAAGTGAAGGCATTACTTACCGAGAACGTTTAGCGAGTATTCTGCGAAGACGTGCCGCAACAACAGCCGGAAGTAAAGAGGAAGGAGACAAACAATACAGAGTTAGTACAAGCAAGCTACATGGCTACTGATACATCTCCATTAATACATTCATTACTGACAAACACAAAACTAAAGTTCACACCACTAAGTACAGAGTGCCTCACGAGGAAACTGACACAACGCTTGTCCTCTGTTCTCCCCTAATCCTACTTGCAGTCATCTCTAATAAAACCGCATCACAAAGTCAACGCTTACAATGTTTACACGTAGCCTACAACCTTCTTGTTTTGTTAAGTGCGATATCTTTGTGAGTGATACAAGTAGTTGTACAATTTTTTTCTTTAAGTACAGTTTTCCAGGGTCAGGTGCCAATTTGAAATGGACTAACTATATTTTACAGATATAATTCTGTCATCAAAATAATGAAAAACAATATACAAAAACAAATATCCGGAGACGCTTTTTTTGCATTATTTTGATGATAGAAATACATCTGGGATGTATCAGTTTCCTCTTGGGACACCCTGTACACTATTAATCTACGCCCCTGAGAAAATCTGTTAACTTACCCTCCACGTTAAAAAATGGGAAGATTAAAATGTATTACTAAATATCTTCTTTTAAATAAGCAATGGTAATTAATATATATTACAATTTCAGGAATACCATTTAAAAATTTAGTAAAGGTGTGAAGGGGACATCAACTTTTAAAAATAGCAAACCCTCTCACATCCAGTCTGGTCCCTGGTTGCAGCTGGACACAAATGTTTATCAATTTTTGGCTGGAAAATACTGACACGTATTTTAGCACCTGCTGTTACAGATGACTGACAACTTTTAGTTAAATATACAGTGATACACCACGCTCGACCTGGACAACAGTTTCACGGAATGAAAACTGATCCGCGTAACAGGTTAGGTTTCAGATAAAGGGCTGAACATATTATAAGTGTTTTCATTTTGTTAAATTATTTCTAAGCATATGTGTAAAATATACGGATAACATTTTGCTGTGCTACAGAAATAAAAATTGTGCTGAGTTAACACAAACAAGCCTTTGATCGATGGGTGTTTGGTTTTTGTAGGGCAATAACTTACACGATATTTCTTAGTTATCTGTTCTCAGAATGCGGACTCCTATTCCCTTTTCTGTCATCAAACCTAATTTTATTTAGTGTGTCATCAACTTTTTTACTGTGTTTAATTTGTTAGCCAGTTAAAAAATTTAAAAGTGTTACATACTTTTGATTTTTAAATTTTAACAAAACCTAAACGGTCTTTGTGTGCGAGTTTCAAATTGTTGTTTAAATCCTGCTTTCAATTCTTTTTTTGTGAATATTAAATGGGTCCTAAAAGAAGTGCTTGTGGTAGTGGAAGTAAAAGACAAACTTTGACTGTTAAATTAAAAAAATATATACAGTATTGATTTGTCCTGTGTGTAAATATATGGCATAATTACATTTGTATGAATTTAGTTAAAATAAAGTGTGACTTCTGTTCTGTGAATTTCCTTCATTTTTATGTTTTTCATATTAATAGTGAGTACTCAATTATTTTTTCCTACGTAACAAATTAAAATGTTTTCCATAAGTCTCTATTGTAAACGTTAACTCGCACAACAGTCTGTTCAGATAATAGTTTTAGTTATGGAACGAATTAAGACCATTAACCGGGGTATCACTGTATTTGTATGTAATAACATGTCTAATATCTGAAGTAACTGATTCATCTTAACTAACTGAAAAAAACATTAAATGATGCGTAGACACTATGTGCCTTCAAAGTGTTAATGACCCTGATTACACTTGTATCTGAGATCGACTCTGAATGAAGTTGATGACTTATATTTGCCGTCTAGTTTGTCGATTTTTCAATACATTACTCTCAATTTGATTATGCTGTTCCAAAAAATTTGCTGTACCAGACATACCAAAGTATTCACTTCAAAAATACAGTTTCGTGTTGGCAGTAATGTCAGCATCGGCCTTATACGTTTTTATATTCTTATTGCAAATTACTGTAATTATAATTTCTACTATTATTACCAAAATTTATAAATAATAATATTTTGCCTATATTCATTTTAACATTCTAAACTTCTAATTCTACCATTATTTTATTTAATATTTATTCTATTCTTGCCGTTAATTATTTTACTAAGCAGTCTATTTATGGTCATCGCTTGATTTTATAATACATATTATTGTTACCCATTGTCTCGCATCTCTGCGATAACAAACTGTTTCGTATATTCTTCACTGTTCCTTCTGTTACTCTCAATTCGATTTCACTACATCACAAAATATGTCATACCAGGCATTAATGAAATATTTTCCACGCGAACATGCAATGCTAAAGTCAAACTGTGATCCAAGGTTTTCATCCCACGATCTCTAAAATAGCAAAGCTGAAATTTTGCATGAGGCTCGGTTTTGTAATATAACGATGTTCGCTGAGAAAGGATTTGGAAACCGAAAAACCAGAATCTATTTCCTTTACTCGAAAACTCAATAAATAAGTACTCATAAAAACTGCATCAAAGTATGTTTTTGGGTCATCTAATTCGAGTAAATCGAGTCCGGTGATTACTTTTAACAAATCATGAAACCCAACATGAACTAAGCTGTGCACAAAGTTAGTTTAACTATACTATACGTTTTACTATTAATTCTGATATACAGTGGTACCTCGATATACGAGTGCCCTAATAAACAAGTGTTTCGAGATATGAGCCGCTGAGAGAGCGATATTTTGCTTTGAGATGAGAGCAAGATTTGAGATACGAGGAATCGCACACATCATGTGGGGCGCATGTTGGTGTTGTGTGCAGCGTCTAACAGTTTCTCCCACCTCAGACTAGAGTCTGTGTGCTTGTTACTCTCGTTTTCAAAGCCTTTTTGGTAAGTTGGGTTCGCGTTTTTTGCTTTTTGTATATTTACAAATCATTATCACATTTATTTTTATAACAATAGGTCCGAAGAAGAAGATGATGTCTATTGAATTAAAGCGAGAAATCATAGAAAAACATGAGCAAGGTGTGCGAGTAATTGACTTGGCGAGGATGTACGGGCGTGCACATCAATGATATGTACTGTGCTTAAACAGAAGGAGTTGATAAGGGGTATAACGCCAGCTAAGGGCGTTACAATAATTTCTAAGCTCCGGACCTCTCCATGAAAAGATGGAGGAACTACTGATGGTGTGGGTGACAGAGAAGCAGCTTCAAGGAGGAACCTTAACACAAAGCATCATATTGGAGAAGGCACAAGTGATTTACTGAAGCAGATCCCACCACTTTTACAAACGAGGAATCGGAAGGCTCATTTAAAGCCAGTCGGGGCTGGTTTGACAACTTTAGGAAAAGGACCGGCATTCACTCCGTCATCAAGGATGGTGAGGCAACAAGTTCGAATGTGAAGGCAGCTGAGGTTTACATCAAAACGTTTTCCGAAAACATTAAACAAAAACAACTGAGGTGGTGTTTTGGGAGCTGGAACGGATTAATGGCATTTCAATTAATTTTCAATGGGGAAAATTGCTTTGAAATATACGAGCAAGGTTACGGAATGAATTAAACTCGTATATGGAGGTACCACTGTATATTACAAGCCACTACTAAATACACCAGATTTGTCATCATCCAGCACACACAATCTTCACACTAGACTGTATAGAGTGTGTATACAGTATATAAAACTGTATTTAAATACAGTTTATTATATTAAATAAAAATATTTATTGTTTACAGTATTTAAAACAATATTTTTTCACCTTCGTGATACCTATTCAAATCACGAGGACAACATAAAATCATAACAAATCATGTAAAAAATTCTTAACAAAAACCAAAAATCTTTTGATAAATTTAACTTTTAAATGTAAAAATGGAAAATGTATCAATAAAAAAATATTTTTTTAAAAAATGCACTGATTATTACCATGCACCCGTAAGCTAGTTTTTCATGCCTGAATCAGAAAAACAAAAAAAAACTGTAATAATGCTTAAAAATTAATCAGTAACAAAGGCACTTTTGTACATGCTTGGAATATTAGGACAGAATCTCAAGATGTTATTAAAAGTACGTTAATGTAATTGTTTTTAGTAACATGTATGGTGTACGTCTTAAATACGAAACAGAATACTGATAATCTAGGTAATGAAAAAGAAAAATATGCACGGAAAACTGAACACATGTTTTTGTAGACTTCATTAATGGCGTTCTTAATTCATATTTATATTGAATTTACGTTTTTTTAAACCTAAGGGCTTCTATGTGTCCGTCAATAAAAAACCTCTTACTTGTAAATGATGTGAACGATCTTTATAAAATTTGTTTGAATGCTTTCTGTAGCAACCCAAATGCAGGAAAAATATAAGCGTTGACAATAAAAAACCGTTTGACAATATAAGTGTTTGAAACTAGAAAAAACGATTTTTTTTAAATATTGATTCAAAAAAGAAACTTTTGCATGTAATGAGTATATACAGAACCACCAAAAGTTCAAGTTTTCATGCTTCGCCCCTCTAATTTCAACATGTAAGGTTACGAAAATCTCAACGAATTTACAAACTTAGTTTTGATCAAAAGAAAAAAACAGTTTTTCAGTACGCTTTTGTATTTACAGAACCCAAAAAGGTGTGTTTTGAAAAATTCACCACCAACTTTAGGTTTTTACCCTACTTGACCTCTTGCAGTGTGGGTAAAAGTAAGTAGAACATAATTCAAAAGTTATTTTCATGTTTCGGCTTAAATACGTTATAAAAGGAGTACAGTGGGACCTCAACTTATGAATGACCTTACAACAATTGCAACTTATGAAATGGTATTTTGGAAATATTCCGCTTTAACTTACGAAACGTGCCTCAACGAAATGATGCCAAAAAAACATCCCGAAAAGTGTTTCCAAATAGAGCAGCCGCACATTTTGATACATTTGTCTAACGCATTTCAGAAGCATTCTTTGAAGCCGGCAAAAACAATTACTGTTGGAATGTTACTTCACGAAACGTACGTCAGAAGAAACTGGGGAAGGTGAAAGTGATCCCAAAAAGGCAAAATAAAATGATAATTAAAAATTAAGATAAATTACCGCCTATCACAAACTTCGCTACATATTCGAATCTTTAGATGTAAGAAACTTATTATGTACAGTATTTCGTATTAATATTATGTATATGTGTAATGCGTAATTATTACATTTTTTTATTTCAGCTTTTATCTGTGTTTTATTAATGCATATTTCTTCTATATTTGAAATAAATGTACTTTTTCATTGTATGGGGGGAGTTCATTGTAGGGTGCAGGAACAAATTAGGCAATTTACATGTAAAATGCACCTTCGCTTATGAAACGACTTACAGAACGAATTAAATTCATAAGTTGAGGTCCCACTGTACTTGCGGTACAGTGTGTGCTACGTAATTTGATTGACTGATGTGGTACCAAAACATGTGCTTCAACGTTTCTTATTGTTCACGTTTACTGCAGATTTAACGATTCGTAACACTAAAAGTCGCGAACATACGAACTTAATTAGTTGATTTTGTTTGTTAAAGGGGCGCCATTTGGGGGGAGTAGTCACAGCCTCAAATTTAGAAAAAACAAAATCTTTTCTTCAAATATTAAACATAAACTATGTAATGCATTCATATATTATAAATTTAACGTTTAAATTAAATCAACTTTAAAATTAAATAACCTGTAACAAATATTTTACTCTAAAAAACAGAAATAATTTACTAGTACACAATTTCTTCTGTAACAAATTTTTATTTTCAATTAATCTTATAAAAGTAAAATTATTTGTATGTTTAGAACATTTAACTCCACTATTTTCATTTTTATATCACAATATTTCTTGGGAGAGCCCTTTACCATGTAAGGTATATCATTGCCTGGTAATTCAATGCCTGCCCCCTGTCAACCCAATACGGAATTTTTGGAATGTTTATGTTAAAATTCCCCAACAATAAAGTGAATTGGCGCCCCTGATGCGTTAAGAAAATTAAGTTTTCTCCCAATACTGCATATTTAAATAACACAATAACAAAATGTAAGATATCAAATAGTACGGGCATGAAAAATAGGAATAAATTGAACGCATAAAAAATATTTGTAAAGATTGCAGTTACGAAGTACGTAAAAACTAGCTTTCCTTAACAAAACACAAAATAAAAAAAAATTTTTTTATTTATTTATAGAATGTATTTATAGGCCATTTTCCACGTTATTAAAGTTTCATTAAAAATTTAAAAAAATATTTTTACCATTTTTATTAAATGTTCCAAAACAGTTACAAAATTTGTTTTAAATGTTCCACTAAAATTAAAAATAATCCAGGTAATGACAGATTTAACAACATTTTATTCACGATATTGTTATTTAGTCGGACATTTGCAATACGTATATTAAAATGTACTGTTGAAATAACAATACGTGATGTTTCAAGAGTACGGATCAACTCCCGTTCTAAATTGCCTAACTTACAATTAACAACTAACAAAATGTAATTTTTATTTATTTTTTAACTTCTAAGCGTCACAGCATTGAGTGTTGTTTTTAGTCAAGTATTTTATCACAGGTCTGAGAATCTAGGCTTATGTTCTACGTGTTAAATTTATGACACTAGAGAATGAGAACTGATCCACACCTCAAAACATCATGTAAGTAACAATAAAAAAAAATATTCATAGTTATATAAAATATTAATATACTATAAAAACAATTTTCAATAATACTTCCATGATTGTTTTTTTCCAAATATAGAACACAAATTAAAATATATTACTTACTACTCCTTATTACTTTTTTTTGTTAATGGTTAACATTTTATTTTGTTAACAAAAAAGCTTACCGCAAAATACTTTTTAGAGAAGTTTAAAGAAATATGTCTACGTTTTTATATTTAACATTACATGCTAATTACCACTTCTTTGGTTATTAGTTTGAATGAAAAAAATTGATCTGAAATATAGAGTTTAAAAATTGTTAATTAAAAAAAGTAAAACACCAAGATACGATACCTGGAGCTAAGAAGATTGTCAGCTTCGTCTGGCGTCATTGTGTCCGGCAAGGGAACTTGCTGAACGGTAGTCGCTGGAACTGATTGCTTCTGAAAACATAAAATGTTCAAGGTAAACTCATATTAACTAGATTGAACTTTACAAATGATTAAATAATTGTACTTTATTTTTTAACAGTTTAAGAAAATCGACGAAACTGAAAGTCTCGTATAAATTTCACACGACAAGTTCGGTTCGCAAATTGTTAAAAAAAAAAGAAATGTTGGCCTGTTCATTAATGTTGCTTAAATTATAGGTATAAAGGTTACATGAGTGGATTGAATTTATAATACAGTGGTACCTCGACATACGAGTTTAATTCGTTCCGTAACCTTGCTCGTATCTCAAAGCAATTTTCCCCATTGAAATTAACTGAAATGCCATTAATCCATTCCAGCTCCCAAAACACCACTTCAGTTGTTTTTAAATAAGAAAAATGTTTTTACAAAAATAAAATTTATTTATAAATAACAAATACATATTCTATAAAAACATAATAAATGAAAAAGTGAAGTGCTTGCGGAAGCGCTTAATTTTCATCACGCTATGCTCATTTTCACCTGCAAATCGTTTAAAAAAAACTGTCCAGGAGATTTGTTTCTTCCTCTCTTTCAGGATATTGCGGAAATGATATTGCGGCAAGTTTCGTTGAACAACTCCGATACACGACCAGTTGCAACTTTTTCGGGGTGATTTTTATCCATGAACTCTACAACTTTCTCCCACATTCCCAAGATCTCCTTTACATCTCTTGTAGAGATAACCTCCTCCATCTCTGGCTCCCCTTCAAAACTAATTTTTCGTTGAACCACCGTATGCTGCTGCGCATGTAGATCGTGTATCTCCTCAGTTGTCAGCTCCTGAGACTGTTCCTCAACGAGTTCGTTCACATCTCTCTCATCCACCTCCAGACCCATGTATTTTCCTAGAGAAACAATCTCCCAGACACTTCGGGTTCCAATCCTTCGAAGGCCCTTTCAGCTACAGCCTCAGGCCACAGCTTCTTCTATGCAGAGGTTAAGGTCCTCGTTGTAACACCCAGCCAGGCCTGATCAATAATTCGTAGGCATATCACGATGTTAATTCCAGAACATGCAGAACATGAGATCTAATCTGAGGTGGGAGAAACTATTAGACGCTGCACACAACACAACATGCGCCTCGCATGTTGGAGTCATGTGCAGTGGTGTAATATGCGATTCCTCGTATCTCAAATCATGTTCTCATCTCAAAGCAAAATATCGCTCGCTCGGCGGCTCGTATCTCAAAACACTCATATATTAGGGCACTTGTATATAAAGGTACCACTAAAAAAAAGTATGATTGGAGATTTATTTATTTATTACCTTATTTTTGTACATGAACTATAAAATATTGCAACATTATAGAAATGTACACAATTTACGATTGATATCATATTTTAACAATTTATTTATAACTTATCTTACTTTTAAGTTACAATTGCACACTCCGTGTACTTGTGCACAAGTCTGGCCTAAAATTTGCTTAAAACTATTGTTATATTACTACACCACACAGACGATAGCTTGACGCATACAATTATTATTTTTCTACATTTCTTTAATGCACTAAATTTTACATTGGTTTTAAGAATAGTACAATTTCGTCCTCGGTGTCAAAATAATTACATATCCACCTTTTTATTTTCGATTTTATATTCTTAATATTACCTTCAAGTGTTTTTAGATCATTTGGCATACAGTTGCAGATTTTATGATTAGGATTATGACCTAGTTTTCCCGTCAGTGGTCTATCCACTCACCTCATAAAGGCTAGAGCGGTTTCGAAACTCTATAGTTTCATCTTCAGGCCGTTATACAAAATGTTAAATCCCTCTGTCGAGATCGTCACAAAGTCACACAAAACATACATCACAAACACTGAGCACAATTACACGTTTAAAATATTCATCATGAAATTTGGCTTGGCCAAGCTACACACACGACTCGTACGTCGTTACATTCCGGAAGATTTTATGATTAAATCAATATAAAATAAACCCACAAAGGTCATTTTCTTTCGTCTCAAATTCACTATACAGAATTTGAATTATATATCCTAATATGCGGAACAAATCTGACAGTTTTTTTAAAAATTATGTAACCTTTTCATTTCTCTATCGCTCTGGAACCAAAAAAACTCATTGGTAGCTTCTTGTACGATTCATATTTATATTATGACACACTCTTTTGACAAAATTAAGGGATTGTAAAATACAGTATATTCGAGATAATCCATTAAAAAAACAGGCACATCCGGTAATCCGTTGGGTGTTATTTGTGTTGACACTCATAAAGCTTTTACTGTGTAGTGTTATTTATATTTGGAATAATTCCAACACTGTAGCTAAATAAGTCGCAACATATTTCCAGCTAAATTATGACTGACGACGAAATAATTAACATCCAAAAACAGTGACGACACAATTGTAGCAGAAAATAATAAGTGCAGTTACGTGTTGACCTGTGTGCCTGGAATTTGCAACACTACTTAACATCGACCTCATCAGCGAAAACACCACAATCACCAAGTATGTCTTAGCTCATGGAATGTTCTGAAAAACTCAACTGTCCACGACGGTTTAAAATAGGATGTTTTACAAACTAACCTCTTTGGCTTTCGCTTCCTCTTCGGAAGAAGAGTCTTCGTCTGCATACTGCACGTCTGGAACATCGTGCAGACCACCTTCTAGTAATCTATCTCTGCTGTCTGTTAATCCTGGGCAGCTGTCGGAGAGACCAGCGAAACTGTCAGAAAGTCCGTTGTCCAATTCCTGTAATTTAGACAATACGATATTACGTTTTTTTTCGCTAAATGTCCAATACTTTGTCAGTTAGACTAACAGGATTAACTAGTGTTAACGGTAAGGGTAAAGGAACAGCAGTAACTGGCTAGAACTAACAACCTTGAGGTGGCGTAGTTCAGAGAGGCAGTAGAGTGATTGGTGCCTTAGCCACATCGATCACCGTTATAAAAAATATTATTCCTTATTAGTATATTAGTTATAATAATATATTAGTATTATAAGTTATTAGTATATTAGTCTTTACACTATGATACCATAGGATCATGGATATTTTTTGTATTTCAATAAAAATGCTAATTTACGCTGATTGCAATGAAAACAGATTTTCAAAAAAATTTATTTATTAAATTTCTGCCAAATCATTACTTTTTTGAAAATCCACTTCTATTGTGTCAGCAAGACAGCTACGTGGTAACTATTGTTAATTAGATCTTGTAGTATCTAAAAATGGCCCTTTACCCATTATAGATGGATTAACAAGAAAACTACAATACAGTCTTGTTGGTCAGGATACTCGCCACGCTGACACTTTTCAGCAGATGACTTACCGATTTTTAAATGGGCGTAACTCAGCCGTAATTCATTGTATGGCCTAATATATTTTACTGAAGACAAGTTTCATACTAAAAAACATTTTAAGACAAAGCAATGAATGACGTTTTAAAAAAAAACAAAAAAATGTTAATTATTTTTTATATGTTTTGAACGTTACTGATCAAGCACAAGGTCTCTGAAAATATGAAGGTTGATCGTTTCGGCATTTGGTTTATGTGTTTGTTACACAGTTTTGGCCAAATACATTGACCAATTGTTTTTAAATGGTACAAAAGTACTTGTATAAAGCCCAAAAGGCCTATTATAAGATTTTTTCCGATTCACTTTCGTTTCAACATGGTGCATTCTGATTTCATTAAAATCATCATGTTCCTTTTATATTTGTAACGTCTACAAAACTAACGATCGCTTACCATTTCTTTAATCGGAGCAGTCTCTGACGACACAAAGCCTGAGTCTTCCTCGCTGACAGAACTGCTGCACATAGCTGCTTTCAACTCCGTTGCATCGCCAAGGTTAAACTTTACTGGTTTCGTTATGCTCAGCTCGTACAACTTCTTCAATAACGCTTCTTCTTCGTCACATTGGTCGGAATTTTGACTGAGAATAACAATTAACGTTAGTTTTACAAGCAACACATACAGGTGTTAAAAAAAAAATAGAGCAGTAAAATCACAGTGCCATGAAAATAAATAAAAAAGTTATTATTTGTCCTAAACTGTTTCATTGTCAGACCTATATTGCATCATTACATATTTAAATGATTCATCCATCATTATATATTTAAAAAAAAGCATTAGAGTTTAGGAAATTTATAAAATATTGAGTTTATAATAGTCACACACATTTGTACATATTTTAAAAACGTACAAAATACAATCACATATTATTTATAAATTGGTGATCTTTTAAAAATTTTAATATTGAATATCTCAAAAATCAACTACTTTACAAAAAAAGGTAACCTTTTTTATAAAAAAAATGTTTTCAATGTACTCTGTAAGTCAAATATATAAATTTTTGATCATCAAGTTATTGAAAAAAACAGAAAAATTTGTTAGAAGCGACTGACACGTTCCCCGTCCTATACCGAACTGTAAATTCCTTTTATTCCAAATTCGCTACACTGATTTTAGTTGTAAATCTTGATATTTACAATTTTAATACATTCTGATGAACCAATTTTAATAAATCAGGCAGATTTTCAGTTTTTCGTTCATCGTTCCAAAACTAGATTTTAAGGAGCACACAGTGAATACGTTCTGTTCAGGCATTCAAGGGTTAACATATGAATAATTTTATCAAAATCATCTTAGCTGATTTTGAGAAAATACAATCTTTTTTGGCTTTTAAGGTATTTTTGTAAAAATAAAATAGACCTGAATATTTGGGCAAACTATACATTACGTGCTACGAAAGGTCCATTTTTTTTACGAAGGGGATTTATTTTAATGGTTAGGCCCATTAAAATTTTAAAACTTTTTCATAAGCACCATACTCTGCACAATAAGGAAGTAAAAACTTAGGCCTAAATTTGAGCTGATTTAAAACAGTTACAAACGAACAACGACCTAGTATTTTGCAACGATGCTTATACAAAAATATCAAACAGCTGATACTCTAAAATAAAATGTAAAAAATGTACGTTAAAAACCTGAAGTTTCACGTGTGAACTGGTATGAAACACATAACACTTTACTTTGTATGAGTAACACAAATTACAACTAAAAATATGTTGTTTCATACACAACACCTGTGTCAGACTAAATCAACAAAGCTGCGGAGACAGCCAAATGTACGCATTACTATTCAATAAAACTGTTCTTACGTAATTATTATAAATAACCTATTGGTAACACTACTGAACTGCATTTCACTTGTTCACTACGGATAGACGTACGTAAAAGAAATCTTTTGTGGACCAAAATATATAATACAGTACAGTTTTTACTGAAAAACCTCTTGACTGTCATACTGTATTAATTTTCGAATTTCTGCTTCTAAATAACCCACAGTCCTGCACTGGTTTTTACTGAATTTCCATTGAAGAATAAGCTATTGAAGCTTACACCACTGTAACACCCAAACCTGGATCCTTGAAATAAGCTCTGATACTGACCTCTAGATACTTTTTAAGGTTGTTAAAATTTCTATAAATATATTTCAAGTGTTAGCACGCTCACTCTTCACATTTTTTCCAAATTTTAATTTAATCTTGGCAAAAAAAAATCAGCTTTAATTATAGCTTTGACAAATTAGTTACCTAGCAAAATTTAACAGTTTCAAAATGATGGTCAAATTAAAAAAAAAAATTATAACATTTTCTCACACGTTTTTAAAAAACGGTGCTTTTAACCATCATGGTTGAAATTTACACAAATTATCGTTTGAAATTTTCAAATTGGATTAAAAGTAAGAATTTTTTTTTATTTTAAGGTGAAAAGCACATTGAGGCTATTATCGCCTCCCTAAATGTAAGTGTGAGAGGAAAGTGTTAAAGTCGTAAGTGTAAGTGTTTGTTAGACTCGGGTACCTCGAGGGACGTCTACATCCTCTCAATAGGTGCAGATAGTCTGTACCATCCTGCGAGGCTTTTTACTAAGTATAAACTGATTACTTTTTTTTGCGGCGAAAAACCGTTAAGGTTATCATCGCCGTTAAACTGATTACTAGATCTAACTGATTAATAAGTATAAACTGATTACTAGACCTAACTGATTACTAAGTATAAACTGATTACTAGACCTAACTGATTACTAAGTATAAACTGATTACTAGACCTAACTGATTACTAAGTATAAACTGATTACTAGACCTAACTGATTACTAAGTATAAACTGATTACTAGACCTAATTGATTAATAAGTATAAACTGATTACTAGATCTAACTGATTACTAAATATAAACTGATTACTAGACATAACTGATTACTAAGTATAAACTGATTACTAGACCTAACTGATTACTAAATATAAACTGATTACTAGACCTAACTGATTACTAAGTATAAACTGATTACTAGACCTAACTGATTACTAAGTATAAACTGATTACTAGACCTAACTGATTACTAAGTATAAACTGATTACTAGACCTAATTGATTAATAAGTATAAACTGATTACTAGACCTAACTGATTACTAAGTATAAACTGATTACTAGACATAACTGATTACTAAGTATAAACTGATTACTAGACCTAACTGATTACTAAGTATAAACTGATTACTAGACCTAATTGATTAATAAGTATAAACTGATTACTAGATCTAACTGATTACTAAATATAAACTGATTACTAGATCTAACTGATTACTAAGTATAAACTGATTACTAGACCTAACTGATTACTAAGTATAAACTGATTACTAGACCTAATTGATTAATAAGTATAAACTGATTACTAGATCTAACTGATTACTAAGTATAAACTGATTACTAGATCTAACTGATTACTAAGTATAAACTGATTACTAGATCTAACTGATTACTAAGTATAAACTAATTACTAGACCTACTTGATTACTAAGTATAAACTGATTACTATATTTAACTGATTACTAGACCTAACTGATTAATAAGTATAAACTGATTACTAGACCTAACTTATTACTAAGTATAAACTGATTACTAGACCTAACTGATTACTAAGTATAAACTGATTACTAGATCTAACTGATTACTAAGTATAAACTGATTACTAGACCTAATTGATTACTAATTATAAACTGATTACTAGACCTAACTGATTACTAAGTATAAACTGATTACTATATTTAACTGATTACTAGACCTAACTGATTAATAAGTATAAACTGATTACTAGACCTAATTGATTATTTATTACTAGATCTAATAGGTTGATAGACATAATTAATAAAATTAAGAAAATGGATTTGCTGGTGGTCAGAGTTTATTTGTAACATACTTTCGATAATTTGAAAGTTTGAAACACTAATTTGTATAACTTTAATTCTGATTGAGATTCGGATTTTCATAAAGAGGTGCGATAAAAACAAATATTTTACAAAATTTGCTTCCATCACGTCAACAAGACAGTTATGTGCAACAATCATGTTTAAATCTGAAATTTGGACAAATGTTGTTAAAACTTTTTTTACTCCTCCAATTATCCAACTTTTATTACATTCCAACAATAGTGCGGTCCCATAAGCAAACGGATAAGGTGGGTTCTACTGTACGAGAGTTTACTCAAGATTTCACTCTCGTAGTACTTAAGTTGGATTAATCAAAGACTTTAAAAAAAAGTAAACAGCCTATAAATTTTACATCTTAAAAATCTTTACAATCGTTTATTATGAAGTAAATTACAATTATGAATTCCACATTGGTCATTATGATCATTATCAATAACTTGGTTTCTTAATTTATCTGCATCTGAGTTTATCGGATCTGAGCTGGCCTTAGGGATTTCTCCAATCCCCCTATTAACAACATTGTTGGCCAGGTCCGTTATTAATGGGTGGATTACATGTCAACACCAGGTAAGATGGGACAACCTTCATGATCATTCCCATAGTAAATGTCTCTTAAGCAAAGTTCCTTCTGGAGGAATTAAAGGGGCAGCAGATATCCTGGGCAGAGCACAACTCAGGAGGATCATGGGGCTCATAATAGGGCACTGTGGTCTGAGGGTGCACATGAACAGGATAGGTGTATACCACAGTTGTGTGTAGATTGTGCAGGAAGGAGGAGGAAACTGCAGGTCACAAAATTTATGATTGTGAGGCTCTTGCTAGTAGGAGGCTAGGGAGTTTTGGTTTCCAAGACCCTAGGGATAGTTGCACAATAGGTCAATCGATCGCAGTGCCTGGAGTTGAATTATCCCTTCCTCTAGTTAATAATCTTCTTAATTTAGCCTAGCGAAATGTTTACAACGCTTGAAAACTATTAACATTCAATCTCCAAACTAGTGACAGCTTAACGTTTCTACCTGATATTTAAATCACTCTTCTCAAGGTCATCGGTCACAGAGCTGGTAACAGTCGCTGGAGTAAAATGATAAACCCCGTCGTGCTCCTTTCCCTCTTCCTCTTTACTTGCAAAGTTATAACTCTAATAAACATAAACAAAACAACAGAAAGAATTAGTTTTATGCAAAACGAATTGAATAAACTAACTTCACATACTTTCTATCCCACTTTTTTTATTCTTCTTGTACAAAAAAAAAAAATCCGCAACTATTACAAAATGGAAACTTTATTATATTTTTTAGTGTGGTTAGCATACAAGAACACTCTAAAACATTTTCAACTGACTGAACTATCACAAATTGTATTAATTTTTAAAACAGAAAAACACGTTCCTGACAATTATGTTAACAAAAGATATTTAATTATTAGTACGTTTAACCTATACCAACATGCTATGCAACGTTTTAGATGTCAGAAATGTTTAGCAACTTAAATATCAAACACCATGAACCATTAATCGCTTTGTTGAGCTGGTTTCAAATAAATATATAACTGACGTAGGTTTTATCGTGTTAGTCTGAATAAGGATATACTCGAGCACAGTTTCATTTTTCTACCCGCACTGGCTGAACAATTCTTCTGGTGAAGTTTTCAGAAAAATGTCTTGCCGTTTTCATGTAAAATGTCCAAAAAATCTACACCGTAACAAGCACAAATGCTCAACTAGTTTATTACATACAACAAACTATCTTTTTTTACACCATCTATACAAATTGATTTTGTGTAATTCTTAACTTTTCAGTCATTATTTTACCGTATACAAAACAGCCCTTTTCAAATACACCATGGAAAGGATGCACAGCCATTTTAGATAAAGATTTTTTCAGTTAAACATGCAAATGTAATACTGTTTTGTATCTAATTAAATGGAAGCCGCCTCGGTGGCCTAGTTGATAGCGTATTAGGCTTTCACCCTGAGGACCCGGGTTTGATTCCCGGCCAGGGCTTGGCATTTTCATATGTTATAAAACATCCCATCGTCTGCATTAGCCCAAGTGTGCACAATAGTCGGACGTTAAACACAAAAAAAAACCTAATTAAATGTGTATCTTTTTTTGGCTATACATGATTTAACATTTTTTACTAAAGTTAAAAATTATAATTTTAGGCTTACATTAGTAAACGTACAATTGAAAAGCGATAAGTTACAGCATATTAATTATTTATTAAAAAAACTCGGGCAACGTTTCCAAGCAGCAATGTCCGCCATCTTTTCATTCGAAGCACGTCAGCTGGTGTTGACTGAATGCACTGTCAATCTGAAGTTAAGCACAATCAACGCATTCCTGAGACAATTAGTGACTCACGAGTCGGTGGCTGGGGAAGTCAACTCAAGGTCAGACTTTTACTTCTTTGCTAGCCCACACGACCTTATATTCCTGTACATTTCATTTATTGCCCGTAATTTTTTTTATAAAAGACTTGCAAGTCCAGATAACCAGGGTTCGGCTAACCTAACCTAACATAACCAAGGTTTTACTATATTGTGAAATTCTGTAAAACAATTTTTCCAAAATAACAAAAAAATGAAATTTAACCTTAAATTTCTTTCAGACTTTTTAGCAGATAAATAAAATAATAAACGTGAAGGAACTAACCGCTTTCGTCGGCAAGACTGGAGGTGATTCAGGCGGCTTCGGAGGTGAAGTGAATATGGTGGGAGCGTGTTGCGGGGAACCGATATCCTGTAAAGCACTGTGTTCTCGCTCTGTCTGCAGCAGCAACTGTACGGATGACACCATTTTGTGTCGCTTTACGTCATGGCTGTTTGGGTCTGTGCTCTCTTCCTCGCGTAACCTCTTTTCACTCTCGCTGTCTGTTCTTCCTGTTTACACATTGAATTTGAATTAGAAATAAATGTATTTACACTAACTGAGCTAAAACAACTGTCGTACTTTGAAACTAAAAAAAGGGATCTCTAGTTATAAAATGTGTATGACCTCATTTGGGTACCAGGACACTCTGGGATAGAAGGAAATGACAAAGAGGGAAGCTGACAAGGGGCATTTGCAAACTTGAAGACAGCTAGTTGATGAAGTTTAAAGAGGAAAAAGAAGCAGGCAGATCTAAGCTCTGGGAAGATAGGTTAGGTTTAAGGCAGGCCAAGGAACTCCTCGAGAACTTTTGACAGGAGCAAAGCAAAGATCTGTATTGGCCTTAGTAAAATACGCTGAGATTGCTGATAGGGTTCCTTACAGGGCATTGCACCCTTAAGAGAAATTTTAGGAAATCTTGGCTTAGTAGAAAACCTAACTTGCACATACTGCAGGAGGGAAAGGTAACTCCCAATCACCTACTGGAAGGTTATGAGGCGATTGCTATCGAAGAGCTAGTATTTTGGGAAGTTACCAATTAGAAATGAGGGTCCTGGACTTTATGAAAAGGTAGCCTAAAAGGACTAAAAGTAGCCTTTTATTTAATAACATTTACATATTAGAACTGGCCCAGATTGTATTAACAATTCTTTTTTCAAAACTGGTTCCATCAATCATTATTGCATGAATGAAAATGAAAACAGGTTAGGACGTCTTGGATTTTTTATTAAATCAATATTTGTAACTGGATGTCAGTATTTACTGTTTACTAAAAACAGAGTCTTTTATTTAATAACATTTACATATTAAAACTGGCCTAAATTGTCTTGCAGATTCTACTTTCAAGATTGATTTGTATTAAGTCTTGGATACTGTAATAATTTAAATGTTATTTTCAACAATGTTTTTTTTTAAGCAATCAGCTGTTTTGGTACACACACAATTATTTGTCACATATGCTTGTATTGCGCTGCACTCTCACGGGGAAACTTTATACTGTTAAGATACTTTATAGACTGGAGAAGAAACTGTAAATTAAATCTCAGGAGTATAAGAAGAGCAGGAAGTAGATCAACAAAGGTTGCACTGTGTTTATAACCCCTAATATTCATTCATTGAATGTGATGACAAAGGTAACTATGAAAGATTTAATGCGGTTGTTCATCTGGCTTAATTTACTAGTTCTAATAAGGTTGCCTACCTGATAATAAAGGGGTAACTGGTGACTTTGGTGGCGAGGCTGGTGATGTAATTGTTGCGGGTACGCTGAAACAGAATATACAAAATTAGTTAACTGGCAATCCAAGGTCAATCATAACTGGCTTGTTGTACACGTTTCTGTTCCAATTCTGTGAACAATCACCACGAAGCATAGCAAAATAATTACTCAAACAACATTAACTGAAAAACGTTTGTCCTATCAAAAGACAAGTTAAACAAAAGTTAAAAGCAATTTCATTGCGCTAACGTTTTTACAAAATTTCATGAAGATTTCCATTCAAGAGTTGTAAAAACTATAAAATTGGCAATAAGGAAATATAAAGGTATTACTTACAACAATCAATTCATCAAATATAAGAAGATGCGTAACTCGAAACAGTGTATCGAAAATTCAAAACAAAACTAAGGTTATATAAAATAAATAAAATAAAAGTGTTGGATTTTTTAATTTACTTTCAAATGATAAATGTTTTAATTCAATTGCAGTACAATTAAGTTACAAATTTACTATAAAAATTTTTTGGATAAACTATTCTTTTTAACAATTACTAGTGAACCTGTGCAACCTTTCGCAGTTACTGGGAAAAAACAAATAATATACAACGTACAGCAAGAGGTTCTTAGTGCTAAAGCAATGTCATTAATTATATTTACGTCATTTAATACAATACATCTTACTGTGTTTTACATTTGTATTTAAAACTATAACCTGTAAAATTAACGACTGAATGCTAACATTGTACCTTACTGAAATATTTACGTAAAACCTACAGTAACCTAATTTTCATTACATATTTGAATTAGCCTGCAGTATTTACTGTTTACTAAAAGTAGCCTTTTATTTAATAACATTTACATAGAACTGGCCCAGATTGTATTAACGATTCTTGTTTCAAAACTGATTCCGTCAATCATTAATGCATGAATGAAAATGAAAATAGGTTAGGATGTCTTGGATTTTTTACGAAATCACTATTTGTAACTGAATGTCAGTATTTACTGTTTACTAAAAACAGAGTCTTTCATTTAATAACATTTACATATTAAAACTGGCCTAAATTGTCGTGCCGATTCTACTTTCAAGATTGATCTGTTCAATAACTATTAAGTCTTGGATACCGTAATAGTTTAAATGATATTTTCAACAATGTTTTTTTTTAAGCAATCAGCTGTTTTGGTACACACACAATTATTTGTCACATATGCTTGTATTGTGCTGCACTCTCACGGGGATACTTTATACTGTTATTTTATTGTAAAGCCCTAAAATTGAAAAAATATGAGGCGTGAGAAGCTCTAGCGAACATGCAAGTACGCCATAAATGTAGTTTCAACAAACCAGGTCCTTATTTTTAGTACAAAACCATTCGTGATGCTCAGCAAATATATGAAAGATCATAACTACAGGCTTTACTTAAAATTAGTCATGGAATCTTGTTTTTTTAGGAGTTTTCAACTTCAAAAATAAAAATTTGCTTGTAGTAGATTCCCTTAAGTTCGAGCGAAGAAAAACTTCCAAACACTGTAGATAATTATACTCTCACACTAAAAAATGAGTGTTATTAGATCCTTAAAAAAATAATTTGTATAATATTCATAATTTTTTAATAAAACATGATATAACGTTCACATTATTATTACTGTTTATTAAACACATGCATAAGGAAATAATACACAACATCGTATGGATCAACTCTTGTTTGTTTGAATTCCAAATTTTGAGTCTAAAATAGCACTTAAACATAGACCTACACATCTATGCTTATGCTCTAGTTGCTAAGTTAGGCACATGTGAATGAATGTTGATCAATACTTTTAATGTTGCGTACCGATTCCATATACGAAACAATACAGTGTGAAACTTACTGTACTTTTTTTAAATAATTATTTGTACAATAAAATCTATAAAATAGATACAGAATAGCGTGTCCATTTTCAATTGGAGCCTGACCACTGAAAACTCTAATCGGAAATTATCGCTACCCAGTTAACCTTCTTGTACACTCACTTCAAATGTAAACTATTTCGCAAAGTCAATGTACGAGGACATAGTTGGTGATTATTTACTATTTAGCTGTCATAGGCAACTTCTCCATACTGAGATATGTTGATCACTATCGCTTGCTAACAACAATGTATCGACACGTTAAAAAAGTCGGAAAAAACAAGAAAAAATGATGTAAAGTAATGCCATTCCAGTAATCGTAAGTAATTCCATGCATACCATGTTAGTTTAGACAGCTTATTTAGTCTTAATGACCTAATTGAACGTTGTACCTGTTAATGTCGTAACGTATTCAAAAAAAACTGAAATAACATAGATAAACTTATTAACGTATGTTTTCAAAAGTAAATATTAGTATAACATTAATGTATCAACTGTCAAATAATGATCTGTAAGTTCTAGAGTGAAATTCAGAATAATTTTATTTTGAAGCACTGGCACCAAATCGAGCAAGATGTTAAGTGAAATATTATTGAGCGTAACGTTCTGACCGATCACAGAGGAGAAAGAATTACGTTTAACAATTAAGACAGTCTTCTACAAAAGACTTTGTACTGGCACACTATAGTCATTATAAAGAAAAAAAGGAAAAATTTATTTTTCAGAACAATTTTTTATAATTGATTTTTAAGCACTGCATTCTATAAAAAGTATAACTTTCATTGTTGAACTAAATATTTGAGTACAGTGCACTTGAACAAAAAACTTGATACTTTCCCTTTAACGAGGGGCCACTTATTCTTTCATGTTACAAACTAACAGCAATATTAACATTGGTCTCATTTAAATTGACATTTCACTTCTGGGGCCAACATTCTTTAATTCCGAAACGGAACTTTTTGTTGGTTCGCTCTCGTAATGAAAACATTGTTAAAATGGCGTCCGTTATTTGTGAACTTCGCGATTTGCCTCTTTTTGTGTTAGGTTCACGACTCAATAACCGTGTCACCAATAAATATTTTTTTTTAAATAAAGATTTTTTTTATAGTTTTAGTGATCAAAAACGTGTTAGCTACAAGTTTAATTAAATAGCTTTTTCACCCAACGCCATGTCAGTTAGGATATCGAGTATTATTTTTTGTAAATAAGTGTTTTTATCAAACCACAACCGTGTTAGGTTCACCGGACAACAACTGTGTCAGTTAGGTTATGGATTTTTTTTAATAAAGGTGTTTCTATTACACAACAACGGTGTTAGTTAGATTCGCCCCCAACAACCGTGCAAGTTAGGGATACTTTTTTTTAAATAAAGGTGTTTTTATCACTCAACAATCGCGTTAGTTAGGTTCAGCACCTAACAACCATATCAGTTATGTTATTGGTATTTTAAAGAAATAATTAAAGGTTTTTACTGTTTCAGCGATTAAAAACACGTTACTTGCTTTTGCATGCAAGGGTGTTCCCCTGTTAAACGGAAAGTAGAGCCCTCGGTGGCCTAGTTGATAGCGTACTAGGCTTTCACCCCGAGGACCCGGGTTCGATTCCCGGCCCCAGGGCTTGGCATTTTCATACGCTATAAATCATCCCATCGTCTGCATCAGCCCAAGTGTGCACAATAATCGGACATTAAACAAACAAACAAAAATAAAATAAAAATAAACGGAAAGTACCAAAAACTTTCATCATACAAAAGCCGTGGACTTTCAAAGTTTAAGAAACGTGCAGTGTGGTGAGATTGTAAGTGACTCTATATCGATGAAACATTGAAACCAATATAACTATAAATAAACTTTACTTTTAAATATTAATATGCCTTTAAAAATGTAAGTATTCAATATAAATACAATTATATATTTGTAATTTTGTCTTGTTTTACTTTTTAAAATATCTTTTATTTAATTTTCATAAAGAATAATAACTAGATTTCTTTATTGTTTTTTAAGAGTAAATAAACCAGTTTTAATGTACAAGTTACACTTTGTAGATATACTTGCCGAAATACTTGAAAATGTTTACCAGACTATTTTTGATTTATAGATTTTATTTTCAACTAACACACATATATTAAAAAGTTACAATGTCACTGAGCGTGGCATATTATTGGACTGGCATATTATACTGAGCGTGGAAATATTTACGTAATAGTTCAGGTTTCATTTTTACTCCATAACAATAGATAAATGTAGCCCCTATAAAGTATCGGAAAACAAGAAAAGGTGAAATACATTTAGGCAGGTGACATACAAGATGTTTTTTGCTGCTGTACCAGGGCATTCGTACCATGCACTTTATGCATGTTACGCCCACGATCAGCACAAAAGCTGAATTGAACTAGTGATAGCTGCCCATTTCGAGCCAGCGCTCAAGCACTAATCTGTATATTCCTAACTTGCGAATACTTTCCTTCCAAGAATAGCTAATAAGACATTACTGTTTACTGTCTAAATATAACAGTACTCTCAGATACAGTTTTAGGAAAGTATGTACTCGGATCAACCCTTCTGGGCCAGGCCGATTCCATCTCTTGTTGATCCCATCTGTTAGCAAGCAAAAATAAACAACAAATCTCTATAAAAAAAATAAATAAATAAACTTGTGACTACAGAATAGTAAACAATTAAGTAGACCCTTCGTGTTTCTGAAGGGTGATGTCTCCGTGAGTCTTATGAATAATTAATTAACTGTGCATCAATTTCATTTCTAATAAATTGCGAGAAGTACAATTTATATTTATGTTTTCTTCTATACATGTGTACAGCAGTCCAAGGTCAGGCACCAATTTGGAATGAAGAAACTATATTTGCAATAAAAGATTTACAGATACGGAAGAGACGAACAAAACCTTCAAGTTACCAAAACGTTTTGATTCGAATAAAGAATGTTAGTAAAACTGTTAGCACAAAACATTTTAGCGGTTACTACTTCTTGTCCTACCTTTGAACTGACTGAGGTTGAACCGATGGAGCTGGTGATGGTGCAGTCGGAGGAGGGGGTGGGGGCGTGCTGGGATGTGGAGGAGGCGGAGACCTAGCGGTACGAGGAAGGTTAAAGGAAGCAGATCTCACAGCGGGTTCGGGTTTGTTTAGACTACTGGAAGACAATGCCCGTTCACGGACACTCGCTACTCCGATTTTTATATCACTCTTATTAGGGTCACTGTTATACCTGTAAACATTTCACAGATATCTAATAACAACTAATTATCTACTCTATCTACGACACATTTAATATTATTAATGAACACATAAAGCTGAACACTCATTATTCTACAGGGGAGAACCTCAGGAGATAATCTTACATCTATTGCTTTTTACTTTTTCAATATATGAAGTACATTACAGAAAATACGGTGATTATGGAAAAAGAACTTATGATTTTTATGTGTACCATACATTTTTGGAAGCTCTGAATCCAAAAAAATTAATTTTTTCTTGAATGTTTGTTCGTCTGTATAACGGTCTGCAAAGATCGCTACAGATCAAATGATTTAAATGACTTGTTTTCAAAGTACAGTACACTTGTTCATTTTGGAACAGTTTTGTAATTTTCCCAAACTTTTTATTTTTATCAGGAAAAAATGGGAAATCAACCTTTGATTGAAAATAGAACAGATTAACATATACTTTATACAGCTGGTTTATTTAAGGCAGCTGTTATTGATTTTACTTATTTATTTATCACATTACTGTTCTTTTAGGCAAATGCAGAGTGTGTGTGTGTGTGTGTGTGTGTGTGTGTGTGCGTGCGCGCACACGCTCACACACGCACGTGCATGCATTCACTGTAATCTGGCTAATATCAAAACCAAATTTAACTTTACAAAACAAGACAGTAACAGTTTGGCGCAGAGTGAGTTCGTTTGAGATTTCCCAGGACGGTACTTTTTTCAAAATGACATTGGAAGAGCAGTGATGGCAACTACTGGTTACAGCATTATGTAACCAAGCTGAACTATGTTCTCTTACCAATGCTAACACAACACAACACTGACCTACGCTCATGGTTTCAATAAGGTGATGTGACGTCTCATACGGTAAGACTCTCCATAGGAACTGATCGATGGAATTTTTCTTTCACACTCACCTGCTTTATCAGCGTGCGGCTACTTCTTATGAAGGTATTTAAAACAAAGTCAACAAGAATCGGCCTTAGCACGAACAGTAACTAGAGAAAGGTATAATAAAACACCAGGCACTGTGATTAATGGACCTATTGTGCAACTTTTTCAGTTCTAGTTCAGCAAACTGGTGACCAAATAAAGTCAAACAGTCCACTAAATAGCTGATCCTGCTCATTTGGTCCTCAGGATTTTGGAAATCAAATACCTTCTGGTGGCAATAATCACACAATGGTAAATATGTGGATTGCAGTTTCCTCTTCTGTCTGCATAACCTATGCATCGTTTCTTCATGGTATATTCATATTCTGTTCATGTGCACCATCAGACCACAGTGCCTTGTAATGAGCCCTATGGCTGTCCTGAATTGTGATCAACCCAAGATATTTGCTGCCCCTCCAAGTCCTCTTTTAGGAACTTTTTTCAACAAACGTTTGCTATGGGAATGCCTAAGAAGGTTGTCCCACCTTGCCTGGTGTTGCTTATTTATCCACCTACCGATAACAGACACGGTCAGAGACAGATTCGGGTCCAATAAACTCAGATGCACATCCCAGTCCAGCCTCTTCAATTCCCTTAAATCCTTTATGTCCCGAAATCCAATGAAGAGTAACCGATTTTCCAAGAATAGAGCGTTAAGGTTCTCCCAACACTATCACACCAGTTTAGACTGAATTGTACGATTCGCAAGTGCTTTAATCGCTGTGTGACTATCGGTATAAATATGAATTCAAGCATTCTTGAAGGCCCGTCTCAAAAACTTTCCTGAACGGTCACTGATGACTGTTACCTATGCCTGGAGAATCGACCTCATAGGAAAGAAAATTAAAAAGAATCCATCACAACAACGACTTAACAAATTCCACTGCAAATTCTGAGTAAGGCTATGAACTCTCTCAAGCGAACTGCAGAGACTTGTGTTCATAATAATAAGACCTATTGTATGTATTTAAAATGCAGTACTCACATAAAATGCTTCTCACGAGATAATATAAAATCTTACTATCTAAACCAAAAAAACAACTGACACACTTTGTTTATTGTTTGCTACATTAAAGCAAAATAACTTATAATGTTATATTTCAGTTTGTCCAGCAATCTAGCGGTGACCACATAGAAGACACTTCTTACATGCTGTTTACTACAAACTATACGAATAGAAAAAGAAACAAATACCCGTCCACTTACCTTCCTGTACCCATTCTCGATTTAGAAAAATGTGACGTCCAATTTTTTTGTTTCTCAATTAATTCTCTACTATTCAGTTTCCGTTCTGGTTTTTCAGGTTTCGCTGGTTTCTCGGAAGGTACTCCGTTCACTACGGGCTTTAAATGCGAGGTGAGCTCTATTCTTGCCGATGTTTTAACAGCCGTATTGCTGTCACCGTTTTTAGTCCCTAGTGTTTTCACAGGTGTTGAGCTTTCTCTACTTTTTATTAACGACGGTTTCGCAAACACACTATCACTGTTGACTGTTGTACTACTGTTCTCTGCGTTGTCGTGTGTACCATTTATTTTGCTTTGGAACCCGTTTGTTGTTTTCGCGACCTGAAATTAAAAAAACATTATTGCAGTTAGAAACATTATCGAACATAAATTTAGTGTAGTATGTTTCTCTTTGCTAGTAAATTTCTATTGGAAACTGAATTACTGGAGTGGCTACTAGAGATGATAATATCTGTGAAATATTGTTATATGTGAAAACTGATATTGCTACTTTTCAATATCTGTTAAATTAAATTGTGAACTGTGAAATAATGTCTTGGCGGATCTGTTATGTAGCTTGCTCCTTCATATAGGCTAATATAAATCAGAAAAAACAAACAAACAAAATCAGGTATTTTATCTACACAAATACACAATTATTCTATACTATTATTCTTCTACACAACAACAAAAATATTTGCTGTACTAAATAAATAATATCAACAAGCTAAATGTGACAGGGAAACAACTGTGCACGCGCAGTTAGCAATATCAATATTTATCTCGTCTCAATAATTCCGCACTAACAAAAGTGTGAACTGTGAAAATTTCACAGTTCACAGTTAGTGTGTAGATAGGCAGGACCAAACTGTGAACTCATTACATATGCGCAGGGCAAAGCGACGCGATCTTAGTGGAAATAAAAGAAACTAGGGGCACGGATTGGTTGAACAGATTTCGGAGATTTCAGTTCACAGTTAGTAACAGTTGAACTCAGCTATTCACTATTAAATAAATATGTTAAATTTGACTATCTGTGAAAAAGTATCAGTTATGTGATATTGTTACCGTCTCTAGTGGCTACCATTGTAACACCTATACCCAGAGTCATGAAATGAGCACCAATCTCATCTATAAATCAATTTTTGAATGGTTCCTAAATTTTATTAAAATGTCATACAATTTTTATATTAATATATGTGTTATCACCTTCATGTTCAAAACTGGTTAGCGATGTAAAATTCACGGGAATTTAAAATTTTGGAAAAATTCTTGCAAACACTGCCGGGAATATTCCTAAAAAAGTTTATTTTAGGCCAAAAAAAATGATTCGAACATTATTTATTAAAAAAAAAAAAAACAAATAGCTGTAAAAGTTTCAAAGTTCACAATCAAATTAAAGAAAAACCTAAATCAGAATTCACTCACTGCTGTTAATTCTGGGTAATTTAATAATGTAAACATCACTATGTTCAGTATAATGATCTGCCTTCCCTAGCTTCGTCAATTCTACCTTCGTTGACGCGTTTCGGAGAACTTCCATCGTCAAAAACTATATCTATACTGGTCACCAATATTATGGCCTGTCCTACTTATAATTTTCTATCTCCACATCGTACCCCCCCTCTATTCAACATGTGTATATTAAACCTGACGTGCTCGCTTCTGATTGGCTCTTCAAAATCATACGTTTTCGCTCGCTTCTGATTGAGTCTTTTCAAACTTTCTCTTCAACGGTCGTCCCTGAATTTTTTTTTTTAGAATTTTTAAAAATTAACAGAAGGGATGACCGTTGAAGAGAAAGTTTGAAAAGAGCCAATCAGAAGCGAGCGAAGACCCAATCAGAAGCGAGCACGTCAGGTTTAATCTACACATGTTGAATAGAGGGGGGTATGAGGTGGAGATAAAAAATTATAAATAGGACGGGCCATAATATTGGTGACCAGAATACATATAGTTTTTGAAGATGGAGTTCTCGGAAACGCGTCAATGAAGGTAGAATTGACGAAGCTAGGGAACGCAGATCATTATACTGAACATAGTGACAATAATCCTAGCAGAAAAGAAGAATAATATAAAAAGAATGTAAACATATTTATAAGTGACAAGTGACCAAATAAAACAAATCTTATTCTTTAAGGTTTTACGGAGATTAATATTATCATGAAAGTATAACGAACTTGTAATTGCTCAACTTGAATTGAATTTAACAACACTATTTGATTTTAAGTCAAGGCAATATGGGTTTTCTTTCTGTTAAAAATGTTAATACGATTAGACATAGACGTAAGCTAAATTAAATATTTGAAAAATTAAATAAGAAAATGCTTTAAAAGTTTGTAGACAATAAGTTAATATTTTTCAGTAATGAAGCCTAGACACTACACTAATTTATTGCGTTGCTTGTATTTTACTCGGCCAAGTTGTACTTGAGAACTTATAAATCGACATTTTTAGTTTGATTTGTAATAAAACATAAACACTGCAGAAATGCTATTAATTTTTAATTGTGTATGGTTAATTTAGAAGCAGCACAAACTGATAAAATATTTAAAACCTAATATCTAATTATTGTATACATTCCCTCTTTGCAAGAACTTTCCGGATCTTTGGGAAAATACCCGGAAAGATTCCCATTCTGCAAGTTGCTTCCCAACGGAAATATCTCTGGCCCACATCACTAAGCTTGATACAAAAACTGATTGGTAATTTTGTTTAGGCAAGTTCATTATCCAGTAAAATACGCACAATATTTTCAAAATGACGGTCATTTCAAATCTTAAAAAACCATAAATTTTTTCTCATATTGTAATTATTGTCGAACTTATCATAAACTAGCATTTAAATCTTCAAAAATACACTGAAATTAAGGAAATGATATTCAGTCATTGTAGTATATTTTAATTGTAGTTTCGATACACCCAAAAACTTTTCCAACTCTCTGTCTAGCATCCTTCTACACAATTGAACCGCTTCGGTGGCCTAGTTGATAGCGTACTAGGCTTTCACCCCGAGAACCCGGGTTCGATTCCCGGCCAGGGCTTGGCATTTTCATAAGCTATAAATCATCCCCATTGTCTGCATTAGCCCAAGTGAGCACAATAGTCGGACGTTAAACACAAAAAAAAAAAAAATCTACACAATTGGAAGCCAAGAAAAAATTATTATTCCATATTTTTAATACGCTGCATATGTGGTCCATAGAAAAGTTAATCTATTTGATATTTTTACAAATCACAAACAACACCTCTACAAACACATTATTTTAAATGGATCTGACGTAGTGTGCCAATTAAATGAAGTGCAAGAGGTTAATGTGGTTACAAATTGTTATGGCAATCGAAGCCGCGTCGAGACAGGCACAAACTTTAATCACCTGTTACTCAGTTAAAGTTTTATAGCAGTAGGAAAACAACTTAAAAGTAACTGGAATAATGAATCAGATAAGGGACATTGTATTGCAATAGCTGAGCTAACGCGTGAGTCATTTTCACCATTGCTTATCTAAGAATGTTAATCACAATGTACAAAAAATATTTTAAGTATGTCAGTCAAATATAAATAATTGCGGCACGCAGCATTCTCGTTGACGCGACAGAAGCAAATTCCTAAACGTAGATTTCTTTAACTTACCCTTTTTCGAAATTCTGATTGCACTATCAAAATCGGCATTAAGAGCTGCATATTAGCACTTTTTAATCGCAACTTCCACATAGCATTGAAAATATGAAAATTAACCGTGTCAAATTAAAATTCTTAATTTCAACAGATTTTGAAAGTTCGAAACGCTAATTCATACAGTTTTTAATATCGGTTACAATAGTGAAACCAGATTTTCAAAAACATGTTGAATAGTTGAGAGTTTCTAAAGATCTGAAATGGCTGCAATTTTGAAACTGTTGAACGATTTCTGCTGGTTAACGAACCTGGCCAAGCTGATAACAAAAACATCTTTTGTATCGATTTTTTTTCCGATGAAAAACCTTTAAGGTTATCATCGCCGAAAATTTTTGTATCGAGTTTGCACAAATCAAACCAAAATTGTGAGTGTGTTACATAAAAAAATGTTAACAATCCCTCGATTTAGATGCCATGATCACTGCAAACTTCAGTATCGGGTTAGGGTCTTACGATGATGGCTGCTCCAATAGCCCTTTTTCCCAGCTGAAATTCATTAGTAACTACACACAGGGATACTTGATAAAATAATAACATTTATTTAATGGTATTTAGTGATATTTTGTTCAGTGGTACAGCAATAAAGTTGGTACCACTGAAACTGCTCTATATGGGAATTAACTCTATATGGCGATTTTATAATTTCGGTGTAAAATTTATTTTTTTGTTTTCACTTTTAACAACAAAGAAGAGTAAAAGAGTAAAAGACAGACAGACAGACAGAGACTGAGAGAGAGAGAGAGAGAGAGAGAGAGAGAGAGAGAGAGAGAGAGAGAGAGAGAGAGAGAGAGAGACAGAGACAGAGACAGAGACAGAGACAGAGACAGAGAGAGAGAGAGAGAGAGAGAGACAGAGACAGAGACAGAGACAGAGACAGAGACAGAGACAGAGACAGAGACAGAGACAGAGACAGAGACAGAGACAGAGACAGAGAGAGAGAGAGAGAGAGAGAGAGAGAGAGAGAGAGAGAGAGAGAGAGAGAGAGACAGAGAGAGAGAGAGATACAGAGAGAGACAGAGAGAGAGAGAGAGGGGGGTAAGAATAATAATAGAGAAAGTAAAAGAGAGTTTTCACTTTTAAAAGTTTGAGAGTAAACTTTTACGGTTTACAATTATTGTACTTTATTCCCATTTTAATACTTTGGTATTGTTCGAAGAAGGAGTTTTTGTTTTCATCTCCGTATATAAACAAAAATTTTTATTGCATTCCAAACCAAGGTATTATTGAAATGGTCCAAAATGGCCAACTGACACTAATTTATTATTAGAAAATAAATACATCAACTATCCCTTAGCTGTATAATAAGCAGGCCCTAGAATTTTTTTTTATTCACATATACCAGTTAGACTAACAAGGTAGGGGTTAACAATAAGGGTAAAGCAACCACGGCTCAAAGTAAGAACTCTGGGGGCGCAGTTCAGAGACGCAGCAGACTGACTGCTGCTTTGGCCACAACAATTATTTTATGACTAAATGATTGGCTTTTCATTAAACTTTGTGGCAAGAAACCTGTGCGTAGATTTATTGGTCAAATTATAGAATCCATTGAAGACGATTGGCCAGTTAAATTTGGATTACAATGGTGATACTTCAAAAATTGAAAAAAATCCAGTATAAATAGTAATAAAACTACAGCAAAAATGACAGGATCACCAACATTACATTTAGAATACAATTTGAAGGAATACAGACAGAGTAAATGAATCAATCTATAAACAAACTTGTGTATTTTGTACAAGAACAGCTTACTTCTTATTTATCGATAATTATATCGAATATCCCTAGCCAGCGAATCAAGTATCCTTAGTATAGTCCTCTGGACTACGACAGCTACAACATAAGCACTCAACTTGTGGAACCAATAAATAAAGCCAAGGACAACCCAGTCACAGTTGCACAAATTACTTTGGAGACTATAAACAACCTATACCCATCAGACGACTGGTTGCGAATATACACTGACGAATCTAAAATCAAAGGTGAAACAGGAGCGGGAATATTCTGTGAGCATTTTTCTCACTACTTTGCATTAAGCTCGGATGACACCGTTTTTGAGGAGGA
>CM040186.1:8749331-8756831 GCA_022606455.1 Callitettix versicolor | reverse complement strand
CTCCGTCAGGAGATTTAGGGATAGGATCCCCTGGAGTCATGAGCAACACATCTCCTTCACCTCCTTTCACTGGAGTCATCGCTTGGAAGATGTTGGCGATCTGCGACACCTTAGAGCCCACAAGCCGTCCGCCACTACCGACCTTCTTATCTTCCATCCTGTAAATAAAGAATATTTATTAGGTCGACAGCACGAGCTGGTATGTACAAGTCTTAGCATTGGCTTTTAATACTTGCTCTACAACTGTTCTAAATGTTTGGTCTGTAAGGAAAACCAAGGACGTTTAAATTTGTGTCCATCTCTGCCTGTTGATAACTCACTTTTTACTCATTAAAGATACGAACGATACTATAAAATTTGGTGAAAATGATCCTTCTAACGACCCAAACCCAGAGAAAATATAGAGAATAATGACAAAAAATATTAAGAAATCTTAAGGACAACTTTTTTTTATTTTTTAGTGTGAATTTTTGATTCAAAAATATATATATATATATATATATATATATATATATATTTTTTTTTTGTTTAATGTCTGACTATTGTGCACACTTGGGCTAATGCAGACGATGGGATGATTTATAGCATATGAAAATGCCAAGCCCTGGCCGGGAATCGAACCCGGGTCCTCGGGGTGAAAGTCTAGTACGCTATCAACTAGACCATCGAGGAGGCCTACACACGCGCGCGCGCGCGCACGCACACGCACACACACACACACACACACACACACACACACACACACACACACACACACACACACACACACACACACACACACACACACACACACACACACACACACACACACACACACACACACACACACACACACACACACACACACACACACACACACACACACACACACACACACACACACACACACACACACACACACACACACACACACACACACACACACACACACACACACACACACACACACACACACACACACACACACACACACACACACACACACACACACACACACACACACACACACACACACACACACACACACACACACACACACACACACACACACACACACACACACACACACACACACACACACACATATATATATATATATATATATATATATATATATATATATATATATATATATATATATATATATAGTTTTTGTACATAAAGAGTTTGTAGAGCCCCTAGATCTCTTCAAAACTTCAAGTTTCATGTAACCGAACCCGTCTAAGGATTTGGGATAAAACAAAGAAAATATATTCGGGATTTTTCTATAGCTTACACATTTCTGTATTTAAGGACCTCAACAAAAGCGTGTTTAAAAATTCACTAACAACGTTGGAACGTTGTTTTTGCACCTTTTGCAGTTTGGGTGAAAGTAGAGTACAGTGCAAAAGTAATTTTTATGTTTGGAGCATCAAATAGGTTACAAAAGGAACACTTTTATCATAAGGTAAAAGCGGTACAAGTCTCTGCAATGAGTTCTGAGTAGGGATGGCGAACAAACATCGATGTTTTACTATGAAAACATCGATGATTTCATGCCGATGTTTTGTCCCGATATACAGTACCGATACTGAAATTAAAAAGGCTGGTGGTGTTCCTTATCACTGACCTACTGGAGCACACTGCTTCTGTCAACACACAGCTTATCACTTCAGAATGAAACGACAGTGCACTCTGGCTATCAGGCGTTCGATTCCCAATGTCAAATTGCCAATGCTTCATTTTCTGTTGCCTACGACCTTGCCTACGACCTTTTCCTACGACCGTTGTCTACGACTATTGCATACGACCATTACCTACGACCGTCATCTACGACCGTTGCCTACGACCGTTATCTACGACCGTTGCTTACGACCGTTGCCTACGACCGTTGCCTACGACTGTTGCCTACGCCCTTTTCCTACGACCGTCATCTACGCCTGTTACCTACGACCGTTGCCTACGACCGTCATCTACGCCCGTTGCCTACGATTATTGCCTACTACCGTTGCCTACGACCGTTGCTTACGACCATTGCCTACGACCGTTGCTTACGACCGTTACCTACGACCGTTGCCTACGACCTTCATCTACGCCCGTTGCCTACGATTATTGCCTACTACCGTTGCCTACGACCGTTGCTTACGACCGTTGCCTACGACCGTTGCTTACGACCGTTACCTACGACCGTTGCCTACGACCGTCATCTACGCCCGTTGCCTACGATTATTGCCTACTACCGTTGCCTACGACCGTTGCTTACGACCGTTGCCTACGACCGTTGCTTACGACCGTTACCTACGACGTTGCCTACGACCGTTGCCTACGACTGTTGCCTACGCCCGTTGCCTACGACCGTTGCCTACGACCGTTGCCTACGACCGTCATCGACGCCCGTCGCCTACGACCGTAGCCTACGACCGTTGCCTACTGCCGTCATCTACGCCCGTTACCTACGACCGTTGCCTACGACCGTCATCTACGCCCGTCGCCTACGACCGTTGCCTACTACCGTTGCCTACGACCGTTGCCTACTGCCGTTGCTTACTGCCGTTGCCTACGACCGTTGCTTACGACCGTTACCTACGACCGTTGTCTACGACCGTTGCCTAAGACTGTTGCCTACGACCGTCATCTAAGCCCGTTGCCTACGACCGTCATCTAAGCCCGTTGCCTACGACCGTTGCCTACGACCGTCATCTACGCCCGTTACCTACGACCGTTGCCTACGACCGTCATCTACGCCCGTCGCCTACGACCGTTGCCTACTACCGTTGCCTACGACCGTTGCCTACTGCCGTTGCTTACTGCCGTTGCCTACGACCGTTGCCTACGACCGTTGCTTTACGACCGTTACCTACGACCATTGTCTACGACCGTTGCCTACGACTGTTGCCTACGACCGTTGCCTACGACCGTCATCTAAGCCCGTTGCCTACGACCGTCATCTAAGCCCGTTGCCTACGACCGTTGCCTACTACCGTCATCTACGCCCGTTACCTATGACCGTTGCCTACGACCGTCATATACGCCCGTCGCCTACGACCGTTGCCTACTACCGTTGCCTACGACCGTTGCCTACTACCGTCATCTACGCCCGTTACCTACGACCGTTGCCTACGACCGTCATCTACGAACGTCGCCTACGACCGTTGCCTACTACCGTTGCCTACGACCGTTGCCTACTGCCGTTGCTTACTGCCGTTGCCTACGACCGTTGCCTACGACCGTTGCTTACGACCGTTACCTACGACCGTTGTCTACGACCGTTGCCTACGACTGTTGCCTACGACCAGTGCCTACGACCGTCATCTAAGCCCGTTGCCTACGACCGTCATCTAAGCCCGTTGCCTACGACCGTTGCCTACGACTGTTGCCTACGCCCGTTGCCTACGACCGTTGCCTACGACCGTTGCCTACTACCGTCATCTACGCCCGTTACCTACGACCGTTGCCTACGACCGTCATCTACGCCCGTCGCCTACGACCGTTGCCTACTACCGTTGCCTACTGCCGTTGCCTACTGCCGTTGCCTACGACCGTTGCTTACGACCGTTACCTACGACCGTTGTCTACGACCGTTGCCTACGACTGTTGCCTGCGACCGTTGCCTACGACCGTCATCTAAGCCCGTTGCCTACGACCGTTGCCTACGACCGTCATCTAAGCCCGTTGCCTACGACCGTTGGCTACGACCGTCATCTAAGCCCGTTGCCTACGACCGTTGCCTACGACCGTTGCTTACGACCGTTACCTACGACCGTTGTCTACGACCGTTGCCTACGACCGTCATCTAAGCCCGTTGCCTACGACCGTTGCCTACGACCGTCATCTAAGCCCGTTGCCTACGACCGTTGCCTACGACCTTCATCTACGCCCGTTACCTACGACCGTCATCTACGCCCGTTGCCTACGACCGTTGCCTACTGCCGTTGCCTACGACCGTTGCCTACTACCGTTGCCTACTGCCGTTGCCTACGACCGTTGCCTACGACCTTGTCTACGACCGTTATCTACGACCCCTACGACCGTTGTCTACGACCGTCATCGACGCCCGACGCCTACGACCGTAGCCTACGACCGTTGCCTACTGCCGTCATCTACGCCGTTACCTACGACCGTTGCCTACGACCGTCATCTACGCCCGTCGCCTACGACCGTTGCCTACTACCGTTGCCTACGACCGTTGCCTACTGCCGTTGCTTACTGCCGTTGCCTACGACCGTTGCTTACGACCGTTACCTACGACCGTTGTCTACGACCGTTGCCTAAGACTGTTGCCTACGACCGTCATCTAAGCCCGTTGCCTACGACCGTCATCTAAACCCGTTGCCTACGACCGTTGCCTACGACCGTTGCCTACGACCGTCATCTACGCCCGTTACCTACGACCGTTGCCTACGACCGTCATCTACGCCCGTCGCCTACGACCGTTGCCTACTACCGTTGCCTACGACCGTTGCCTACTGCCGTTGCTTACTGCCGTTGCCTACGACCGTTGCCTACGACCGTTGCTTACGACCGTTACCTACGACCTTTGTCTACGACCGTTGCCTACGACTGTTGCCTACGACCGTTGCCTACGACCGTCATCTAAGCCCGTTGCCTACGACCGTCATCTAAGCCCGTTGCCTACGACCGTTGCCAACGACCGTCATCTAAGCCCGTTGCCTACGACCGTCATCTAAAGCCGTTGCCTACGACCGTTGCCTACTACCGTCATCTAAGCCCGTTACCTACGACCGTTGCCTACGACCGTCATATACGCCCGTCGCCTACGACCGTTGCCTACTACCGTTGCCTACGACCGTTGCCTACTACCGTCATCTACGCCCGTTACCTACGACCGTTGCCTACGACCGTCATCTACGAACGTCGCCTACGACCGTTGCCTACTACCGTTGCCTACGACCGTTGCCTACTGCCGTTGCTTACTGCCGTTGCCTACGACCGTTGCCTACGACCGTTGCTTACGACCGTTACCTACGACCGTTGTCTACGACCGTTGCCTACGACTGTTGCCTACGACCGTTGCCTACGACCGTCATCTAAGCCCGTTGCCTACGACCGTCATCTAAGCCCGTTGCCTACGACCGTTGCCTACGACTGTTGCCTACGCCCGTTGCCTAGGACCGTTGCCTACGACCGTTGCCTACTACCGTCATCTACGCCCGTTACCTACGACCGTTGCCTACGACCGTCATCTACGCCCGTCGCCTACGACCGTTGCCTACTACCGTTGCCTACTGCCGTTGCCTACTGCCGTTGCTTACTGCCGTTGCCTACGACCGTTGCTTACGACCGTTACCTACGACCGTTGTCTACGACCGTTGCCTACGACTGTTGCCTGCGACCGTTGCCTACGACCGTCATCTAAGCCCGTTGCCTACGACCGTTGCCTACGACCGTCATCTAAGCCCGTTGCCTACGACCGTTGGCTACGTCCGTCATCTAAGCCCGTTGCCTACGACCGTTGCCTACGACCGTTGCTTACGACCGTTACCTACGACCGTTGTCTACGACCGTTGCCTACGACCGTCATCTAAGCCCGTTGCCTACGACCGTTGCCTACGACCGTCATCTAAGCCCGTTGCCTACGACCGTTGCCTACGACCGTCATCTACGCCCGTTACCTACGACCGTCATCTACGCCCGTTGCCTACGACCGTTGCCTACTGCCGTTGCCTACGACCGTTGCCTACTACCGTTGCCTACTGCCGTTGCCTACGACCGTTGCCTACGACCTTGTCTACGACCGTTATCTACGACCCCTACGACCGTTGTCTACGACCGTCATCGACGCCCGTCGCCTACGACCGTAGCCTACGACCGTTGCCTACTGCCGTCATCTACGCCCGTTACCTACGACCGTTGCCTACGACCGTCATCTACGCCCGTCGCCTACGACCGTTGCCTACTACCGTTGCCTACGACCGTTGCCTACTGCCGTTGCTTACTGCCGTTGCCTACGACCGTTGCTTACGACCGTTACCTACGACCGTTGTCTACGACCGTTGCCTAAGACTGTTGCCTACGACCGTCATCTAAGCCCGTTGCCTACGACCGTCATCTAAGCCCGTTGCCTACGACCGTTGCCTACGACTGCTGTTGCCTACGACCGTCATCTACGCCCGTTACCTACGACCGTTGCCTACGACCGTCATCTACGCCCGTCGCCTACGACCGTTGCCTACTACCGTTGCCTACGACCGTTGCCTACTGCCGTTGCTTACTGCCGTTGCCTACGACCGTTGCCTACGACCGTTGCTTACGACCGTTACCTACGACCATTGTCTACGACCGTTGCCTACGACTGTTGCCTACGACCGTTGCCTACGACCGTCATCTAAGCCCGTTGCCTACGACCGTCATCTAAGCCCGTTGCCTACGACCGTTGCCTACGACCGTCATCTAAGCCCGTTGCCTACGACCGTCATCTAAGCCCGTTGCCTACGACCGTTGCCTACTACCGTCATCTACGCCCGTTACCTACGACCGTTGCCTACGACCGTCATATACGCCCGTCGCCTACGACCGTTGCCTACTACCGTTGCCTACGACCGTTGCCTACTACCGTCATCTACGCCCGTTACCTACGACCGTCATCTACGAACGTCGCCTACGACCGTTGCCTACTACCGTTGCCTACGACCGTTGCCTACTGCCGTTGCTTACTGCCGTTGCCTACGACCGTTGCCTACGACCGTTGCTTACGACCGTTACTTACGACCGTTGTCTACGACCGTTGCCTACGACTGTTGCCTACGACCGTTGCCTACGACCGTCATCTAAGCCCGTTGCCTACGACCGTCATCTAAGCCCGTTGCCTACGACCGTTGCCTACGACTGTTGCCTACGCCCGTTGCCTACGACCGTTGCCTACTACCGTCATCTACGCCCGTTACCTACGACCGTTGCCTACGACCGTCATCTACGCCCGTCGCCTACGACCGTTGCCTACTACCGTTGCCTACTGCCGTTGCCTACTGCCGTTGCTTACTGCCGTTGCCTACGACCGTTGCTTACGACCGTTACCTACGACCGTTGTCTACGACCGTTGCCTACGACTGTTGCCTGCGACCGTTGCCTACGACCGTCATCTAAGCCCGTTGCCTACGACCGTTGCCTACGACCGTCATCTAAGCCCGTTGCCTACGACCGTTGGCTACGACCGTCATCTAAGCCCGTTGCCTACGACCGTTGCCTACGACCGTTGCTTACGACCGTTACCTACGACCGTTGTCTACGACCGTTGCCTACGACTGTTGCCTGCGACCGTTGCCTACGACCGTCATCTAAGCCCGTTGCCTACGACCGTTGCCTACGACCGTCATCTAAGCCCGTTGCCTACGACCGTTGGCTACGACCGTCATCTAAGCCCGTTGCCTACGACCGTTGCCTACGACCGTTGCTTACGACCGTTACCTACGACCGTTGTCTACGACCGTTGCCTACGACCGTCATCTAAGCCCGTTGCCTACGACCGTTGCCTACGACCGTCATCTAAGCCCGTTGCCTACG
>CM040186.1:8731831-8744331 GCA_022606455.1 Callitettix versicolor | reverse complement strand
TGGAGGAACCAATACGTCCCAACGATTTCTTTATCTTGAAAACTAACAAACCTTTCAAATGAAGGAACAAATACGTCCCAACGTTTTCTTTTGTCTTGAAATCTGACAAAAACCATCTAAACCGGAGGAACCAATACGTCCAAAAGTTTTCTTTATCTTAAAAACTAACAAAACCTTTCAAATGAAGGAACCAATACGTCCCAACGTTTTCTTTTTGTCTTGAAATCTGACAAAAAACCATCTAAACTGGAGGAACCAATACGTCCCAACGTTTCCTTTATCTTGAAAACTAACAAAACCTTTCAAATGGAGGAACCAATACGTCCCAACGTTTTCTTTTTGTCTTGAAATCTGACACAAAACCATCTAAACTGGAGGAACCAATACGTCCCAACGTTTTTTTTTGTCTTGAAATCTGACACAAAACCATCTCAACTGAAAGAACCAATACGCCCCAACGTTTTCTTTGTTTTGACATCTAACAAAACCTTTCACACAGGTCTAACCATTAGGTCACGACGTTTTGTTTCTGAATTAAGATTTATCAAATTTAATCAAAATTCGGTTCAATGACGATTATCAATTTTGAAATTTTCCAAAACCTTCCAAACGGGAGCAATCAAAACGTTTTGATCGTTCTCTTTAGTCATGATTCTTGCAATCTAAACAAAAGCTTTCAAACGGGAACAATCAATACGTTTTGATCGTTCTCTGTAGTCATGATTCTTGCAATCTAAACAAAAGCTTTCAAACGGGAACAATCAATACGTTTTGATCGTTCTCTGTAGTCATGATTCTTGCAATCTAAACAAAAGCTTTCAAACGGGAACAATCAATACGTTTTGATCGTTCTCTGTAGTCATGATTCTTGCAATCTAAACAAAAGCTTTCAAACGGGAACAATCAATACGTTTTGATCGTTCTCTGTAGTCATGATTCTTGAAATCTAAACAAAAGCTTTCAAACGGGAACAATCAATACGTTTTGATCGTTCTCTGTAGTCATGATTCTTGCAATCTAAACAAAAGCTTTCAAACGGGAACAATCAATACGTTTTGATCGTTCTCTGTAGTCATGATTCTTGCAATCTAAACAAAAGCTTTCAAACGGGAACAATCAATACGTTTTGATCGTTCTCTGTAGTCATGATTCTTGCAATTTAAACAAAAGCTTTCAAACGGGAACAATCAATACGTTTTGATCGTTCTCTGTAGTCATGATTCTTGCAATCTAAACAAAAGCTTTCAAACGGGAACAATCAATACGTTTTGATCGTTCTCTGTAGTCATGATTCTTGCAATCTAAACAAAAGCTTTCAAAACGAATCTCGCACTGATATTTTGTGGCCTTGAAATGTTCAACAATCCAACATTTCTTCATCCTTTTTGAAGACATCTAAGTTGGTACTTTCCAAATGAGCTTGAAAACCAATGATCCTTGCGTCATCTTTTAAATTATTTTTATGTGGATTCAATATTTTCGAACGACACAAGAAATTTTAAATTGGATATTACGGATAGAAGGCAAAATAGAATTGAGACAGATGTGCGACAAGACAATGGAATAGACAAACGTAACGCAGGACAACAGATTCGGAAAAGTAGCGATAGAAAACCGTACTTCAAAGGACCCCAGGCAGACCGGGTAGATATCTGGGCATCAAAATCGCACGGAACTCATTACAGCTGGCAAACAGGCTGTACAACTTCAAGAAAACAAAATTTAGTGAAATTTGTTTACCGTGAAAATGTTAGCGCATATTTTGAATCAAAACCAAAACTGATTTTATATTCCTGACAACGTATGTCCTCTTCGACACTGATCACGTCAACACAAAGGTTCTTTGTGAATACATAATTTAATCTGTTTCGATAACACCCAATACAATATTCGGATCAGCAGGCTTAAATGTCACAAAGCGCACAGCGTACAGTAACAATATTTCAGTACATTTTATCGCACTTCCAACAGAATATACAGCACCACAATGCTTGCTTAAAATTTCACCTGGTATATTTACGACCGCCCGTAAACTGCGAGAGGGTGACACGTTAGAACTGCGCGATAAGAGGACCGTTCTAACAAAATTCCGACAGCTCGGTTAATCTCGGTGAGCTCTCTATTATAAAAGATCGATACTGGGTACGTGAAAGATTGCATCACGTCTAATTCATTCGGGACGAAACTCTTTGCCTAAGCATTTATGCTAATAAAGTACTTGTCAAGAGCTTCAACACACGATACGCAAAATATAATCGGGTAAACCTTTTAAAATGACAACGCGCACGTTTAGAGCACGAAAGAGCCGGCGACATCTCGTATTTCACTTAGAGAAGAGCTCCATCATAGCAATACCCTGCACTGTGAGATAGATTTAGTCAAAATGTCTACATAGCGTCAAACTCGGCACTTTTTCTAATACCCTCTGACAAGTTCCGTTACCCAGCGAAATCCGTGCGTTTCAAAAAAAACTGCATAAATTTACAATAATGAAGCCGATGGCGGTCACGGTTCGATTTTTTGCAATTTTAAAAATGCTTCGCGTTAATTACAATAGTGAAATTTACATAATTTCAAAAGAGTATACAAAGTGTGTTCAGAAAGTAACGAGAATTTTAATTTTTTTGAACAAAATATTTATTTATTCTTCTGCACTGATATTGTCGCCTTCAAAATAGTCCCCGTTGGAGATTATGCACTTGTGCTAGCGCTTTTTCCGATCCTCGAAACACTTCTCAAACTCGATCTTTGACATAGCCTTTAGTTCTTTCAGAGATGCGCTTTTAATGTCATCTACGGCTGTAAAACGACGGCCCTTTAAGGTTTTCTTTATTTTTTGGAAATAGGAAAACGTCACACGAAGCCATGTATGGCGAATATGGAGGCTGGGGCATTGTTACAGTAATGTTTTTGGCAAAAAATTCACGAACAAGTGTTGAAGTGTGAGCTGGTGCATTATCGTGGTGCAAGAGCCATGAATTCTTTTTCCAAAGATCCGGATTGCTTCACGCAAAAGGCGTTGTACTTTTATTGTACAACTTGTAGGTAGTACTCCTTATTGACCGTTTCACTTGGTGGCAGAAATTCATGATGCACTATACTATTAATATCGAAGAACACAGTGAGCATAACCTTCACGTTCGACCGCACTTGTCGAGCATTTTTCGGTCTTGGCGAGCTAGAATGCCTCCACTGGGATGATTGAGACTTAGTTTCGACGTCATATCCGTAAACCCATGTTTCGTCACCTGTTATAATACGTTTCAGTAATTCTGCATCGTCGTTGACTTCATTTAGTGACTCCTGAGCAACTTCCATTCGCCGCTGTTTTTGTTCAAAATTCAACAATTTTGGAACGAATTTTGCTGCCACGCGTTTCATACACAAAACATTGGAAACAATGTCATGACATGATCCAATCGATATGCCAACATCATCAGCGACCTCTCTAATTGTGATTCGGCGATTGTTCGTAACCATTTCTTTCACTTTTTCCATGTTTTCATCGGTTGTTGATGTGCTGGGGCGTCCAGGGCGTTCGTCATCTTTAACGTCTTCACGGCCTTCTTGGAAACGCTTACACCACTCGTAAACACCTGCTTTACTCATAGCAGGCTCGCCATAGCCTTTGTTAACATTTCACACACTTTGTTACACTTTACTGCATTTTTTACGCAAAATTCGATACAAATTCTTTGATCCATTTCTTTTAACAAACGAAAATCGCCGAGCTCATAAAAATACGTCTGACCTTAGTGGCTGTCACAGACAAAGTCAACAATGAAAACAGCTGAAAGTTTTATCATACTTCAAGGGCATGTATACCAACATAATAAAAAATGTTTGACAATCGGATTCCCCAAGCAAGCGAAATTTAAAAATTCTCGTTACTTTCTGAACACACCTCGTTAAAAGTTAATTGGCAGCCATTTCGAAACGGTGAAAGGATTTAACTTCGATGTTTAGCATGTTGAACTCAAATCGCACAAAAACAACGTTGAAGTGGTGACACAAAACGATCGAGGAACGTGATCTGTACACATTTCATCGTAGCGGGTGGGTGTGGCGACACGTGTGCGATAACTAATTTGCAGTAATGGAAACCAGGCTTTACAATGTTTGCTCTATGAAGGAACACACGGCAATAAACAATTGAACTGCTAACAGTATATTCCGCTACTTCCATACTGGCACAACCAAAGAATGGACGTTCGAGGGAACTAAAAACGTCCGCATTGCTTTTGGAACTGGCGTTGTCGTCCAGACGCGATGTACGCTGACGAGGACTTGATAGTGGCAGTACTTCTTAACTGAAACTACTAACAGGCGTTCCCAAACAATGGGGTGATACACTACACAGGGTCGCGGGAGGGCGGAGGTCGTAAATCTTTTTAAGTGTTCTCTCGACCGAAAAAAAATAGAAAATTGTACACATCTCAAGAAATACGTTCTACAATTCCACAAAAACTGTTTCACTGCCAACTGTAAATTTTATTACGGCTTTTGGCGAACACACACACACACACACACACACACACACACACACACACACACACACACACACACACACACACACACACACACACACACACACACACACACACACACACACACACACACACACACACACACACACACACACACACACACACACACACACACACACACACACACACACACACACACACACACACACACACACACACACACACACACACACACACACACACACACACACACACACACACACACACACACACACACACACACACACACACACACACACACACACACACACACACACACACACACACACACACACACACACACACACACACACACACACACACACACACACACACACACACACACACACACACACACACACACACACACACACACACACACACACACACACACACACACACACACACACACACACACACACACACACACACACACACACACACACATAGATATATATATATATATATATATATATATATATATATATATATATATATATATATATATATATATATATATATATATTTTTTGTACATAAAGAGTTTGTAGAGCCCCTAGATCTCTTCAAAACTTCAAGTTTCATGTAACCGAACCCGTCTAAGGATTTGGGATAAAACAAAGAAAATATATTCGGGATTTTTCTATAGCTTACACATTTCTGTATTTAAGGACCTCAACAAAAGCGTGTTTAAAAAAATTCACTAACAACGTTGGAAAGTTGTTTTTGCACCTTTTGCAGTTTGGGTGAAAGTAGAGTACAGTGCAAAGTAATTTTTATGTTTGGAGCATCAAATCGGTTACAAAAGGAACACTTTTATCATAAGGTAAAAGCGGTACAAGTCTCTGCAATGAGTTCTGAGTAGGGATGGCGAACAAACATCGATGTTTTACTATGAAAACATCGATGATTTCATGCCGATGTTTTGTCCCGATATACAGTACCGATACTGAAATTAAAAAGGCTGGTGGTGTTCCTTATCACTGACCTACTGGAGCACACTGCTTCTGTTGTCAACACACAGCTTATCACTTCAGAATGAAACGACAGTGCACTCTGGCTATCAGGCGTTCGATTCCCAATGTCAAATTGCCAATGCTTCATTTTCTGTTGCCTACGACCTTGCCTACGACCTTTTCCTACGACCGTTGTCTACGACTATTGCATACGACCATTACCTACGACCGTCATCTACGACCGTTGCCTACGACCGTTATCTACGACCGTTGCTTACGACCGTTGCCTACGACCGTTGCCTACGACTGTTGCCTACGCCCTTTTCCTACGACCGTCATCTACGCCCGTTACCTACGACCGTTGCCTACGACCGTCATCTACGCCCGTTGCCTACGATTATTGCCTACTACCGTTGCCTACGACCGTTGCTTACGACCATTGCCTACGACCGTTGCTTACGACCGTTACCTACGACCGTTGCCTACGACCTTCATCTACGCCCGTTGCCTACGATTATTGCCTACTACCGTTGCCTACGACCGTTGCTTACGACCGTTGCCTACGACCGTTGCTTACGACCGTTACCTACGACCGTTGCCTACGACCGTCATCTACGCCCGTTGCCTACGATTATTGCCTACTACCGTTGCCTACGACCGTTGCTTACGACCGTTGCCTACGACCGTTGCTTACGACCGTTACCTACGACGTTGCCTACGACCGTTGCCTACGACTGTTGCCTACGCCCGTTGCCTACGACCGTTGCCTACGACCGTTGCCTACGACCGTCATCGACGCCCGTCGCCTACGACCGTAGCCTACGACCGTTGCCTACTGCCGTCATCTACGCCCGTTACCTACGACCGTTGCCTACGACCGTCATCTACGCCCGTCGCCTACGACCGTTGCCTACTACCGTTGCCTACGACCGTTGCCTACTGCCGTTGCTTACTGCCGTTGCCTACGACCGTTGCTTACGACCGTTACCTACGACCGTTGTCTACGACCGTTGCCTAAGACTGTTGCCTACGACCGTCATCTAAGCCCGTTGCCTACGACCGTCATCTAAGCCCGTTGCCTACGACCGTTGCCTACGACCGTCATCTACGCCCGTTACCTACGACCGTTGCCTACGACCGTCATCTACGCCCGTCGCCTACGACCGTTGCCTACTACCGTTGCCTACGACCGTTGCCTACTGCCGTTGCTTACTGCCGTTGCCTACGACCGTTGCCTACGACCGTTGCTTACGACCGTTACCTACGACCATTGTCTACGACCGTTGCCTACGACTGTTGCCTACGACCGTTGCCTACGACCGTCATCTAAGCCCGTTGCCTACGACCGTCATCTAAGCCCGTTGCCTACGACCGTTGCCTACTACCGTCATCTACGCCCGTTACCTATGACCGTTGCCTACGACCGTCATATACGCCCGTCGCCTACGACCGTTGCCTACTACCGTTGCCTACGACCGTTGCCTACTACCGTCATCTACGCCCGTTACCTACGACCGTTGCCTACGACCGTCATCTACGAACGTCGCCTACGACCGTTGCCTACTACCGTTGCCTACGACCGTTGCCTACTGCCGTTGCTTACTGCCGTTGCCTACGACCGTTGCCTACGACCGTTGCTTACGACCGTTACCTACGACCGTTGTCTACGACCGTTGCCTACGACTGTTGCCTACGACCAGTGCCTACGACCGTCATCTAAGCCCGTTGCCTACGACCGTCATCTAAGCCCGTTGCCTACGACCGTTGCCTACGACTGTTGCCTACGCCCGTTGCCTACGACCGTTGCCTACGACCGTTGCCTACTACCGTCATCTACGCCCGTTACCTACGACCGTTGCCTACGACCGTCATCTACGCCCGTCGCCTACGACCGTTGCCTACTACCGTTGCCTACTGCCGTTGCCTACTGCCGTTGCCTACGACCGTTGCTTACGACCGTTACCTACGACCGTTGTCTACGACCGTTGCCTACGACTGTTGCCTGCGACCGTTGCCTACGACCGTCATCTAAGCCCGTTGCCTACGACCGTTGCCTACGACCGTCATCTAAGCCCGTTGCCTACGACCGTTGGCTACGACCGTCATCTAAGCCCGTTGCCTACGACCGTTGCCTACGACCGTTGCTTACGACCGTTACCTACGACCGTTGTCTACGACCGTTGCCTACGACCGTCATCTAAGCCCGTTGCCTACGACCGTTGCCTACGACCGTCATCTAAGCCCGTTGCCTACGACCGTTGCCTACGACCTTCATCTACGCCCGTTACCTACGACCGTCATCTACGCCCGTTGCCTACGACCGTTGCCTACTGCCGTTGCCTACGACCGTTGCCTACTACCGTTGCCTACTGCCGTTGCCTACGACCGTTGCCTACGACCTTGTCTACGACCGTTATCTACGACCCCTACGACCGTTGTCTACGACCGTCATCGACGCCCGACGCCTACGACCGTAGCCTACGACCGTTGCCTACTGCCGTCATCTACGCCCGTTACCTACGACCGTTGCCTACGACCGTCATCTACGCCCGTCGCCTACGACCGTTGCCTACTACCGTTGCCTACGACCGTTGCCTACTGCCGTTGCTTACTGCCGTTGCCTACGACCGTTGCTTACGACCGTTACCTACGACCGTTGTCTACGACCGTTGCCTAAGACTGTTGCCTACGACCGTCATCTAAGCCCGTTGCCTACGACCGTCATCTAAACCCGTTGCCTACGACCGTTGCCTACGACCGTTGCCTACGACCGTCATCTACGCCCGTTACCTACGACCGTTGCCTACGACCGTCATCTACGCCCGTCGCCTACGACCGTTGCCTACTACCGTTGCCTACGACCGTTGCCTACTGCCGTTGCTTACTGCCGTTGCCTACGACCGTTGCCTACGACCGTTGCTTACGACCGTTACCTACGACCATTGTCTACGACCGTTGCCTACGACTGTTGCCTACGACCGTTGCCTACGACCGTCATCTAAGCCCGTTGCCTACGACCGTCATCTAAGCCCGTTGCCTACGACCGTTGCCAACGACCGTCATCTAAGCCCGTTGCCTACGACCGTCATCTAAGCCCGTTGCCTACGACCGTTGCCTACTACCGTCATCTACGCCCGTTACCTACGACCGTTGCCTACGACCGTCATATACGCCCGTCGCCTACGACCGTTGCCTACTACCGTTGCCTACGACCGTTGCCTACTACCGTCATCTACGCCCGTTACCTACGACCGTTGCCTACGACCGTCATCTACGAACGTCGCCTACGACCGTTGCCTACTACCGTTGCCTACGACCGTTGCCTACTGCCGTTGCTTACTGCCGTTGCCTACGACCGTTGCCTACGACCGTTGCTTACGACCGTTACCTACGACCGTTGTCTACGACCGTTGCCTACGACTGTTGCCTACGACCGTTGCCTACGACCGTCATCTAAGCCCGTTGCCTACGACCGTCATCTAAGCCCGTTGCCTACGACCGTTGCCTACGACTGTTGCCTACGCCCGTTGCCTACGACCGTTGCCTACGACCGTTGCCTACTACCGTCATCTACGCCCGTTACCTACGACCGTTGCCTACGACCGTCATCTACGCCCGTCGCCTACGACCGTTGCCTACTACCGTTGCCTACTGCCGTTGCCTACTGCCGTTGCTTACTGCCGTTGCCTACGACCGTTGCTTACGACCGTTACCTACGACCGTTGTCTACGACCGTTGCCTACGACTGTTGCCTGCGACCGTTGCCTACGACCGTCATCTAAGCCCGTTGCCTACGACCGTTGCCTACGACCGTCATCTAAGCCCGTTGCCTACGACCGTTGGCTACGTCCGTCATCTAAGCCCGTTGCCTACGACCGTTGCCTACGACCGTTGCTTACGACCGTTACCTACGACCGTTGTCTACGACCGTTGCCTACGACCGTCATCTAAGCCCGTTGCCTACGACCGTTGCCTACGACCGTCATCTAAGCCCGTTGCCTACGACCGTTGCCTACGACCGTCATCTACGCCCGTTACCTACGACCGTCATCTACGCCCGTTGCCTACGACCGTTGCCTACTGCCGTTGCCTACGACCGTTGCCTACTACCGTTGCCTACTGCCGTTGCCTACGACCGTTGCCTACGACCTTGTCTACGACCGTTATCTACGACCCCTACGACCGTTGTCTACGACCGTCATCGACGCCCGTCGCCTACGACCGTAGCCTACGACCGTAGCCTACGACCGTTGCCTACTGCCGTCATCTACGCCCGTTACCTACGACCGTTGCCTACGACCGTCATCTACGCCCGTCGCCTACGACCGTTGCCTACTACCGTTGCCTACGACCGTTGCCTACTGCCGTTGCTTACTGCCGTTGCCTACGACCGTTGCTTACGACCGTTACCTACGACCGTTGTCTACGACCGTTGCCTAAGACTGTTGCCTACGACCGTCATCTAAGCCCGTTGCCTACGACCGTCATCTAAGCCCGTTGCCTACGACCGTTGCCTACGACCGTTGCCTACGACCGTCATCTACGCCCGTTACCTACGACCGTTGCCTACGACCGTCATCTACGCCCGTCGCCTACGACCGTTGCCTACTACCGTTGCCTACGACCGTTGCCTACTGCCGTTGCTTACTGCCGTTGCCTACGACCGTTGCCTACGACCGTTGCTTACGACCGTTACCTACGACCATTGTCTACGACCGTTGCCTACGACTGTTGCCTACGACCGTTGCCTACGACCGTCATCTAAGCCCGTTGCCTACGACCGTCATCTAAGCCCGTTGCCTACGACCGTTGCCTACGACCGTCATCTAAGCCCGTTGCCTACGACCGTCATCTAAGCCCGTTGCCTACGACCGTTGCTCTACTACCGTCATCTACGCCCGTTACCTACGACCGTTGCCTACGACCGTCATATACGCCCGTCGCCTACGACCGTTGCCTACTACCGTTGCCTACGACCGTTGCCTACTACCGTCATCTACGCCCGTTACCTACGACCGTCATCTACGAACGTCGCCTACGACCGTTGCCTACTACCGTTGCCTACGACCGTTGCCTACTGCCGTTGCTTACTGCCGTTGCCTACGACCGTTGCCTACGACCGTTGCTTACGACCGTTACTTACGACCGTTGTCTACGACCGTTGCCTACGACTGTTGCCTACGACCGTTGCCTACGACCGTCATCTAAGCCCGTTGCCTACGACCGTCATCTAAGCCCGTTGCCTACGACCGTTGCCTACGACTGTTGCCTACGCCCGTTGCCTACGACCGTTGCCTACTACCGTCATCTACGCCCGTTACCTACGACCGTTGCCTACGACCGTCATCTACGCCCGTCGCCTACGACCGTTGCCTACTACCGTTGCCTACTGCCGTTGCCTACTGCCGTTGCTTACTGCCGTTGCCTACGACCGTTGCTTACGACCGTTACCTACGACCGTTGTCTACGACCGTTGCCTACGACTGTTGCCTGCGACCGTTGCCTACGACCGTCATCTAAGCCCGTTGCCTACGACCGTTGCCTACGACCGTCATCTAAGCCCGTTGCCTACGACCGTTGGCTACGACCGTCATCTAAGCCCGTTGCCTACGACCGTTGCCTACGACCGTTGCTTACGACCGTTACCTACGACCGTTGTCTACGACCGTTGCCTACGACTGTTGCCTGCGACCGTTGCCTACGACCGTCATCTAAGCCCGTTGCCTACGACCGTTGCCTACGACCGTCATCTAAGCCCGTTGCCTACGACCGTTGGCTACGACCGTCATCTAAGCCCGTTGCCTACGACCGTTGCCTACGACCGTTGCTTACGACCGTTACCTACGACCGTTGTCTACGACCGTTGCCTACGACCGTCATCTAAGCCCGTTGCCTACGACCGTTGCCTACGACCGTCATCTAAGCCCGTTGCCTACGACCGTTGCCTACGACCGTCATCTACGCCCGTTACCTACGACCGTCATCTACGCCCGTTGCCTACGACCGATGCCTACTGCCGTTGCCTACGACCGTTGCCTACTACCGTTGCCTACTGCCGTTGCCTACGACCGTTGCCTACGACCTTGTCTACGACCGTTATCTACGACCCCTACGACCGTTGTCTACGACCGTTGCCTACATTTGGCTGATGGAGTGTTGGACTTTGGTATTGAAGAATTTTCCGAGTCATATTTATGTTATAATTCATACTTTTGTGTGTTATTATACGTATTACCATTAACTCAATTCATTAATATTGTTAATATATAAAAAAAACACTTCTAGTTTTTAATCTAAAGTACTTAAAAGTATTGCGCACGCAAGCACGCGCGCGCGCGCGCACACACACACACACACACAAACACACACACAAGCACACACACACACACACACACACACACACACACACACACACACACACACACACACACACACACACACACACACACACACACACACACACACACACACACACACACACACACACACACACACACACACACACACACACACAACACACACACTTCTACGTCTCGTGATTACATAAAAGAATTGAATATATGCTTAGAAGGAAACATCGATGTTTTCGTTTTGGAATTTTTTTAAAATATTTTGCCATCCCTATTTCTGAGTAACTGGGGCGGTTTAGTCCGCTGCACGGTACTGCAGACGACACGGAAGTCAGCTCACTTTTATATATCTAAGAACGAAACACTCAAGATCACAATTCAACGGTCGATACATAAGGCAAGGCGCGCCAACGGACCCTCAGTATGCGCTAAAAGCCAAGCATATGTTTGTCCACTTTATATAGGTTATACACCGTAACAAAAATCGAATTTTTTTTCAGTATAAATCTACTAAAATTTTGCCCACAGTCCTGCAGCACCCGAACAAACCATATATTTCTTTAGAAAATCTCGTTTTTGAAGTCACTTTTTTTGGGGGGGGGGTAGGGTTTCAAAAGTTCACAAAACATTTACACCTTAACAAAAATCTATTTTTTTTTCCAATTTGAA
>CM040186.1:8696831-8726831 GCA_022606455.1 Callitettix versicolor | reverse complement strand
CAATCTAAACAAAAGCTTTCAAACGGGAACAATCAATACGTTTTGATCGTTCTCTGTAGTCATGATTCTTGCAATTTAAACAAAAGCTTTCAAACGGGAACAATCAATACGTTTTGATCGTTCTCTGTAGTCATGATTCTTGCAATCTAAACAAAAGCTTTCAAACGGGAACAATCAATACGTTTTGATCGTTCTCTGTAGTCATGATTCTTGCAATCTAAACAAAAGCTTTCAAAACGAATCTCGCACTGATATTTTGTGGCCTTGAAATGTTCAACAATCCAACATTTCTTCATCCTTTTTGAAGACATCTAAGTTGGTACTTTCCAAATGAGCTTGAAAACCAATGATCCTTGCGTCATCTTTTAAATTATTTTTATGTGGATTCAATATTTTCGAACGACACAAGAAATTTTAAATTGGATATTACGGATAGAAGGCAAAATAGAATTGAGACAGATGTGCGACAAGACAATGGAATAGACAAACGTAACGCAGGACAACAGATTCGGAAAAGTAGCGATAGAAAACCGTACTTCAAAGGACCCCAGGCAGACCGGGTAGATATCTGGGCATCAAAATCGCACGGAACTCATTACAGCTGGCAAACAGGCTGTACAACTTCAAGAAAACAAAATTTAGTGAAATTTGTTTACCGTGAAAATGTTAGCGCATATTTTGAATCAAAACCAAAACTGATTTTATATTCCTGACAACGTATGTCCTCTTCGACACTGATCACGTCAACACAAAGGTTCTTTGTGAATACATAATTTAATCTGTTTCGATAACACCCAATACAATATTCGGATCAGCAGGCTTAAATGTCACAAAGCGCACAGCGTACAGTAACAATATTTCAGTACATTTTATCGCACTTCCAACAGAATATACAGCACCACAATGCTTGCTTAAAATTTCACCTGGTATATTTACGACCGCCCGTAAACTGCGAGAGGGTGACACGTTAGAACTGCGCGATAAGAGGACCGTTCTAACAAAATTCCGACAGCTCGGTTAATCTCGGTGAGCTCTCTATTATAAAAGATCGATACTGGGTACGTGAAAGATTGCATCACGTCTAATTCATTCGGGACGAAACTCTTTGCCTAAGCATTTATGCTAATAAAGTACTTGTCAAGAGCTTCAACACACGATACGCAAAATATAATCGGGTAAACCTTTTAAAATGACAACGCGCACGTTTAGAGCACGAAAGAGCCGGCGACATCTCGTATTTCACTTAGAGAAGAGCTCCATCATAGCAATACCCTGCACTGTGAGATAGATTTAGTCAAAATGTCTACATAGCGTCAAACTCGGCACTTTTTCTAATACCCTCTGACAAGTTCCGTTACCCAGCGAAATCCGTGCGTTTCAAAAAAAACTGCATAAATTTACAATAATGAAGCCGATGGCGGTCACGGTTCGATTTTTTGCAATTTTAAAAATGCTTCGCGTTAATTACAATAGTGAAATTTACATAATTTCAAAAGAGTATACAAAGTGTGTTCAGAAAGTAACGAGAATTTTAATTTTTTGAACAAAATATTTATTTATTCTTCTGCACTGATATTGTCGCCTTCAAAATAGTCCCCGTTGGAGATTATGCACTTGTGCTAGCGCTTTTCCGATCCTCGAAACACTTCTCAAACTCGATCTTTGACATAGCCTTTAGTTCTTTCAGAGATGCGCTTTTAATGTCATCTACGGCTGTAAAACGACGGCCCTTTAAGGTTTTCTTTATTTTTGGAAATAGGAAAACGTCACACGAAGCCATGTATGGCGAATATGGAGGCTGGGGCATTGTTACAGTAATGTTTTTGGCAAAAAATTCACGAACAAGTGTTGAAGTGTGAGCTGGTGCATTATCGTGGTGCAAGAGCCATGAATTCTTTTTCCAAAGATCCGGATTGCTTCACGCAAAAGGCGTTGTACTTTTTTATTGTACAACTTGTAGGTAGTACTCCTTATTGACCGTTTCACTTGGTGGCAGAAATTCATGATGCACTATACTATTAATATCGAAGAACACAGTGAGCATAACCTTCACGTTCGACCGCACTTGTCGAGCATTTTTCGGTCTTGGCGAGCTAGAATGCCTCCACTGGGATGATTGAGACTTAGTTTCGACGTCATATCCGTAAACCCATGTTTCGTCACCTGTTATAATACGTTTCAGTAATTCTGCATCGTCGTTGACTTCATTTAGTGACTCCTGAGCAACTTCCATTCGCCGCTGTTTTTGTTCAAAATTCAACAATTTTGGAACGAATTTTGCTGCCACGCGTTTCATACACAAAACATTGGAAACAATGTCATGACATGATCCAATCGATATGCCAACATCATCAGCGACCTCTCTAATTGTGATTCGGCGATTGTTCGTAACCATTTCTTTCACTTTTTCCATGTTTTCATCGGTTGTTGATGTGCTGGGGCGTCCAGGGCGTTCGTCATCTTTAACGTCTTCACGGCCTTCTTGGAAACGCTTACACCACTCGTAAACACCTGCTTTACTCATAGCAGGCTCGCCATAGCCTTTGTTAACATTTCACACACTTTGTTACACTTTACTGCATTTTTTACGCAAAATTCGATACAAATTCTTTGATCCATTTCTTTTAACAAACGAAAATCGCCGAGCTCATAAAAATACGTCTGACCTTAGTGGCTGTCACAGACAAAGTCAACAATGAAAACAGCTGAAAGTTTTATCATACTTCAAGGGCATGTATACCAACATAATAAAAAATGTTTGACAATCGGATTCCCCAAGCAAGCGAAATTTAAAAATTCTCGTTACTTTCTGAACACACCTCGTTAAAAGTTAATTGGCAGCCATTTCGAAACGGTGAAAGGATTTAACTTCGATGTTTAGCATGTTGAACTCAAATCGCACAAAAACAACGTTGAAGTGGTGACACAAAACGATCGAGGAACGTGATCTGTACACATTTCATCGTAGCGGGTGGGTGTGGCGACACGTGTGCGATAACTAATTTGCAGTAATGGAAACCAGGCTTTACAATGTTTGCTCTATGAAGGAACACACGGCAATAAACAATTGAACTGCTAACAGTATATTCCGCTACTTCCATACTGGCACAACCAAAGAATGGACGTTCGAGGGAACTAAAAACGTCCGCATTGCTTTTGGAACTGGCGTTGTCGTCCAGACGCGATGTACGCTGACGAGGACTTGATAGTGGCAGTACTTCTTAACTGAAACTACTAACAGGCGTTCCCAAACAATGGGGTGATACACTACACAGGGTCGCGGGAGGGCGGAGGTCGTAAATCTTTTTAAGTGTTCTCTCGACCGAAAAAAAATAGAAAATTGTACACATCTCAAGAAATACGTTCTACAATTCCACAAAAACTGTTTCACTGCCAACTGTAAATTTTATTACGGCTTTTTGTGAACACACACACACACACACACACACACACACACACACACACACACACACACACACACACACACACACACACACACACACACACACACACACACACACACACACACACACACACACACACACACACACACACACACACACACACACACACACACACACACACACACACACACACACACACACACACACACACACACACACACACACACACACACACACACACACACACACACACACACACACACACACACACACACACACACACACACACACACACACACACACACACACACACACACACACACACACACACACACACACACACACACACACACACACACACACACACACACACACACACACACACACACACACACACACACACACACACACACACACACACACACACTTACATGTACACACACACACACACACACACACACACACACACACACACACACACACACACACACACACACACACACACACACACACACACACACACACACACACACACACACACACACACACACACACACACACACACACACACACACACACACACACTTATGTATCTATGGTAAATATTTCGATTTGTTTCAAACTGGGCTCCATTGTGAACAAACACACACACACACACACACACACACACACACACACACACACTTACATATATCTATGGTATGAATTTCGATTTGATTCAAACTGCGATCCATTGCGCGCGCGCACACACACACTTATATGTATCTATGGTACGTATTTCGATTTGTTTCAAACTGGGCTCCATTGTGAACACACACACACACACACACACACTTATATGTATCTATGGTACGTATTTCGATTTGTTTCAAACTGGGCTCCATTTTGAACACACACACACACACACACACACACACACACACACACACACACACACACACACACACACACACACTTATGTATCTATGGTACGTATATCGATTTGTTTCAAACTGGGCTCCATTGTGAACACACACACACACACACACACACACACACACACACACACACACACACACACACACACACACACACACACACACACACACACACTTATGTATCTATGGTACGTATTTCGATTTAATTCAAACTGGCCTCCATTGTTATAATGTCCTGTGGATAAGACATATCGATTATTCAATCCTATTGTTTGTACTGTTAAGTGTTATTAATTTTTTTTTAAAACACAACACGTTCGAAATTACGCCCGCATTCTGTTGATGCAAGCGGTATCAATGTTACTTCATAAAAAAAAATTGCGTTAACAGTGACCGCTCCGAATGGAGCCTTTATACCGCCGGGTCAAGCAGCATCGATAACTGATAGTGTCGCAGAATCTCGACGCAGCCTTGCGCCCAAGTCAACCGCAAATTGAAAGTCTCGATAACCTTTTTATCGGCTAAACGTGATCTCTTCGTATCAATTAAACGTTACGGCCAATTAAGATAAGCAATGCGATTTGTGGCGCCGATGTAATAACTAGCGGTGAAGTGAAGTAGCGGTGATTCAATCACAGTTTGGAAGAACGGTTTACTAATAAGACAACGTGCTGCTGTACGCTAACTGCTCACTGCTCAGTAGTGGTGGGGCAGAAAACAACAAACTGTTAAAAAAACTGCTTTTCTATAAACGACAAAATGCTTTTTCAAACGGAAACAAGCAGTTTGATTTGGACTGGTTTATGATTTGTTAAACAAGGAACGGACTGTTCTATTCGAACGCTAAAACTGTTTTCCTGCTGTTTGCCTGCTATCTGCTTTTATGCTTTTTCCTTCGCGGTACCCGAGTCTAACACACTTACACTTACGACTTTAACACTTTACACTCACACTTACATTTAGGGAGGCGATAATAGCCTCAATGTGCTTTTCGCCTTCAAATAAAAAAAAAACAAAGATACAGTCCGTGCATGAAAGTCGTTATACGAAGTCGACAAGAATAAGTGTTGATCACTAGTGGTGGGGCAGAAAACACCAAACTGTTTAAAAAAACTGCTTTCCTATAAACGACAAACAAACTGCTTTTTCAAACGGAAACAAGCAGTTTGATTTGGACTGGTTTATGATTTGTTAAATAAGGAAAAGACTGTTCTATTCGAACGTTAAAACTGTTTCCTGCTGTTTGCCTGCTAACTGCTTTTCTTCTACCTGCTTTTATGCTTTTTCCCTTTATTCCAAAGTTGCTTGTTGCTTGTAGTGAAGTAAGAACTGTTTGGTCAATGTCAACGTTTATCTCTATTTTGTTGCGAGTTGTAGTAACAACCTCTCACATTTTGTAGATACAGAGCCTAATTTTATTTTAACATATTTTTTTATATTTATTATCAATCATCAATATTTTTTAATCGACTAAAAATATTCTAAATCGTTTGCATTTTGGTAAATATGCAAAGGATTGTTTAATTTTAAGGAAAAAAAAGAATGCCTCTATTAGAAATTCATTGCATTTTGTAAATATAAAATGGCTTACATAATTATTACGTTCTGAGAATGTAATTTAATTATTACTACATTTATAAGGATTATTTTTATCCTTTCTAAATGCTTTATACCCAAAAACAATTAAGGACATGGTGGCTGTGGGAATGAAAAAGTAGTCTTAGAAAACTGAACGTATGTGTTTTATGTTTTAGCTGCTAATACAACTTTGAGTTTCAGTTTTCTAAAACCTGTTTTTTCCAACTGTTTTAAAAAGCAGCTTTTTGTGCTCAACAAACAGTTTGTTGACGTTTCGTAAAATTAGCAGAAACGCCCACCTCTAGTGTACAGTGCTGTTTGTTACGCTAGTAAATTACTTATGGAAAATAGTTATTATTAGAGAATTTTCAAAAGAAGGTATATTATCAAATTAGTAAAATAAGTGATAACAATTATTATTGTGCAAAAGTACATATAAAAATATAAACTACCAAACATAACTTATGTTTTTTACAGGGCATTACAATAGCTCGATATAAACGACATTTGATGTAAGAATGTAATCTTCTTGTACTTTTTGTAGTTCATTTTCTTCAATGGATGTAAACATGTTATTTTTATTTGCCCTTTGTTACCCTAGAAAAGGCTACATGCAATTATCCGTTGAGTAAAGACGCCATTTGGTAAATGCAATCATCTTCTTTGAAGTATTTGTCCCTGTGACTTGTTTATAATGATAGCAAACGCAATTTTAATAGGTAACTGTTGTCTAGTCAATTGAAATGGCATGCTTGATAACCTCTAACTGTATTTTGATATCTTAATTGTACTTCGTGTTTTACGATGTCCTTATTAACAACAGTGAGATAGCTGCACGCCGTAGCCGTCTCGATGGCCTAGTTGATCCCCGAGGACCCGGGTTCGATTCCCGGCCAGGGCTTGGCATTTTCATACGATATAAATCATCCCATCGTCTGCATTAACCCAAGTGTGCACAATAGTCGGACGTTAAACACCAAAAAACAAAAATATGAATAGCAATCACAACTGCTCACTGCTCAGTGCCAAGAACAGTGTTCTCAGTAGCAGTGATAGCATTCACAGTCTCACCTCTATTGAAGAGCAATCACAACTGCTCACTGCTCAGTGCCAAGAACAGTGTTCTCAGTAGCAGTGATAGCATTCACAGTCTCACCTCTATTGAATAACAATCACAACTGCTCACTGATCAGTGCTAAGAACAGTGTTCTCAGTAGCAGTGATAGCATTCACAGTCTCATCTCTATTGAATAAGAATCACAACTGCTCACTGATCAGTGCTAAGAACAGTGTTCTCAGTAGCAGTGATAACATTCACAGTCTCACCTCTACTGAAGAGCAATCACAACTGCTCACTGCTCAGTGCCAAGAACAGTGTTCTCAGTAGCAGTGATAGCATTCACAGTCTCACCTCTATTGAAGAGCAATCACAACTGCTCACTGCTCAGTGCCAAGAACAGTGTTCTCAGTAGCAGTGATAGCATTCACAGTCTCACCTCTATTGAATAACAATCACAACTGCTCACTGATCAGTGCTAAGAACAGTGTTCTCAGTAGCAGTGATAGCATTCACAGTCTCATCTCTATTGAATAAGAATCACAACTGCTCACTGATCAGTGCTAAGAACAGTGTTCTCAGTAGCAGTGATAGCATTCACAGTCTCATCTCTTTTGAAGAGCAATCACAAATGCTCACTGCTCAGTGCTAAGAACGGTGTTCTCAGTAGCAGTGATAGCATTCACAGTCTCATCTCTATTGAATAACAATCACAACTGCTCACTGATCAGTGCTAAGAACAGTGTTCTCAGTAGCAGTGATAGCATTCACAGTCTCATCTCTATTGAATAAGAATCACAACTGCTCACTGATCAGTGCTAAGAACAGTGTTCTCAGTAGCAGTGATAGCATTCACAGTCTCACCTCTATTGAAGAGCAATCACAACTGCTCACTGCTCAGTGCCAAGAACAGTGTTCTCAGTAGCAGTGATAGCATTCACAGTCTCACCTCTATTGAAGAGCAATCACAACTGCTCACTGCTCAGTGCCAAGAACAGTGTTCTCAGTAGCAGTGATAGCATTCACAGTCTCACCTCTATTGAAGAGCAATCACAACTGCTCACTGCTCAGTGCCAAGAACAGTGTTCTCAGTAGCAGTGATAACATTCACAGTCTCACCTCTACTGAAGAGCAATCACAACTGCTCACTGCTCAGTGCCAAGAACAGTGTTCTCAGTAGCAGTGATAGCATTCACAGTCTCACCTCTATTGAAGAGCAATCACAACTGCTCACTGCTCAGTGCCAAGAACAGTGTTCTCAGTAGCAGTGATAGCATTCACAGTCTCACCTCTATTGAATAACAATCACAACTGCTCACTGATCAGTGCTAAGAACAGTGTTCTCAGTAGCAGTGATAGCATTCACAGTCTCATCTCTATTGAATAAGAATCACAACTGCTCACTGATCAGTGCTAAGAACAGTGTTCTCAGTAGCAGTGATAGCATTCACAGTCTCATCTCTTTTGAAGAGCAATCACAACTGCTCACTGCTCAGTGCTAAGAACAGTGTTCTCAGTAGCAGTGATAGCATTCACAGTCTCATCTCTATTGAATAAGAATCACAACTGCTCACTGATCAGTGCTAAGAACAGTGTTCTCAGTAGCAGTGATAACATTCACAGTCTCACCTCTACTGAAGAGCAATCACAACTGCTCACTGATCAGTGCTAAGAACAGTGTTCTCAGTAGCAGTGATAGCATTCACAGTCTCACCTCTATTGAATAGCAATTACAACTGCTCACTGTTCAGTGCTAAGAACAGTGTTCTCAGTAGCAGTGATGACATTCACAGTCTCACCTCTATTGAATAACAATCACAATTGCTTACTGCAAAGAACAGTGTTCTCAGTAGCAGTGATAGCATTCACAGTCTCATCTCTATTGAATAACAATCACAACTGCTCACTGATCAGTGCTAAGAACAGTGTTCTCAGTAGCAGTGATAGCATTCACAGTCTCATCTCTATTGAATAAGAATCACAACTGCTCACTGATCAGTGCTAAGAACAGTGTTCTCAGTAGCAGTGATAACATTCACAGTCTCACCTCTACTGAAGAGCAATCACAACTGCTCACTGATCAGTGCTAAGAACAGTGTTCTCAGTAGCAGTGATAGCATTCACAGTCTCACCTCTATTGAATAGCAATTACAACTGCTCACTGTTCAGTGCTAAGAACAGTGTTCTCAGTAGCAGTGATAGCATTCACAGTCTCACTTCTAGTAGTTTTTCTCCAAACAAAACGATCGGTCGGCTAAAAAATCAAAAATAACCGCTTTGGGAGCTATCGAAAAACGAGAAATCAGCCGAACCTCTCAAAATTTCCTTTTCCTCCATTTTCACTTTCTCAGTAGCCTATATATCATGGAAAGAAATCTAAGAAATCTATCTGGATGGTACAATACAGTTGTAACAGCTGTCCAACTGTTCACTATTGAACGGAACTTGGTTATAACGGCCTCAGGTGTAACGTCATTGTTCCACAAGTCCGGCTAAACGTTTATCTTTAACGTAAAAACCCGGTTCTAGCGAAGTTAGGCTATGTTTGTATCGTAATCAGAATTGCTCATGATTAGAGGAAAGTCCGAGTTGAATTGAGTACGTAGTCGGCAGGCAGTTAAGTGCCGTTTAATATTAATTCCGATACTAACATCTCGATATTTGTCGTTCAGATGAATCGCACAGTCATTCTCAACCTGACCTGAATGTTGTATTTAATCTACCTCACTACACTTAAGACTCATTTACACGCAGCCGGTGGCTGGCATGCCATCTGAGAAACTGGCATGTGGCGATTGGAACGCCAGCTCACTGGCGCTTTACCGTTTACACCATGCCAGTTGAGAAACGACTTGATTTTTTTTTTTTTATTTTAAGGCGATAAGCACATTGAGGCTAGTATCGCCTCCCTAAATGTAACTGTAAGTTGTGTGTGTTAGACTCGGGTACCGCGAGGGACGTCTAAATCCTCTCAATAGGTGCAGCTAGTCTGCACCCCCTGCGGGGAGAAACAACTCTAAGGTTACTGGCATGCGGCGGCAGGACCGCTGACTAGCCTATTACGTGTGTTACGTTCCCGCAACAAAGAAATTGATTATTTGCTTGCTACAGAGGAGAAGGGGTGTGGGCCATAACAAATTTGTACATAATTTTTGATGTACCAGTTGTTGGGCGCCACGTTGTCTTTAATCTCAATATAATTGATACACCACTGTTTTAGGCCAAGACAACGAGAATGCCTGTGTGTGGTTACGTGGTTCAGGGTGATCCAAGAAATCAAAGTGGTCGCTTTGCAAAAGTTATATTTGTTTTGTTTTTGTCTTGCCACATTAATATTTAAAGAAAAATAACAATTAGTGACCAACAAAATGGCGCTGATGGTTTATACACAAAATCTGTTCCCGCACTACTTATAATTTCTCAACTTTTGTCAACTCTAAATAATAGGTTAAAGCTTTTTTTTGGCACGTCCTTCACTATAAAATTTCGCACATTCATGTCATCAACACACCCAGGCATTCATGCCTTGCACCGAGGCATTCCTAGCCTCCCGATTGCGGTAATCTTTGCTATACATGTTCCATAAGTTTTCGTGGTGACACTATACAAATGTCAAAGTGTTTCTTCCACTCCAACGAACAACCATTTTTATTTGCCTTTAACCATTCAAACATAACCTGGACGTAATCCACGTGTTCGAATGTTTCCAGCGACTGGCGGACGACACGGTTTACACGGTGCCAGTAGGCTGGAGCCAGTGCGGTAGAGTTGTGGAGGTGTTCTGCTGGAGCTGCCAGCGACTGGCGCACCTGTGGCTTGCTGGCCTTACCAGCGACTAACATGACTTTTACACGGTGCTAGTGGTTGGTATACAGCGACTGGCATCGTGTAAACGGGCCATTAGGCCCAGAGGTAATGGCGATTGCGCACTATCATCCCCTATCTTTTGCTAGAGAATAACTACATTGTTACCTCTTATTTGTTAAATCTATTGTAAATATTGTATCCAAAGTAAAAAGATAACGCGACCTTTTTCTCTGACACTATATTTTAAAATATATACAGTAATGTATGTTTATACGCACATATACTGCATTATTAAATACTTAGCCTTGTAATTATGGTATAGGCTAAACAAAAAAGGTTGATAATTAAATAACATAAACAATAAAACAATACTGCATAAGTAAAACTATTTAAAAAATACCAACTTAATTTTTAAAACAAACGGCTATATAGATGCCCTTAGAATAACAATAATAAAAATAATAATTTAAAACTAAATAACAATAGATAAAACAAAAGCAGGCTATACAGAGGTCCTTAAAAACAACTGCATTTTATCAAATAAGCCTACGCGACGAAGGAAGGTCATTATGCGGGCAATGGCCGAGCGATCATCTCCCAACATCGCATTGAAGCTACCATTAACCCCGCACAATTTTGTAAAACATTTCAGTAGATCACAATCAAAAAAATATACGTTTGTGATAGTCTTAATACACATATGACACATATGACACAGTGGCGGAGACGGGTAACAAACACTTCTTCTTGTCGACTTCTTATATCGACTTTCATGAGCGGACTGTATCTGTTTTTTTTTTTTTTTTATTTGAAGGCGAAAAGCACATTGAGACTTTTTTTTTTTTTAAACGTCCGACTATTGTGCACTCTTGGGCTAATGCAGACGATGGGATGATTTATAGCGTATGAAAATGCCAAGCCCTGGCCGGGAATCGAACCCGGGTCCTCGGGGTGAAAGCTTAGTACGCTATGCCACCGAGGCGGCCATTGAGGCTATTATCGGCTCCCTAAATGTAAGTGTAAGTGTAAAGTGTTAAAGTCGTAAGTGTAGTGTTGTAAGTGTAAGTGTGTGTTAGACTCGGGTACCGCGAAGGACGTCTAAATCCTCCCAATAGGTGCAGCTGTATCTTTGATCGCCCTCGGTTACATTCCAGTGCATCCCATTCATTTTTCCTATAGCGTTTTAAGCCGCCTTGGTGGCCTAGTTGATAGCGTACTGGACTTTCACCCCGATTCCCGGCCATGATTTATAGCGTATGAAAATGCCAAGCCCTGGCCGGAAATCGAACCCGGGTCCTCGGGGTGAAAGCCCAGTACGCTATCAACTAGGCCACCGAGGCGGCTACGGAGGAAAGAAACACTCCTTTGGAACATCGTGGGAAGTACAACTTGCAAGTCGTCAAGGAAACGTAAAGTTCTAGTGCCATAAGAGGCATTACGGATCTGCGGCCATAATACCGGCAAAACAGGACGGATCTGCAGACAGTGGGGCTTCTGACGGGTCACTGGACATTCCGCAGTCATCTACACAAAATGGGCTTTCATTACAAATCTTTTGTGTAGGCGAAGTGGTACAGCTGAGGAAGCAGCTCAATCCAGCTAAGGAAAAGCTTCTTGACTGTCCAGCCTTGGATAGGACACGATCTGAATCCCTAGGCACTCTCTGCAGTGAAGGTATATATGACAGAACAGTTCTACATCATAGCTGCCTCGGTAGCCTAGTTGATAGCGTACTGGGCTTTCACCCCGAGAACCCGGGTTCGATTCCCGGCAAGGCCTTGGCATTTTCATACGCTATAAATCATCTCATCGTCTGCATTAGCCAAAGTGTGCACAATAGTCGGACGTTAAACAAAGCAAAAAAAAGTTCTACATCATTTGAAGTATCTCATGGTCCTCTATAGACCTGACGTTGGTTTGGGAAGTTTGTACTTGTGGACAAGGGTGCACAATTAGCTACATGGTTGAGCGGTAAAACCAGATCAACAGACGACTTGGATTGGTAAAAAACCGCGAGACAGTTGCGACTGCTGTTATCTTGTCAGTAGTTTGAGTTGTAAACGATCGCGTAAATATTTATACAAATAAATATAGTAATAATAATAACGTAACAACGTGACGAAAATCTGTTTTGCTTCTTACTCGTTATCAATGTTTTTTTTAAAAAAACTGTTTTTTTTTTTGTTTTTCTATAACGTCCTCGGATATAACGTTGGTCACTTCAGCGGTATTACTACCAACTTCCACTGTAGTTAGTTATTCAATTACATTTTCTTTTTGAAACTGTCGCGCTGGTCGGGGACGAATGTTTCGTTTACAACTGTCCAACCAGCCGGAAGAACAGATCGACCGGTTCGTTGCGACATGACAAACCGAAGGAAGTAAGCATCATCTACCGTATCCAGATCCGCAACTACCGGAGGCATCGTGTTCGATTCGCACCGATGTTTGTCGACAATCAGCCAAACTCGGTTTTAGTCACGCGTCACGGGCGCGGCACCGCGATGCATACAGAATATGTGATGAAACAATTCTCACCTCGCTTTCCGTTTGATTCTTTAAATTTGCAACAGCGGCTGAATTCTCTAACAAATCATAACACGATCCGTTCTCATGTCTACAGACGAGGGACTAACAAGACCTAATCTCCCCAAGAGAAACAAACTTTTTCACACTTGCTGTAGTTATTATCGTGATAACCTTAAAATGCCTTACAAACGGTCTTATCAATTCCGTTCAGTTTCAGTTTCCTTTCAGTTCGGAAGGTTTGTTTTTACACGATCGGTTCAGTCCAGTTTCAGTTTCCGTTCACGTTTCCTTTTATTTCGGAAGGTTTGTTTTTATACGATCGGTTCAGTTCAGTTTCAGTTTCCGTTCTCGTTTCCTTTCATTTCGGAAGCTTTGTTTTTACACGATCGGTTCTGTTCTTTATTCGTTTCCGTTCTCGTTTCCTTTCATTTCGAAAGGTTTTTTTTTACACGATCAGTCCAGTTCTTTATTCGTTTCCGTTCTCGTTTCCTTTCATTTCGGAAGGTTTGTTTTTATACGATCGGTTCAGTTCAGTTTCTGTTTCCGTTCTCGTTTCCTTTCATTTCGGAAGCTTTGTTTTTACACGATCGGTTCTGTTCTTTATTCGTTTCCGTTCTCGTTTCCTTTCATTTCGGAAGGTTTGTTTTTATACGATCGGTTCAGTTCAGTTTCAGTTTCCGTTCTTGTTTCCTTTCAAGTTCGGAAGGTTTGTTTTTACACGATCGGTTCAGTTCTTTATTCGTTTCCGTTCTTGTTTCCTTTCAGTTAGGAAGGTTTGTTTTTACACGATCGGTTCAGTTCAGTTTCAGTTTCCGTTCTCGTTGCCTTTCATTTCGGAAGCTTTGTTTTTACACAATCGGTTCTGTTCTTTATTCGTTTCCGTTCTCGTTTCCTTTCATTTCGAAAGGTTTGTTTTTACACGATCAGTCCAGTTCTTTATTCGTTTCCGTTCTCGTTTCCTTTCATTCCGGAAGCTTTGTTTTTACACGATCGGTTCTGTTCTTTATTCGTCTCCGTTCTCGTTTCCTTTCATTTCGGAAGGTTTGTTTTTATACGATCCGTTCAGTCCAATTTCAGTTTCCGTTCTCGTTTCCTTTCAGTTCGGAAGCTTTGTTTTTACACGATCGGTTCTGTTCTTTATTCGTTTCCGTTCTCGTTTCCTTTCATTTCGGAAGGTTTGTTTTTATACGATCGGTTCAGTTCAGTTTCAGTTTCCGTTCTTGTTTCCTTTCAAGTTCGGAAGGTTTGTTTTTACACGATCGGTTCAGTTCAGTTTCAGTTTCAGTTTCCGTTCTCGTTTCCTTTCATTCCGGAAGCTGTTTTTACACGATCGGTTCTGTTCTTTATTCGTTTCCGTTCTCGTTTCCTTTCATTTCGAAAGCTTTGTTTTTACACGATCAGTTCAGTTCTTAATTCGTTTCAGTTCTCTGTACACATTTCTCCAGTTCCTGCTCCACTTCTTTTTTAGTTTTTAAGTTGTTATAAGTTGAGCGTATGATATTAATTTTGGATTTTACCATCGCCTTTGTAGCCTTTTTATCTTTTCCTGGTACTTCTTAAATAGGAGAGAGTGTAGGCAGCTTCCCTAATGTTTGCATTGTGGTAGCGTGCGTCTGTTTTGTTCCACAAAGACGGTTTTATAAATTTTAATGAATTGGACAATAAAATCGTGATCCTTGGACATAGCGACACGCACTGGGCAAGACTTTCAACATAACTGACGTGAACGAACGGACTGAGGCATGACGCACTCGTTTACACTTAGGATAAACTAACCGTTTTGACTGAAACTGCAACTGAACTGACCGTCTAAAAGGACCCTTAGGAATTCTAAGAACTGAAATGAAAAGGTTTATCCGTCCCATCAGTTCTCAGTCTCCGTTTCAGTTCTTTCAGTGCTTAATTTTTACACGCAGGAAAAACTAAGTTTGACTGAAACTGAACTGACGACCGATACGACCGTCTGAAAGCACCCTGATCATGAGATTATACAATGTCGTAATACTTGATTCTTAGATAGAATAATTAGTCCGTAAAGTAAAATCACGTTTATACACACGTATCGAATCCGGAGTCGAAAATGTTGTGTTGTCTTTGCGCATGCGCAGTCCGCACAACCGAAATACGTCTCCAGGAAAACACTCTGGAGCAACACATTTTTGACTGGGCAGCGCACAGCATGATGTTGTACTATTGAATATAAAAATACTAGAAGTAGAACCACCAATACAAAAAGCGTGCTCGATATTAGAGGCTTAAGTCCAAATAATTCGATTATCTTCCGCTACGAACGCTGTTTTGGAAAACAGACAGTACTATTATCCGTATAACTGTAGCTGAACACTGTCGCAAGATGCCACCAGCAGCGAGCGCTTACCTCTCATAAGTGTTATCCTTCTAGTACGTTTATATTCAATATGTTTACGTAGGGTAAGAAGTGGGTTGCTACGAGAACACACCTTAACTATTCCTTCGGGTTTCTATCCGCAATAAGGACGAATCCTTACCTTACACTAGAGGCCTAGCAACAGCCACCATGTCCTTGCCGGATGTCACATCTCGTAAGTTCTGCTTTTACTGCTCCTGTCAACAAAAATAAATAATTAGATCAATGTTCCCCCTTTTTTTCAATTACAACTAAGTGTGTAAGAGCTACCAAGCAATTTTAAACAAGTTTAGATGTCCTAGTACAACGACGTAGTAGCTATTCGTTCCAAATTATGCACACACACACACACACACACACACACACACACACACACACACACACAAACATGCGCGCGCACAAACGCAAACATGCGCGCGCACATACACACAACACACGCACAAACATGCGCGAACACACACAACACACGCTCGCGCACTCACAAAAGCAAGCAAGCGCACGCACGCACACACACAACACACGCTCGCGCACACACACAACACACGCTCGCGCACTCACAAAAGCAAGCGCGCGCGCACGCACACACACACACACACAAACACGCGCGCGCCCCCATACAATCACACAAACACGCGCGCGCACACACACAACACACGCTCGCGCACTCACAAAAAAGCAAGCGCGCGCGCGCCCACACAATTACACAAACACGCGCGCGCCCATACAATCACACAAACACGCGCGCGCACACACACACACACACCATACGCTCGCGCACTCACAAAAGTAAGCAAGCGCGCGCGCGCACACACACACACACACACATGCAGGCGCATAGACATACACACACGCGAGCGCACGCCCACACAATCACACAACGCGCGCGCGCGCACACACAACACACGCTCGCGCGCTCTCAAAAGCAAGCAAGCAAGCGCGCACGCACGCACGCGCGTAGACATACACACACGCGCGCGCACGCACGCGCGCGCACACACACACACACACACAGTCACACACACACACACACACACACACACACACACACACACACACACACACATACACACACACACACACACACACACACACACACACACACACACACACACACACACACACACACACACACACACACACACACACACACACACACACACACACACACACACACACACACACACACACACACACACACACACACACACACACACACACACACACACACACACACACACACACACACACACACACACACACACACACACACACACACACACACACACACACACACACACACACACACACACACACACACACACACACACACACACACACACACACACACACACACACACACACACACACACACACACACACACACACACACACACACACACACACACACACACACACACATACACACACAGTTTCAAAATATGTTTTTTGCATTACAGCAGCTTGTAAGATTAATGATAATCAAATCACTTGTTACAGGCACTGTTAAAATCTACATCCACGCCTTATATTCACTAATTTATTGTATACCGTTTTGAATGCCGTTTACAACAAATTCTTTGAAAGATATTTTGATTCACGGAAGGAAAATTATTTTTGGTAATAGTTACTGCTTCTAAAGCCAGTTGGACTAACCGGAACGAGGCATCAGCGTTAACGGTAATGGTAAAACAAAGAGAGTGAACACGGCTTGAACTTAGAACCCTGAGGTGCGCAGTTCAGAGAAGCAGCAGCCGGTGCTTTAGCCGCATCGACCACCGAGCTCTAAATATTAAAAGATATTTACGCTGCTTTGAAAAATATAATTTCACAATCGTAATCAGTGTCGAAATTAGCGTTTTAAATTTTCAAATTCAACAGAAATGAACGTGACGGCGGTCAGGGTTCACTGCCGTATTCGCAATGGAATATGAAAATCTACGACGCTAATTCACCTTGCTCATTTTTTTTCTTTTAGATGTAAGCCCACATTGGAGCACACACAATCAATTTAATTCAGTCTTTTGGTTTTTCTGCGTTCTTCCCAGTATTTTTTTAATCTTATTGATCTCTGAAGTCTGAGTTCTTCCGAATATACCACGTTTCGTGGACGTTTTTCCCTAAACTGTAATTGGGTTTCCTGACTTTTTAAGATTGCCTTTTCCCTTCTTCCTGCCAATTGCTCCCTGGTTATTCCCAGTTCCTCCAAGTCCTGTTCCACCTCCTTCAACCAGTTGTTCTTAACTTTACACTTCAGTTGGTAGTCCAATAATCTCCTCGTAATTCTACTCTCCGGTAATCGAGTCAGGTGTCCAAAGAAGGCCAATCTTCTTTTCCCAAAAATGTTAGTGAGCTGCTCGTTGTTGCGATACAAGACCGCATTCGGCAACAGTCTGTACTGTCCCCCCACCAAATGTCACCTTGCTCATTATAATACATATTTTCGCAAAACTATAATATATTACTGGAAATTCGGTTCTACAATGCCACTTTGATTTTAACAATATTTTTAAGCAGTATACATTTAATAAGACGACTTTTTTTACTATTTATTTAACGGGGATGTGTAATAGCTTAGAGATTTATTAACTTAGAGAATCGTTTTTCCTTCGATGGTACCGTGTTATAAGTTAGAGATCGACCTGTGTAATAAGATAGAGGTTCCGTACTGTGTATTAACAAAGAGACTACAGTTCCGTCAAGTGTGTTGCACCGTGTGTATATGTTGCCGACGCTGCTGCTTGCAGGCGCTTCAGTATCTTTACAGTTTACAGTTGAATATATTGTCAATACTATGGTCAACAACATATCTAAATGTTTATTTTCGACAATTATCTGTATAGAAAAATAGAAATATTGGTGTTTTACCGAAAAAAACAACGTAAGTTTATATGAATTCATTAATTTAGGGCTGTTTTCTTAATTCAATTCGGATATAGTTTGAATAAAGCAGCCTTCAAACAATATTTTTATATTATTATTACTACTACATATGTAAATTAGTATACATTTACAGCATTGCACATAAGCCTTTAAGAACAAAACCTATCCAAATGAACTTTATATTTTAATAATTTCTTTCTTTAACTAAGCGAATTCTACTTGTTAGATAAAAGATACTGAAGCGCCTGCAAGCAACGGCGTCGGCAACATATACACACGGTGCAGCATACTTGACGGAACTGTAGTCTCTAAGTTAATACACAGTACGGAACCTCTATCTTATTACACAGGTCGGTCTCTAACTTATAACACGGTACTGTCGAAGGAAAACGAATCTCTAAGTTAATAAATCTCTAAGCTATTACACCTTCCCTATTTAACCATTTGAGAAGTAAGGAAACACTGAGGTTGACCGGAAATATAACCTTTAGTCGAAGAGAAATTCTGAACACTGCTGTGATGAACGAGCTTTATAGAGCATAACTAGAGATATGCAAATAGAGGCCTCAGCTAGTATAACGGAGATGCACCAAGATGCTCTATTTAAAGGCGTGTTTTTATGTAAATATAACGGACATGTGTCCGTAATAAAAGTAAAAGGTCTTTCAATTATTTTTAAATTCGAAGTTTTATATAGGGGGGGGGAAGGTTTTAAGGCGAAAAGCACATTGAGGCTATTATCGCCTAAACAGAATTAGCACAAAGAATCGGAAAGATAAGACTTAGCACTACTTACGAACTGAATAACATTTCTAAAAAGAAAAAACTTTAAAAACAACATAACGCGTCCGAACAGTTAAAAACTAGTTAACAAGAATAAATATCTAAATTTAAAACAAAATAAAATAAGGGCCAACTATAAAGTAGCCCTACAAAAATAAATAAATAAAATAAGGGCCAACTATAAAGTAGCCCTACAAAAATAAATAAATAAAATAAGGGCCAACTATAAAGTAGCCTACAAAAATAAATAAATAAAATAAGGGCCAACTATAAAGTAGCCCTACAAAAATAAATAAATAAAATAAGGGCCAACTATAAAGTAGCCCTACAAAAATAAATAAATACAATAAGGGCCAACTATAAAGTAGCCCTACAAAAATAAATAAATAAAATAAGGGCCAACTATAAAGTAGCCCTACAAAAATACATAAATAAAATAAGGGCCAACTATAAAGTAGCCCTACAAAAATAAATAAATAAAATAACTATAAATATTTTCCAAAACTAGTTAACAATAATACGAGGTGTGTTCAGAAAGTAACGAGAATGTTTAAATATCGCGAGTTTGAAGAATCTGATTGTCAAACTGTTTTTTTATTATGTTGTATACATGCTCTTGAAGTATGATAAAACTTGCAGGTGTTTTCATTTTTGACTTTGTCTGCGACAGCCACTAAGGTCAGACGTGTTTTTATGAGCTCGGCGATTTTCATTTGTTAAAAGAAATGGATCATAGAATTTGTATTGAATTTTGCGTAAAAAATGGAATAAAGTGTAACAAAGTGTGTGAAATGTTAACAAAGGCCTATGATGAGTCTGCTATGAGTTTACGAGTGAAATAAGCGTTTCCAAGAAGGCCGTGAAGAGGTTGAAGATAACGAACGCCCAGGACGCATCAGCACATAAACAAACGACGAAAACGTGGAAAAAGTGAAAGAAATAGTTATGAACAAACGCCGAATCACAATTAGAGAGGTCGCTGATGATATTGGCATATCGATTGGATCATGTCATGACATTGTTTCCGATGTTTTGTGTATGAAACGCGTGGCAGCAAAATTCGTTCCAAAAATGTTGAATTTTGAACAAAAACAGCGGCGAATGGAAGTTGCTCAGAAGTCACTAAATGAAGTCAACGACTTCACTATCCACTATCCACTCTCCCCCTGAAGTGCCTAAGTTCACTCGAATATTCCGCCATTACTTCCAAACCGTATCGGTACAGAAACACGTTAAAGCGGTTCACACGATCCTATTTAACGAACCTAAGACGTTTCATTCAACATATTTCCCTTTCATTGATCACACTTCCACCCTAAGGCAAGGCTGAACCACTGAACCGGGCATTAACTTACTGAATCGATCCAACGCCTGCGAATGACGGAACGTTTATATAAAGTACACTATTTACACGGTTTGTTTCACCTTGGCATTTTCTCGTTACGTTCACCCGACTTATTGGCACTCTATCCACATATATTGTTAACGGTGTCAACGCGATGCCTGTTATTAAGTGCAACTTTTATCTGCTGTGACGTCATTATTGTCGGCCTCAATGATCCAGACGTATTACACAGTAGCTGTATACTTAAATAATCGCGGCACGCAACTGTCTCGCTGGCGTAACGTTTATCACGCGATCTTTCTTTGAAAATCCTATTCCGCAATCGTACTCGGTATTAAAACCGAATGCGGAGCGGAGCCGTGCTCAGCTGAGTCAAGCGGAGCGGAATGAAGACGCACGGCAACCGGAAGCGGAGGTCACTCAGTTTAAAGAACGAATCTTTTAAATCTAAACATTTAGTCCTGTTGTAACTAATTCTAGGAACTATTACGTTAAAAACTGTAACCTAGGCAACCAGAAATAAGTTTGGAGGCGTGGTGGGGGAAGCAAGGTCAGCTTCAAAACCGAGCCTAGACAAAGTCGACGCTGCCTGACTACCTTAAGCTTTTAGCTCCGTTCAACGCATCTCGGGCCCCGCATTTAATGGCCACCCGACTTTGTACTAGTACTTCAAACTATCAAATTATACTGAAAGTACAAATATGAATCCTGAACTCCATTTCCATCGAACATAAAAATTAAAAAAAATGCAATTCACGTCGATTTCAACGCTTATTACGATATTAAAATAGACTATGTTCAGTATAATGATCTGCCTTTCCTAGCTTCGTCAATTCTACTTTCTTTGACGCGTTTCGGAGACCCTCCATCTTCAAAAACTATATCTATACTTTTGAGTATAGAAAAGTATAGATAGTTTTTGAAGATAGAGGTTCTCCGAAACGCGTCAACGAAAGTAGAATTGACGAAGCTAGGGAAGGCAGATTATACTGAACATAGTGATAATAGTGAAAAGAAGAATAATATAAAAAGAATAATAGAGTGGCCGCCATTTTGAAACTGCTGAATGGATTTTCCTGGGTATATATATTCTACGCAACTAAAGAATATATAAATTTTTAACGATTTCTGAAAAAATGATAAGAAGTCAGGATCGGCGCTCATTTCAAAGCTCCGAGTCGGGGTGTTACCACGACGGCTTTTTTATTTTAAGGCGAAAAGCACACAGACTATTATCGCCTCCCTAAATGTAAGTGTGAGTGTAAAGTGTTAAAGCCGTAAGTGTAAGTGTGTGTTAGACTCGGGTACCGCGAGGGACGTGTAGTTGCACCCCCTGCGGGGTACCACGATGGAAGCTCTAATAGACAGTCACTAAATAAAAGAACGAGAAAAACATTAAACGAACTTTCTTTCTATTCCACAGAACGCCCGACTCGAAAGCTACGGACAAAAGAATCGAACATTAAGACTAACATTACTCATCGCAGCTTCGACCACGAAACTCAAGCTGTTTCAGTAATATAATTATTTAGAAACAAAAAAATATATTAATAAAAGCGTGATCATCTAAACTCGTGACTATTTTACAGTGAATATGAAAAAACATTATAACCTGAATATATTGTTTTATTGTCTTCAAACGTGTTCCATTCGAATTTAAGAAAATCTAATAAATATTTTTCTCCTATACAAACATTTATACCTCTTTTATATTTTTGTCCTTCTAGGTGATGAATTCGGGGAGAAATACTGGACTGGGTAAATAGTTTAATGGCGTCAAAAATCAAATTTTTGCAAAATCCCTTCTTAGTGCACCTTGACATTATTGTACGAAGGTACCCTGAAAATTTCATGTCTCTAGCTATAATAGTCTTGGCTTTACGTTGATTACTGACTGGGTAAGTAGTTTAATGTCGTTAAAATCAATTTTTTGCAAAATCCTTTCTCAGTGCACATCTCGACATTGTTGTAAGAAGATACCCTGAAAATTTCAAATCTCTAGCTATAATAGTCTCGGCTGTACGTCGATTATTAAATTTGGACTGGGTAAGTAGTTTAATGGCGTTAAAATCAAATTTTTGAAAAATCCTTTCTCAGTGCACATCTCGACATTGTTGTAAGAAGATACCCTGAAAATTTCAAATCTCTAGCTATAATAGTATTAGCTGTACGTCGATTATTAAATTTGGACTGGGTAAGTAGTTTAATGGTGTTAAAATCAAATTTTTGAAAAATCCTTTCTTAGCGCGCGCCTATATGCTAAACTAAATGTATCCTGAAAATTTCAAGTCGCTAGCTAGAATAGTTTTGGCTCTGCGTTGATTATGATTCAGTCAGTCAGTCAGGACTTCTTTTATATATTAAGATTTTATATATATATATATAACAGTATAAAGACAAACGGCGATCAGGGATCATTTTTGTATTTTCAATATAATTTTGAACATTTAAAATGCTAATATAGGTAAAATCAGATTTTTTAAGTGTAAGATAACCAAAATCGCTTCTATCACGTCAGCGAAACAGCTGTATGCCACGATTTTTATTGGAACGATCAGGAGAACGCCGTTTCACACTGAAAGTAGGACTTGAGATATCGCAATCACGGTTAATTCACGTGCGTCCTTAGCGCTGCACTCGGGATCGTGATCAAATTAAACAAGCTTTTCTGAAATTAACACAGAGTCGATAATTTTTGTGCAAACTGCATTTATGTTATACACAAATGTTCAGAAGATTGTGCTCTCTTTGTTTGATACAATTCCATCTGTGGTTAGTGTAAAAGTAAATGTTGGCTAACCTGTGAAAGTCAGCTGTTAAATCTTGTGTTTGTGGTTACATTGCTGAAGAAGTTTTGACATTTTCACATAATCTGTTAAAACTTTATATCGAAAACTTAACTTTTTAATTATCTACGAGGTGTTCAGAAAATCACGAGAATTTTTAAATTTCGCAGGCTTGACGAGTCCGATTATCAAACATTTTTGTTTATTATGATGGTATACATGCCCTTGAAGTATGATAAAACTTTCAGCTGTTTTCATTGTTGACTTTGTCTGTGACAGCCACTAAGGTTAGACGTGCTTTTTTGAGCTCGGCGATTTTCGTTTGAAAAAAGAAACGGATCAAAGAATTTGTATCAAATTTTGCGTAAAAAGTGGAATAAATGTAACAAAGTGTGTGAAATGTTAACGAAGGCCTATGATGAGTCTGCTATGAGTAAAGCAAGAGTTTATCAGTGGTATAAGCGTTTCCAAGAAGGCCGTGAAGACGCTGAAGATGACGAACGCCCTGGACGCCCCAGCACCCAATTCATTACAATGAATTGGCAGCAAAATTCGTTCCAAAATTGTTGAATTTTGAACAAAAACAGCGGCGAATGGAAGTTGCTCAGGAGTCACTAAATGAAGTCAACGCCGATGCAGAATTACTGAAACGTATTATATCAGGTGACGAAACATAGGTTTACGGATATGACGTCGAAACTAAGGCTCAATCATCCCAGTGAAGGCATTCTGGCTCGCCAAGACCGAAAAAGGCTCGACAAGTGCGGTCGAACGTGAAGGTTATGCTCACTGTGTTCTTCAATATTAATGCCATAGTGCATCATGAATTCCTGCCACCAGGTGAAACGGTCAATAAGGAGTACTACCTACAAGTTCAACGCCGTTTGCGTAAAGCAATCCGAAAAAAACGCCCGGATCTGTGGAAAAACAATTCATGGTTTTTGCACCACGATAATGCACCAGCTCACACTTCATCGCTTGTTCGTGAATTTTTGGCCAAAAACAGTACTGTAACGATGCCTCAGCCTCCATATTCGCCAGCCATGGCTCCGTGTGACTTTTTCCTATTTCCAAAAAATAAAGAAAACCTTAAAGGGTTTTTACAGCCGTAGATGACATTAAAAGCGCATCGCTGAAAGAACTATAGGCTATCTAAAAGATCGAGTTTGAGAAGTGTTTCGAGGATTGGAAGAAGCGCTGGCACAAGTGCATAATCTCCTATGGGGACTATTTTGAAGGCGACAACATCAATGCAGAAGAAGAATAAATAAATATTTTGTTCAAAAATTAAAATTATCGTTACTTTCTGAACAAATATCGTACATTTAACAAAAACCCATAAATGCAGTAAAATAGTAACCTTGTAATAACTGTCGCATATTGTTAAAACTTTCGAAAATCGCGATTATTTGTGAGGTTTTATCGTCTTAATGTTTTTATGAAGAATAATAAAGTACCGTTGTGTTATATTTATGGATTTCTTATAAAACTGTCAACATTTTATATGGTCTTTTTGACAATTTATGTTGTCTCTAAGTGGAACGAAAGAAATTTTTTGAAAAAATGTCTTCCAGTACGTTTTTATTTCTATTTCAACTTATTCCGTGCATTTCTCTGTAAACACTGCAATATAATATGTTACACAGTATTACCGGAGCGGTCACGTGATCAGCACTCGCAGGAGCTGAAGAAGGCTGACCTGCTGCGGCGAGATGACCAACAGATGGCAAACAGGCGCGATGTACACATGTTTCCGGTCAGTCCGTGCCGGTCGTAAAGGCTTTCTCCTAATTTACCGCTGTTCTACGAAGTCTTTGTCTTCTGCCAGTGAAATTAAAATCCCTAAAGGTTCGATTTTCGAAAATCTTAAATAAAACAAGCACTCGCGATCCAACAGTTTCAAAATGGCGGAAATTGTTCGTACAAATATTAAAAAAAACTTTTTGTTACTTTTTTTTTTGAAAATCCGATTACACTATCGTAAACAGCGTTTAAATTTGCGTTCAAAATTCACTGGAATTATGAAAAAAATTCAACGGCGGTCAGGGTTCATTTTCTTAAACCAAAGTTTATAGCGTTAAATTTGGTGAAAAACGACGAAGAAAAATGTTGGAATTTTACATATATCGCGTCAGCGAGACAGTTGCGCGTCGAGAATATAAAGCGTGACATCAATGTTTTCTATCAGCGAGACAGTTGCGCGTCGAGAATATAAAGCGTGACATCAATGTTTTCTATCAGCGAGACAGTTGCGCGTCGAGAATATAAAGCGTGACATCAATGTTTTCTATCAGCGAGACAGTTGCGCGTCGAGAATATAAAGCGTGACATCAATGTTTTCTATCAGCGAGACAGTTGCGCGTCGAGAATATAAAGCGTGACATCAATGTTTTCTATCAGCGAGACAGTTGCGCGTCGAGAATATAAAGCGTGACATCAATGTTTTCTATCAGCGAGACAGTTGCGCGTCGAGAATATAAAGCGTGACATCAATGTTTTCTATCAGCGAGACAGTTGCGCGTCGAGAATATAAAGCTTGACATCAATGTTTTCTATCAGCGAGACAGTTGCGCGTCGAGAATATAAAGCGTGACATCAATGTTTTCTATCAGCGAGACAGTTGCGCGTCGAGAATATAAAGCGTGACATCAATGTTTTCTATCAGCGAGACAGTTGCGCGTCGAGAATATAAAGCGTGACATCAATGTTTTCTATCAGCGAGACAGTTGCGCGTCGAGAATATAAAGCGTGACATCAATGTTTTCTATCAGCGAGACAGTTGCGCGTCGAGAATATAAAGCGTGACATCAATGTTTTCTATCAGCGAGACAGTTGCGCGTCGAGAATATAAAGCTTGACATCAATGTTTTCTATCAGCGAGACAGTTGCGCGTCGAGAATACAAAGCGTGACATCAATGTTTTCTATCAGCGAGACAGTTGCGCGTCGAGAATATAAAGCGTGACATCAATGTTTTCTATCAGCGAGACAGTTGCGCGTCGAGAATACAAAGCGTGACATCAATGTTTTCTATCAGCGAGACAGTTGCGCGTCGAGAATATAAAGCGTGACATCAATGTTTTCTATCAGCGAGACAGTTGCGCGTCGAGAATACAAAGCGTGACATCAATGTTTTCTATCAGCGAGACAGTTGCGCGTCGAGAATACAAAGCGTGACATCAATGTTTTCTAAACAGTTACAGGTACCGACCGCAATAGTTGATCCTGGAATAAGAGAGCTTAGCGAGAGAAAGTGTACCGAGTGAACTATAACCTGCCCGATGTGGCTGTGCAACCCGGAAGTAACACACCGCAACGTTAACGCAGGTACTGATCCAGTCTTTGTTATACCACCCGATTGGTTCAACCTTTTTTCTGCACAATTATAAACATCTCATTATTTAGTTAATGGCTACGGTGAGCTGAAATGCAAACGAAAACAACATTGTGTAGGATTTACGAATCTACGTGATATTACGTGAAGGAAAAGGTTTAACAAAATTAATTTTTTTTATTTCTTAAAATTCTGCGTACGAAATTAATATTTTACACATCCCAATTGCATTGAAAATACAAAAATAAACCCTGACCGCCGTCTAATTAAATTTCTTTAAACGGATTTTGGAGATTCAAAACGTTAATTTATGTAGTTTTCAACGCTGATCTGAAATGGCTACCTTTTTTAAACTGTTGTACGATTTTGCTGGGTCACTTGTCCAAGGTATTGCCGGAATCGAGTTTTGTGCCAAGTTGGAATTAAATTACGTAGATTCAGGTTATTATCGGAGAAATTATGTAGATTTTCCTGCTTCTTTTCGGAGAAATTATGAAAATTTTTCTTATTGTTTTCAGAGAAATAGATTTTCCTGGTTGTTTTCGGAGAAACAGATTTTCGTGGTTGTTTTAGGAGAAATTATGTAATTTTCTTGGTTTTTTTCGGAGAAATTATATACATTTTCCTGGTTGTTTTCAGTGGTTGTTTTCAGAGAAATTATATAGATTTTCCTGGTTGTTTTTTCGAGAAATTATTGTAGATTTTCCTGATTTTTTTCGGAGAAATTTTGTAGATTTTCCTGGTTCTTTTCGGAGAAATTATGAAGATTTTTCTGATTGTTTTCGGAGAAATAGATTTTCCTAGTTGTTTTCGGAGAAACAGAATTTCGTGGTTGTTTTAGGAGAAATTATATATATTTTCCTGGTTGTTTTCCGAGAAATTATATAGATTTTCCTGGTTGTTTTCCAAGAAATTATACTGGTTTCCCTGGTTGTTTTCGGAGAAATTATATAGATTTCCCTGGTTGTTTTCGGAGAAATTATGTAGATTGCCCTGGTTGTTTTCGGAGAAATTACATACATTTTCCTGGTTGTTTTCCTAGAAATTATATACATTTTCTTGGTTGTTTTCCGAGAAATTATATAGATTTCCCTGGTTGTTTTCCGAGAAATTATATAGATTTCCCTGGTTGTTTTCCTAGAAATTATATACATTTTCCTGGTTGTTTTCCGCGAAATTATATATATTTTCCTGGTTTTTTTTCAAAAAATAATACTGGTTTCCCTGGTTGTTTTAGGAGAAATTATATAGATTTCCTGATTGTTTTCGGAGAAATTATGTAGATTTTCCTGATTGTTTTCGGAGAAATAGATTTTCCTCGTTGTTTTCGGAGAAATAGATTTTCCTGGTTCTTTCGGAAAAATTATATATACGTTTTCCTGGTTGTTTTCGGAAAAATTATATAGATTTACCTGGTTGTTTTCCAAGAAATTATATACGTTTTCCGGGTTTTTCCGAGAAATTATGTAGATTTCCTGGTTGTTTTCCGAGATATTATTGAATGGGTGAATGCTTACGTAATATTTTCATATATTGAGGTAGTAAAGGTGACGGACTACATAACGTGCCGTACAATTACACGACTGTGTTACTGTATTGTTTCCTTACACTGTATTACAGTAAGTGCAGGGAGTGGCCAACTGAAATGGCGATCCATCTGCTGAGCACTTCTGAACAATTAGGTGTTTTATATTTATCCCACTTTTAAAATTAACATTAATTAATGAAATATTTACGTTATTATTATCGTTTATTCGAAAACTTGCCGTCATCTGTGTATGGAAACAATATGGATCCACTTTCGTTCTTAATTCCATGACCTATCAACCAGAACATCAGCCTGGATGCTTAACCCTACGTTAAAACACTAAAACTAAACACAAACGTTTTTTGTTTCCAAAAAACAAAGAAATAATCACGGCACGCAACTGTCTCGTTGGCGTGACCGAAGCGGATTTCCAAAAGTATTTTCTTTATCTTACCCTCTTTTTGAAATCCAATTTCACCGTCTTAATCAGCATTAAAATCTTCATATACTAGCATTTAGAACGTTCAAACGCTGAAAACAAGAACCTTGACCACCGTCAAATTAATATAAAAACTACTAATTTATACAGTTTTTAACGTTGGTAACAATGTGGAAATCAGATTTCAGAATCGATTAAGTCTAAAAAAGTTACGAATTTTTAAAGATTTAAAACGACGGCCATTTTGAAACTGTTAAACGAACGGTTAAAGAACTTGTCCGTGCTATTAAAAAATCTGACAACTGCAAAGCAACACTGTAATCAGCGTTAATAACTGCATCAATTACTTCTTGGCCTTTCAGAATCCCTTGAAATAAGAAATCATTTGATCTGTTTCAAAATGGCGGTCCTTACCAATATTTAAAAACTTTCTTCTTGTTCTTTTGAAAATGTGTTTCACCGCACGTTAACAGCGTTAAAAACATAAATTCAAATGAAAAAATTTAATTTGACGGCGGCCAGGGATCGTTTTTCTATTTTCAATGCGATTCTGAAAGTTTAAAATGTTAATATATGCAGACTTTAACGCTGATTATGATAGTGAAATCAGAGTTGCAAAAATATGGCATGGTAAAAAAATGATTTTTAGAAATTCGCTTCCATCGTGTCAGCGAGACAGCTGCGTGCCGCGATTAATGAAATAAAATATTTTCAGTTTTTCATTAGTTGTACGGTAAATCAAGGTTGTTTGTTTTCAACTCTTTTCGTGTCAACTGTTTCTCCTGTGTCTTTTAAGTGGGCATTGGGCAGTAGGTGTTAGGATTTTGAGTCGCGTCCAATTAGATCAACCCTGTCTGTCATGAATTTGTGGAAATTTAGGCTACAACGCATACAGTTACCCGAAGTATACTAAAAATTAATAGTAGCAAATATGACTTGTTCATCGAATCTAATCTAAGAAATACTAATTACGTTTCGCGCGATCAGTCAGGCGTGGCTTGCTGATAAGAACACTTTGTGTTGGCGCGGATTAGGTAATAGATAAATAACTTATACTGTAACTGTACATAACTTTAAATATATAAGTACTTTAAGAATATACAATACAGCCACAAACATTAACAATATAAAATACAGCCACAAACTTTAACAATAAAAAATACAGCCTCAAACTTTAAGAAAATAAAATACAGCCACAAACTTTAACAATATAAAATACAGCCACAAA
>CM040186.1:8689331-8691831 GCA_022606455.1 Callitettix versicolor | reverse complement strand
GTGCATCCCGTAATACGAATCGTGTGTTACACACACAGCTAGACAGAAAAGCGTACTTAACGCAATCAGAACAGCGCACGCAGCTGTCTCGGACACCGTGCATCCCATAATACGAATCGTGTGTTACACACACAGCTAGACAGAAAAGCGTACTTAACGCAATCAGAACAGCGCACGCAGCTGTCTCGGACACTGTGCATCCCGTAATACGAATCGTGTGTTACACACACAGCTAGACAGAAAAGCGTACTTAACGCAATCAGAACAGCGCACGCAGCTGTCTCGGACACCGTGCATCCCGTAATACGAATCGTGTGTTACACACACAGCTAGACAGAAAAGCGTACTTAACGCAATCAGAACAGCGCACGCAGCTGTCTCGGACACCGTGCATCCCATAATACGAATCGTGTGTTACACACACAGCTAGACAGAAAAGCGTACTTAACGCAATCAGAACAGCGCACGCAGCTGTCTCGGACACTGTGCATCCTGTAATACGAATCGTGTGTTACACACACAGCTAGACAGAAAAGCGTACTTAACGCAATCAGAACAGCGCACGCAGCTGTCTCGGACACCGTGCATCCCGTAATACGAATCGTGTGTTACACACAGCCAGACAGAAAAGCGTACTTAACGCAATCAGAACAGCGCACGCAGCTGTCTCGGACACTGTGCATCCCGTAATACGAATCGTGTGTTACACACACAGCTAGACAGAAAAGCGTACTTAACGCAATCAGAACAGCGCACGCAGCTGTCTCGGACACCGTGCATCCCGTAATACGAATCGTGTGTTACACACAGCTAGACAGAAAAGCGTACTTAACGCAATCAGAACAGCGCACGCAGCTGTCTCGGACACCGTGCATCCCGTAATACGAATCGTGTGTTACACACACAGCTAGACAGAAAAGCGTACTTAACGCAATCAGAACAGCGCACGCAGCTGTCTCGGACACCGTGCATCCTGTAATACGAATCGTGTGTTACACACACAGCTAGACAGAAAAGCGTACTTAACGCAATCAGAACAGCGCACGCAGCTGTCTCGGACACCGTGCATCCCGTAATACGAATCGTGTGTTACACACACAGCTAGACAGAAAAGCGTACTTAACGCAATCAGAACAGCGCACGCAGCTGTCTCGGACACCGTGCATCCCGTAATACGAATCGTGTGTTACACACACAGCTAGACAGAAAAGCGTACTTAACGCAATCAGAACAGCGCACGCAGCTGTCTCGGACACCGTGCATCCTGTAATACGAATCGTGTGTTACACACAGCTAGACAGAAAAGCGTACTTAACGCAATCAGAACAGCGCACGCAGCTGTCTCGGACACCGTGCATCCCGTAATACGAATCGTGTGTTACACACAGCTAGACAGAAAAGCGTACTTAACGCAATCAGAACAGCGCACGCAACTGTCTCGCTCACGTGATGGAAGCGAATTTCCAAAAAAGTAACAAAATTTTGTAACAACTAAAAATTTTAAAACGAGAGCGGTTGAACAGAAATACGAAAAAGAAAGATTTCACAAAATCAGCGTTAAAACTTACAGAAATCAGCATTAATTTTCAAAATCCCATCGAACACGAATCCAACGGCTTCTTAATTCGACTCAAACTTGGCATAGAAATCGACCCGGCAAATTACTTCGAATCTTAAAAAATGAATAACGTTTTTTTTGGAAATCTCATTTCACCGTACGGTTTTTAATTCCGCTTAAAATACGAACAACTTATTAGTACGGCGGTCAGGGTTCGTATTTTCAGTGTAAATGTGCAAGCGCTAATATGGTGCGTTTACCAATGATTGTGTCCGGTGAAACGGATTTTCAAACTTTCAGCGAAATTCGCTTCCATCACGTCAGCGATTATTTCTAAACATGTTAAATTTACTAATAGCTAGGATTCGTGATACTTAAGTAAGCCAGTTAATTTTAATATAGCTGAGCCGCCTCGGTGGCCTAGTGGATAGCGTACTAGGCTTTAACCCCGAGGACCCGGGTTCGATTCCCGGCCAGAGCTTGGCATTTTCATACGCTATAAATCATCCCATCGTCTGCATTAGCCCAAGTGTGCACAATAGTAGGACGTTAAAAAAAAAAAAAAAAAAAAGCTGTCTGACGGAATCAGGTGTTACAAATAAAACAGAGAATTAGGTATTGGTTGTTAAGTCTTGATGGTTCGTGACCCCGCGGTCAAATCATCTACTGTTCAACTGACCCTCTTTGGTAGTGGTTCAGTAGGCTGCTTCCGTCGATGAGTTTGATCATGCCATTCAGCAGGAAGACCTTGGGGTCCTGGAAGCCAAACATCCTTCGCCTGCTGCTGACAAGAGCCTCACAATGTGACCTAAAGTTTCCTTAATCATCCTGCTTACCCTATACAATTTCTCCGTGGTAAATAACGCCCTCTTTCAACAGACATTCCTGGTTAACCCTGTAGTCACAATTTTTCCCTTGCCTCTGCCTGTAGGATGCTCCCAT
>CM040186.1:8611831-8684331 GCA_022606455.1 Callitettix versicolor | reverse complement strand
GTTCTTTTTACCGCCTAATTTCCGTGAACAGTTCTCGGCAGTTTATACCAGTTCTCATACATATAGATCCCCAAACTGACATATCTGTTCTTTTTACCGCCCAATTTCTTCTCGATCTGCCAACGGTTCTCTGCAGTTTATACCAGTTCTCATACCTACAGATCCCCAAACTGACACATCTGTTCTTTTTACCGCCCAATTTCTTCTCGATCTGCCAACGGTTCTCTGCATTTTATACCAGTTCTCATACCTACAGATCCCCAAACTGACACATCTGTTCTTTTTACCGCCCAATTTCTTCTCGATCTGCCAACGGTTCTCTGCAGTCTATACCAGTTCTCATACCTATAGATCCCCAAACTGACACATCTGTTCTTTTTACCGCCCAATTTCTTCTCGATCTGCCAACGGTACTCTGCAGTTTATACCAGTTCTCATACCTACAGATCCCCAAACTGACACATCTGTTCTTTTTACCTCCCAATTTCTTCTCTATCTGCCAACGGTTCTCTGCATTTTATACCAGTTCTCATACCTACAGATCCCCAAACTGACACATCTGTTCTTTTTACCTCCCAATTTCTGTGAACAGTTCTCGGCAGTTTATACCAGTTCTCATACATATAGATCCCCAAACTGACATATCTGTTCTTTTTACCGCCCAATTTCTTCTCGATCTGCCAACGGTTCTCTGCATTTTATACCAGTTCTCATACCTACAGATCCCCAAACTGACACATCTGTTCTTTTTACCGCCCAATTTCTTCTCGATCTGCCAACGGTTCTCTGCAGTTTATACCAGTTCTCATACCTATAGATCCCCAAACTGACACATCTGTTCTTTTTACCGCCCAATTTCTTCTCGATCTGCCAACGGTTCTCTGCATTTTATACCAGTTCTCATACCTACAGATCCCCAAACTGACACATCTGTTCTTTTTACCGCCCAATTTCTTCTCGATCTGCCAACGGTTCTCTGCAGTTTATACCAGTTCTCATACCTACAGATCCCCAAACTGACACATCTGTTCTTTTTACCGCCCAATTTCTTCTCGATCTGCCAACGGTTCTCTGCAGTTTATACCAGTTCTCATACCTATAGATCCCCAAACTGACACATCTGTTCTTTTTACCGCCCAATTTCTTCTCGATCTGCCAACGGTTCTCTGCAGTTTATACCAGTTCTCATACCTACAGATCCCCAAACTGACATATCTGTTCTTTTTACCGCCCAATTTCTTCTCGATCTGCCAACGGTTCTCTGCAGTTTATACCAGTTCTCATACCTACAGATCCCCAAACTGACACATCTGTTCTTTTTACCGCCCAGTTTTTTCTCGATCTTCCAACGGTTCTCTGCAGTTTATGCCAGTTCTCATACCTACAGATCCCCAAACTGACATATCTGTTCTTTTCATCGCCTAATTTCTGTGAACAGTTCTCGGCAGTTTATACCAGTTCTCTCATTAATATAGATCCCCAAACTGACATATCTGTTATTTTCATAGCCTAATTTCTGTGAACGGTTCTCGACAGTTCCTGCCAGTTTCGGATAACCACAATCGATTCTCCTCTTCACTCTCCCTAAACAGATTCTGAGAAACGTTCTGTATTAGTGCTTTGAAATATACACAGCTAATGGTCTAATTTTTATATTTAGTATCAAATCAACAACCTTCTTCTTGCCCCACTTGAAGTTTACTCTTCAGTGGTGCACTTATGTATCAGTAGAAACACATGTAAGCAGAAAAGTGGCGAACAATTGACGTGCAAATTGGATTAAAGTTCAAACAAGTTGAACGGGAAGACAAGTTCAGCAGTCAGTTGCATTAAGCGGCTTACGTGCTAATTTAATAAACAGCTCTCGTAGATTAACATGACCCTACCCGTATAATCTGAGTACCCCACCAGCCTTGGAGTCCGGAATACCGAATCTACGGTCGTGTTTATACGTCCACCGACTAATCTATTTGATGCCACTCCCCCCCAAAATAGAATTTAAATAGTACTAATTTTTCTCATTTACTTAAAGATCGCAACACGCTGCTTTCTTGCTGACGTGATGGAAGCGAATTTTCAACATTTTTTTTTATCTTACACTTTTTGAAAAATCTGATTTCGTCATTGTAAAATAGCGTAGAAATCTGTTTAGAATTTAAAAAATTTCCAAAATCAACTGAAATTTTAAAAAAAACGAATTTTACTGCGGTTAGAGTTGATTTTGAATGTAATTTAAAAGTTTAAAATGTTAATTTTAAACTGATTATGTCTGAAAAAAATGTCATAAAAATTCGCTTCCATCACGTCAGCCTCTCGGACATGTTACTATTATTTAATGTAAGAAAGTTAGTGTTTTTGCACTACTTGGTTAAACTGACGGTTACAAAAAAAAACGAACAACAAGGCGTTCATAATGCTGTAACCTAAAAATCAACGAAATACTTTGTTTTCTTACGCGCTCTGTTAATTCCGTACACCGTTAGGCCCCACGGATACTTCCTCAAACTACAAGGCCTTTTGTGACGTCATGTTCTGTTTAGTAGTTTATCTATGGTCACGCCTTTAATCAGGGTCATTTGTATGATTATAGGTGGTCCTCTTGCTTTTAACACTGTATTTTGTTACCTTGTTTGTAACTATTATTTCTGTTTTTGTCTCAACGTGCACAGATTTGTTTTGGACATATTTCACTGACGAATTTCTATTGAAAAATGATTATTGGATAGGCCATCATGGTAAGACCCAGGATCTAGGATCGTGAAAACAGCGCCGATCAGTTGATTTCTGATCAGACCAAGTATTCGAGATCATTTTTTATTTTTAGTCGTTAAAAAATAATATTTTCTAGCATGTTGGTGCGACCTCGCAGGGGTGCAGACTACCTACACCTATTGAGAGGATTTAGACGTTCCTCACGGTACCCGAGTCTAACACACACTTACAACTTTAACACTTTACACTAACGCTTACATTTAGAGGCGATAATAGCAATGTGTTTTTCGCCTTAAAATAAATAAATAAAAATAAAATGCTATTCGATTCAAATTCGGCACGAAAATCGATTTTGGTAATAGCTTGGACCAATTCGTTAGTCAGCAAAATCCGGTCAACAGTTTCAAAATGGCGGCAATCTAGAATCTTAATAATAGTAATTTTGTTTAGTACACTTTAAAAAAAATACGAATTACACAATCGTGACCCGCGTTCAAAACTGCATCTAGTGTTTTAAAATTGTCAAAATGTGTTGAAATTGTGAAATTGAATTTGACGGCGTTCAGGGTTCATTTTTGTAACTTCAACGTAATTTGTACGATTAAAATGCGAATTTGTGCAAATTTTTAATGCCGGTGAAATCAGGATTCCGTGAAAAGAGTTAGATAAAAAAAATATTTTTTTAAAATTCGCTTCCATTACGACACGACGAGACAGCTGCGTGATTACTTTCCAATACAAATTAGCTGAATATAATTAGGCTTATACAACTCCAGCGGCCTAAGTTGCAGTAATTAGGCACGAATCATGTTTAATTTTAAGCGTCACACCAGGCCCTATACAATAGGAAACGTGTAACATCAAAGCAAGCGAACGGTTCAGAACACAAGATAACAAACATTAACTTGACGTAATTGTGTATATATAACTTAAACACAAACGATAACACTTTGAGTAGATTATTAAAACTTAACCGTGTAGATTAACTGCTGCCAGCATGCAGTACTGTATTGTACAAATATTATTTATACTTATACGAGGTGTGTTCAGAAAGTAACGAGAATTTTAATTTGTTGAACAAAATATTTATTTATTCTTCTACATTGATGTTGTCGCCTTCAAAATAGTCCCCATTGGAGATTATGCACTTGTGCCAGCGCTTCTTCCGATCCTCGAAACACTTCTCAAACTCGATCTTTGATATAGCCTTTAGTTCTTTTAGCGATGCGCTTTTAATGTCATCTACGGCTGTAAAACGACGGCCCTTTAAGGTTCTCTTTATTTTTTGGAAATAGGAAACTCGTCACACGGAGCCATGTCTGGCGAATATAGAGGCTGGGGCGTCGTTACAGTACTGTTTTTGGCCAAAAATTCACGAACAAGCGATGAAGTGTGAGCTGGTGCATTATCGTGGTGCAAAAACCATGAATTCTTTTTCCAAAGATCCGGATTGCTTCACGCAAAAGGCGTTGTACTTTTATTGTACAACTTGTAGGTAGTACTCCTCATTGACCGTTTCACTACCGTTTTTAGGTAGTATCGACGTCGTATCCGTAAACTCATGTTTCGTCACCTGTTATAATACGTTTCAGTAATTCTGCATCGTCGTTGACTTCACTTAGTGACTTCTGAACGACTTCCATTCGCCGCTGTTTTTGTTCAAAATTCAACAATTTTGGAACGAATTTTGCTGCCACGCGTTTTTACACAAAACATTGGAAACAATGTCATGACATGATCCAATCGATATGCCATCATCAGCGACCTCTCTAATTGTGATTCGGCGATAGTTCATAACAATTTCTTTCACTTTTTCATCTGTTGTTGATGTGCTGGGGCGTCCAATTCTTTCGTCATCTTCAACGTCTTCACGGCCTTCTTGGAAACGCTTATACCACTCGTAAACTCTTGCTTTACTCATAGCAGACTCACCATAGGCCTTTGTTAACATTTCACACACTTTGTTACACTTTATACCATTTTTCACGCAAAATTCGATACAAATTCTTTGATCCGTTTCTTTTAACAAACGAAAATCGCCGAGCTCATAAAAACACGTCTAACCTTAGTGGCTGTCACAAAGTCAACAATGAAAACAGCTGAAAGTTTTATCATACTTCAAGGGCATTTATACCAACATAATAAAAAAAAATGTTTGATAATCGGACTCTCCAAGCCCGCGAAATTTAAAAATTCTCGTTACTTTCTGAACACACCTCGTATAGTATTCACCGAAAAAGTTGCTTGAATTAATATATTATGATTATGCTTACAGACTTAATTATGGTTTGATTGTTTGGGGTGTGTAACTGAATTGAAACCACTTATTTCCCTTCAAAATGAATTTATTAAACTCTTAAATAATAATAAACTTCCGACTTAGCGACCTTCAATGTAAACTCATTATTAAAAACAGGAAAACTCAAACACTTGACAGATACTTTGGAGAAACATAAAATACTGATAACAGCCGTACAAGAAGCAAGATTTGTAGATACGGATACTTTTGACTCACAAGATAATTACCAAAGACGAAAGAATAAGATTCCAAAATAAAACCAAAATAAAACATAAACCTATCATTTCAGAAGAGGAGAGGAAAAGAAGATCAGAAAGAATGAAGAGCTACTGGGAACAAAGAAAAGTGCAGCGCGCAAGAAATGATTAATTCAGCGTACCCCAAAGAGGGTGAAACGAAAAGAAGAAGAAGAATGAACTTCCGCCTATAGACGACCTACATATTACTAAATGTATAATGTTTCATTACAGTTGATTGAGCTCTGCCTATCGCACCTCAGCTGGTAAGACGAGGAATAAAGATATACTGCCTAAGCATAGAAAAGCAATACTTAAGAGAAGTAGTCGATACACTGCTGTAAAATACTTCAATTGTTTACCTAATGAACATAAAAACCTTACAGTTTCTAACAAGACTAAAAAGATAATGATTCTGGAGTACGTTTAAACATAACCAACTCGTAACACAGTGATGGTTGAATTTTTTCTTTTTATTATTATTAATTTAGATGAAATTGATGTATGCTAACGTACGTTTCTACATAGCACTTAAACAGGTAATGATTTGAAAAGCTTCTTCAGTTTTCAGTTTTGCAAGTTTAGCTCCTGAGCACAGTGAAGTTTTCCTTCACTCTTTCAGGAATATGTATCTCCTCAATGGTGAGATGTGTTTTATGCTAAATAAATAAATATAGTAACCGAGTAAGAGATTTCTTTGTGCAACTAAATCTAAAGTACCACCAAACCGATTTTAATGTTTGACGTGACATTGGGAACTACCAATTTTGTAGATTTTCAAATAATTATGCAATTCTAACATGTTTAATGACTTGCCGGTAAAAAAAATGAAAAATCTATTACATAAGGAATTAATTGTTCTGAAAACATTTCGTTTGATTATTTAGATCAGAGATGCTAAACCTTTTTTCTGCTTCGACCTCCCTAAATACATTTTTTTTTTATTCCGTAAACCCCCGTATGTTTACAATGTGTTGCACAAATATGAAGCTTTTATTAGGAGCAATTAGCCGCCTCGGTGGCCTAGTTGATAGCGTACTGGGCTTTCACCCCGAGGACCCGGGTTCGAGTCCCGGCTAGGGCATTTTCATACGCTACAAATCATCCCATCGTCTGCATTAGCCCACGTGTGCACAATAGTCGGACGTTAAACAAAAAAAATATTAGGAGTAATTCAGTAATACATATTTTTTAATAATTTGTACTTCGTATTATTAGATATACATTAAAAACAATTATGTTTACAGAAGCAGAAATTTAAATAAAATATAAATCACATAAATACGTAAAATTTTAATGAGATGGTTGCGGTTGATGTCCTTCGATTATCTTACTTAAATAAGGAGACCCCGCAGGGGTGCATACTAGCTGCACCTATTGAGAGGATTTATACGTCCCTCGCGGCACCCGAGTCTAACACACACTTACACTTACAACACTACACTTACGACTTTAATACTTTACTCTCACACTTACATTTAGGGAGGCGATAATAGCCTCAATGTGCTTTTCGCCTTAAAATCACACACACACACACACACACACACACACACACACACACACACACACACACACACACACACACACACACACACACACACACACACACACACACACACACACGCGGGCGCACACACACACACACACACACACACACACACACACACACACACACACACACACACACACACACACACACACACACACACACACACACACACACACACACACACACACACACACACACACACACACACACACACACACACACACACACACACACACACACACACACACACACACACACACACACACACACACACACACACACACACACACACACACACACACACACACACACACACACACACACACACACACACACACACACACACACACACACACACACACACACACACACACGCACACACACACACACACACACACCACACATCACACACACACACACACACACACACACACACACACACACACACACACACACACACACACACCATACAACTCTCTCACACGCGCGCGCGCGCGGAGAAATATTTGTTAATATTAATCGTAAATCACCACGTTCGGATATCTTGAATCGACTTCTCGTCTTTCGCAATAAATTATTTAGATAGATAAATCTCGCCTCAACCAAGTAAGAACTAGGAAATGCTAACGATAGTGGTACGCTGATGCTTGTTAATTTGACTTATTTTGTGCGGATGTCTTTAGAAATGAAATTTATTTCATCGACTCCCAATACACCCCCTTCCAATTCAATCGACCCCCTAGTGGTCCACCTGGCCCCCGTTGAGAACCTCTGGTTTGGAAGTTATACGGTTTGGCAGCTCCTAACACTTCGATACAAGGATCTATTGCACAACTAGCCTCTTGCATTCTGGTTCAGTAGACTCGTGCCTTAAATGACTTTTAAAGTACACTCTGCTGGAGATCCTCAGGGTCCTGGGAGCCAAACACACTTTGCCTTTGCTGGCATTTGCAGTTGCCTTGTACTCCCTGTACAGCCTACGCTTGCAGGTTTAGTTACACTTTGCTATCGCCTCATCTCAACGAAGAACGTCTACAAACTTCTGATTTGAGACGTTGGACGATCTCTCGTTTCTTCCACGCCAAGTCCACTTGCGAGTCCTGTAATACAGTCCAAGCTGGTCTGGCAGTGTTGGAAGAACATTGACGCACTGTACCAGGGTAACCGGGTAACTCTTCACTGGGTTCCGGGGTATAAGGCAGTTGAGGGTAATGAGGAGGCAGACCGACTGGCTGGACTTGGATCTGCATTTGAGTTTATAGGACTTGAGCCGGCTTTAGGGATTTCTCTATTGTTGGCCAGGTCCGCTATTAATGGGAGGATTACAAGTCAACACCAGGTAAGATGGGACAACCTTCATGGGCATCCCATAGTAAACGTCTCTTGGAACTTAAAAAGGGTAGCAGATGTCCTGGGCAGAGCACAACTCAGAAGGATCATGTGGCTCATAACAGTGCACTGTGGTCTGAGGGTAGGTAGGTACCACGGAGAAACCGTGTGTAGATTGTGCAGGAAGGAGGAGGAAACTGCAGGTCACATAATTTACGATTGTGGGGCTCTTGCTAGTAGGAGGGTAGGGGTTTTTGGTTTCCAAGACCCTAGGGATCTTCAGCAGTTAGCTAGGAACTTATTAGGGGCACCAATCTGATGAACTATGTATTTTTAAGAGGTTTAATTGCACAATAGGTCAGTCGATCGCAGTTCCTGGGGTTGAATTATCCCTTCCTCTAGTATATAATCTTATCTTATCCACTCCAAGTCGAGCTAACAAAGTGAAGGATGAAAACACTTTACCAATGGCAAATTTTATCAAAATCGGTCAATTAAACGCCCGAAGGCGATCAAAATATCTTTTTTATTTACTCCCGTAACGAGAATTCCTTTTACTTCTAATGCACCACAATGACTTGAGCTATAAAGCTTATTACACGACCGAAATTTGAACAAAATCCGACGAAACGATGTTGAGAAATCACGCTATTCAAAAAGCACATACTATAAAATGTAAACTACATAAAAATTATCGCGGAATTAATTCGCTCATATTGAACTTACAAATTATATTGAAAATATGAAAACTAACCTTGACCGCCGTCAAATTTATTTTCTTAAATTCAAAGATTTTAGACAATTTTAAACGCTGATTGCGTTGGTGAAATCAGATTTTTCAAAAAACTGTGTAATATATGTGTGTGTGTGTGTGTGTGTGTGTGTGTGTGTGTGTGTGTGTGTGTGTGTGTGTGTGTGTGTGTGTGTGTGTGCGTGCGTGTGCGCGCGCGCGTGCGCGCGTGTGCGTGCGCGCGCGCGTGTGCGAGTGTGTGTGTGCGGGTGTGTGTGTGTGGGTGCGTGTGCGCGTGTGTGGGTGTGTGCGCGTGTGCGTGTGCGTGCGCGTGCGCGTGTCAAAAACTGAAATGGCCGACGTATCGAAACTATTGATCGACTTCTGCTTAATACCTAATGAAACTGTCAAAGCTATTACCAAAATCGATTTTCGCGCTAAGTTTTAATCGAATCTGACATAAACTGCGAACACGAGAGCTTTTTAACCTCTCGAAAAGTGGTCACGATCGGCGCTCATTCCACGGTCAATGATCGCGGTGCCAATAGCTCATTTTCCAATTCGCTAAAAAGAGGTTGGCAGAGGGGGGTGTACAAAGAATTACTTCAATACTACAATGGTACAATAGTTTCTTTTCTCGCAAGGGGGTGCAGACTAGCTGCACCTATTGAGAGGAATTACACGTCCCTCGCGGTACCCGAGTTTAACACACATTTACACTTACAACACTACACTTACGACTTTACACTCACACTTACATTTAGGGAGGCGATAATAGCCTCAATGTGCTTTTCGCCTTTAAAAAAAACCTAAAAAAACAGCTTTTTTATAAGTCTAGAAACACACGTTAAATGGTGAAAGGTAACACGAAAAAATAAGAAGGAAAGGAAGAAGGGAAGAGGATGATAAGGAAAGGTAGAGACCGCTTGAATGTTATAGATTTTTTTAACTAAAAAACACATACTAATATTGTATGCTGAAATGCATACTAAAATGCGGAAGAAGGAAAAGGGAGTTGTAAGAGAATTTGTACTTAAATTATAAAAACGTTTGGGAATTCATCAAACAATTGAAAACAAAACATTTATAACCAAACCTACAAACGATTGCAATTCATAGCCTAATCAAGACTACAAACTGTTGGGAATTAATAGCCTAATCAAGACTACAAGCTATTGGGAATTAATAGCCTAATAATTACTACAAACGATTGGAATTCATGACCTAATCAAGACTACAAACTACTGTTGGGAATTAATAGCCTAATCAAGACTACAAACTATTGGGAATTAATAGCCTAATCAAGACTACAAGCTACTGGGAATTAATAGCCTAATCAAGACTACAAGCTATTGGGAATTAATAGCCTAATCAAGACTACAAACTGTTAGGAATTAATAGCCTAATAAAGATTACAAAATGTTGGAAATTCATAGCATAATCAAGTCTACAAACTGTTGGGAATTAATAGCCTAATCAAGATTACAAACTGTTGAGCCTAATCAAGACTACAAACTATTGGGAATTAATAGTCTAATGAAGATTACAAACTGTTGGGAATTCATAGCCTAATCAAGACTACGAACTGTTGAGAATTCATAGCCTAATCAAGACTACAAACTGTTGGGAATTAATAGCCTAATCAAGACTACAAACCATTGGGGATTCATTGGCTAATCAAGATTACAAACGATTAGAATTCATAAACTAATCAAGACAATAAACGACTGGGAAATCATAGCCTACTCAACACTACAAACAATTGGGAATGCATGCCTACTCAAGACGACAAACGACTGGGGATTCATAACATAATCAAGACTACAAACGACTAGGAATTCATAACATAATCAAGACTACACACGACTGGGGATTCATAATATAATCAAGACTACAAACGATCTGGAATTCATAAGCAATACTACAAACGACTGGTAATTCATAGCCTAATCAACACTACAAACGATTGCAATTCATAGCCTACTCAACACTACAAACAACTGGGAATCCATAGCCTACTCAAGACTAAAAACAACTAGAAATGCATGCCTATTAAAGACTACAAACTATTGCAATTCATAACATAATCAAAGCTAAAAACGACTGGGGATTCATAACATAATCAAAGCTACAAACGATTGCAATTCATGGCTTAATCAAAGCTACAAACGATTGCAATTCATAGCACAATCAAGACTACAAACGATTGCAATTCATAGCCTAATCAAGACTACAAACGATTGCAATTCATAGCCTAATCAAGACTACAAACGATTGCAATTCATAGCCTAATCAAAGCTACAATCGGGAATTCATTTTCAGATCTTATTAGACCTAATCGAAAAGTGCATAAAAGACAGAGAAAGCTAAGTGGGTAAGAACAGTTTGAAAGCGTCCCTACAGTTTACAACTAGGCAACAAACGCCATATGGTGAAATGTACACGAAAATATACGGAGGGACGGAGGAAGCAGCCTTTTAACGTTCAAATAACTCCTTTTTAATACCGTCAGAGCAAGCAGTAAACAATATTCGGTAGGTAGGCCTTCCGGATGTTATAAAATTGTGTACACTCGGTTCATTGTTAAGGCGAAAAAATAATTGTACAATGGATGGAATTGTGTCCGATAAGCAAGCATTCGCTTTTGTTACAATAGAAATTTGCTAGTAGCGCTTGACACAAATACAAACGTAACCTACAAAACTTGACCAATCTAACAGTACCGTACGTATTTTAAACCAATCTAAATTCCAGCATTTCTAAAACGGAATATATTGTGCGCAGCATAGAATGTGCACCGGTACTACTGCCAAGAGGCATTTAAAGCCTACAACTTTCATTACACCTATTACAGTACTTTCTTTTAATACGTTTAGAATTGCGAATTCCTGCAGCTTTCTTCTTTCAATTTCGCCGTACCTGTGTTCAAAGTAGGCTAAAACACTAGGCCTCTAACATATATATATGGACATATCTAAGATCCGGAATGACCTTGGATATTCTAGTTTACCTTCAGGAAGGAACTAAGGAGCGACCGACTTTCCGATGAAACCGCAGCGAGGATAGACAAGAGTCCGGGCATTTCGTTTCGCGTGTGCTATTTGCTTTCATGTAACGCCATATTTAATCGATTCTCGTTAAAATATTTCTTTAGACAGTTGGCACTACTGTATTGAGTCTGAGAATAATTGCGGCAACCGTCTTGCTGAAATGATAAAAGTGAATTTCCAAAACTATTTTCTCACCTCTTTTTCACCGAATTTCCATTGGAGCGGCCATCATAGTAGGACCCCGACCCGTACACTGAAATGAGCACCGATCCTCTAGGCGGGTCGTTAAAATAAATTACATACAGGCCAATAGTATTCGCAATTCTAAGCCGATCTGATTCAAACTTAACTGAAAAATCAATTTTTATAATAACACGGACAAGCTCGTTAACTAGCGAAATTCGTTCAACAGTTTCAAAATGGCGGCCGTTCAAATTTCTGTCTTGTTTTAGAAAATCTGATTTCACCACCGTAATCAGCGTTAAAGACTGCAAAAATTATTTTTCAAAACCTGTTGAAACTAAATTTAATCTGACGGCGGTCAGGGTTCACTGTATTTGCAATGTACGTGCCGAAATTATTCGTAGTCATTACGACCGTTAGGAGACATATCACGAAGTTTTCGAACGCTATTTAGGAACACCGTGTTTATATAAGGAGAATTATCTAAGGATATAAGGCGAGAGCCGCCTCGGTGGCCTAGTTGATAGCGTGCTGGGCTTTCACCCCGAGGACCCGGGTTCGATTCCCGGCCAGTCTGCATTAGCCCAAGTGTGCACTATAGTCGGACGTTAAACACCAAAAAAGTGTAACACCCTACAGTACGTAGGGCCTACTTAGTATATTGTTTTACGATGCTTTGTTATCACAACTGTAATGCCAAAATCATTAAATTCCAATTCACCAGGTTTCCCAGAAATAGCTAAGTTTTAAAGTTGATTTTCTCTGTCCTAAATTCGACCTATCGAGGAAATAACAATAGCGCGAAGAGACGCTGGTAAAAACAATTTTCAAAATACAGTAGTGCCGCGATTATTATCAAAAATTAATAATTAATTTAATAACCAATTAATTTCATCCCTTCCTACACATTTCAGCAGCTTTTGCTTTTTATAGCTCTACATATACAGGCTGTAAAGATCTTGACTTCTATTTTAGCTTTACATCTATCCTTATAGTTCAGTTATCCTTGCATTGTATTCTAAACAGTCCCATCCCAAAAATTTTGGATTTTTTAAAAGTCTTAAGGCTTTTTCGAAAACAGTGTTAAAGGAAACAAAACTTTATTCAAAACGGTATCTTCAACGTTTTAGTGACTGTAATATTTGTTTTAATTTTTTAAAAAACAGACCCCAAAAAGTAGACCCAGGGTTTTTATTCGGAGTTTAGTCATTTGTGTAACTTTTTTAAATCAAACCATCACATATATTACAACGCAATTTTACTAAAATTTCGAAGGAATGCAAAAAAAGCATGTTTAACAAAACAGAAAGAGTTGGTAAAATCATACCAGTCGTTAGGCCTACTATCGTCTGTATTTACGTTTTGAATCAAGCTTTTTGTTTATTTAAACACTTGCCAAAAAACATTACTAACCTATCATTGTATACAACTATTGAGTCTACCAAAATGAATGTTTGAAATTGTAATCATATCGTTCTTTTTATGAATTTTTAATTTATGATTATAAAACTAATTCTCATAAATTAGATTTTTATGTACAGCAAATAACGATAACCAATCTTAAGGAAATATGTTTAACGTAATTCATTTTGATCTGTACATAAAAACTGAAGACAATCTATACTTGAAAACTATTATGGGCCTTTTAATACCAACATATTTTGCCACCAGTGTTTCCATTAGCCTGCATATTTTGTGAGCACAAATTTTTATGAAAAATTCAATGTTTTAGCGTAAAACGCTTGCATGAAGTAAAGTTCTTTTGTTTGTGTCGTACGGAGTAGCTAGGTCAGTTAAATATTAAATAGGTAGGACACGCTACCTTCATCAATATTAACGCTGCATCAATGTGCCACCATCTTCATTTGGCAATTCAAGTAGGCTAAATCATGGCACCAATCCAAAAAAAATTACTGGTCTTTTTTTCTACAAATTTTTAGCAATTTCCATTCGAAAAAGAGCTCCATATTAAAAGGGGAGAGGGAGGGAGGGAGAGATACCACCAAATTTTGTTCAGCTTTGATTCAATGTTAGTACAAAAATTGATTTTGATAATTTAGACAAGTTAGATACCCAGCAAAAACTGTTGGAACAGTTTCAGGATAGTGGTAATTTTAAATTCTTAAGGAATCATAATTTTTTTTCTGAAAATCTAATTTTAATAACACAGCGTTAGAAACTGCATAATTTAACATTTTGTATTTGTCTTCAGGGTTTGAACTTTCAAAATAATTTGCTAGTACACTAGGCCGATACGCAGATTTTAATGCTGATTTTGATGGTGAAATCAGGTTTAAAAAAAAGTTAAGATACAAATTATTTTGTGAAATATTCGTTTCAATCACATTATCAAGACAGCTGCATTCAACTATTTTATTTAAACTTTATATCAAAATTCTTAAAAACACAATAAAACATATAACAATGTTGCAGAACATTGTACAGGACAAACACGAAGCAATTTCAAAGACGTATTAAAAAACAAATAAGGTTTCATGTGTAAATGCATAAAAGTGTACATCCAGTATTAGAGCAGACAGTCAAGCGACAATAAAAGCTGACCGTTCCGTAGAAATCTCATACAAACTGGTATTAGATTTTCTCCATGCTCTTTTAAGTGTTAACATGATGCACTTAGGAGCCTCCAAGATTGAGGGAAACAAAAAAAACATAAATAATAATCAAATAGCTGCTTTTCACCCTTTAGGGCCAGAAGTAGTGTGCGAGATCAGTCGGGCCTACAGTAAGGTTTGCGAACTGATGATGGAGACAATTGTAACAGATCGCTGGCCAGGGATCAGACCTTGCATCGACAAGACATTGCTCAGTTTAACAGAAGTCCCTCAAGCCATTAATTATATTACTAAAAATGGACACATCTGAAGTCATTTAAACAAGTTGGGATTTCCTAAAGTCAAGCCTAATCGTACGTGTGGACAGAAACCTGAAAACATAACACATATACTTTTCAAGTACGAAGCCCTGAATACAAAATAAGGAGACCAACTCAGCTCAACTACTGAATCTTCAGAGTTCAGCTCAACCAGGCAACGATTTTCACTCTACACGATTCCAGAGCTTGTTAGAGGCACTCGCATGTTGGAGTTCAATAAGCATAAATGTTTTGGAGGCCACCAGAACCTTAGTATCATTCTCTTTTATAAAACAAAAAAATTGAAATGCACCTTTAATTAAAAAGGCTAGCTACTCTTTAAAGTAGGCTTATCTATATTTTTCCTGATTTTATTAAATCATAATAATTAAGAATTATAAATAATGAAGAAAACAGATTGATATATCGACAACAGTACTAACTAGGTTTGAATCTGTGACTTTAGTGCTCTACAAGTCTGGATTGAAGTGTCATACCAACTAAATTATGAAGCTCCTGTCTATTCTATGTACTTTATATAGCTTGTGTAAAACAAAATGTTAAAAGCACTTGATAATAAAAAAAAGTAATTTATAGCCGTTATATTCTTTATGAAAATATTTTTATATGGATGTAGCTAATGTAAAAACATTAAAATTTAGTAGCCTAGGTCTCAGAATAAATCATATATTTCCATTCTATGTTTTTTATAATTTTCTTTGGTCAATCTGCATACCAGGCGATTTGTTCATTACCATAATTTTTGCACCAAAGTGCATTACACGCCCAATAGTAATAATACAAAATATAAAAGAGCGCAAACTACTAGAAGTTAGACAAAAATCTAAAATAAAAATGACAATCATAACCTAAGTATCTAAGAAGTCCATACTAAGACTATCGTGCAAAAGTATGTAACATGTTTTCCATTGCTAAAACGATTAATTAAATGTGTGTTATTAATAATGAAAATAATAAAAATATTTTAACCAAAGTTTGAACCAAAGTAATATGGTTGTGTGTGAAGAACCTAATACGGTTTTGTGATAAAATGTAGCCTTTTGCTTGTGACATGCATAAGCATGACACATGCATTGAAATGTTAATATTTCCTTAACAATTTCACAATTATTGCTACACTTGGAACACAAATACGGAACTTTAAAAATACTGTGGTTTATAAGGAAATCAACAAGATTGTAATCCCAGCCTAAAATGACAAAAAGAGACAAACCGCAAAGTTCACAAATAATAGTTGCTATGCTTTAACCACCCCTTAACATGTAAGAATTATGAATATGATAGTAATATACGAATGCACTGAAAATGACAGTCAAAAGATTTTGGCTAGTAAAATTTATTGTACTCTATATGATGTAAACAGCTATGTCACAAAACAATTCCATTAAAAAAATGCATAAAATTGTATCATAAGAAATTTAATCTTCTGCTGGTGAATATCGTTTAATTCAATAGTAAAACATATAACAAAAAAAATATAAAAATTGTTACTTTAGTAGGCCTAAATGACCCGAAAGTGCAGAAATACCTATATTTAAAATTATGTTTAAAAATAGCCTAATCATGGTCCAGGGCCTGTATTGTTAAGATTTTTTTTACAGTAATATCCATTTTAGTCAACTTTATGCCAGTTAGACTAATGAATACTATGGATCAGTGTTAATACTTACGGCATTGACTGAAGTCTCGAACCTATAACCTTGATAACTGAGAGACGCAACAGACTGACCCGAAGTCTTAGCTACTTCAACCACCAAGCACAAAAAGAATTTAGTCTAATTCTAGTTCACTCTTAAAACACCGAAGTTGATTTATAAAACTGATAACACAGTGATTTTAAAAGTTGTAAAAGTATTTAATGTTGTTGTAGGCTAAATTTATTATTGTATTAATGACAGATAATTTTTAAATTTATAAATATTTATGAAACTAAACTCCAGCTTACACAATATTATTAATATTAATAATTACATACATTATTAACAATTAACATGGCCACTATAAGTTAAAGTTGTTTTACAAAAATATGATAACATATTAATAACAATAACAATAGTGTACTCAAGTCGAACAGCCTTTTAGGTTATACAGATAGGTCCTAATATTTTTAATCTAAAAACATATGAATTTTTTATGGGGGACGATTCGTCGATCATTGATTGTGTTTTGGCCTTCCTGAGACGCTTGCATATATATCAATATATTTAATTTTTTCCTTAGTTTTTATATATTTTTTATAGTTTATATTCTTGTTAACTAGTTTTAGGGAATTTTATTATTTCATAATATTTATTATCTTCCTGTTTAATTAGGACCCCTTTACAGTCCACCTTTATATTGTTTTGTTTTTAAGTTATTTATTCTTGTTATAAATGTTATCTAGTTTGTAAGTGATGTTAAGTTTTATCGCTCTGTTGTTTCTTTTCTTTAGTAGTTGTGTTTATGCGATGATTGCCTTAATGTGCTTTTCGCCTTGAAAAAAAAAAATTGACATTTGGAGTGTAAAGTTTTTATATCCATAAATTTTCAAAAACTTTAAATAGTATATTTAATTCACAAATAATTAAATTAATTACTATATGAATCAATTAATGTAAGAAGTGCATTGCAGTCATAGGCTTTAAGATATGGAACTGTATCATTTCTTGATTTTTAAAATGTAGGCCTAAAGAAAAATATGGGTTCAATTAAATAATCTTTATAAAAAAAAGTTTCTATCATTTTACACAGAAAAACAAATAGGTTACTTTTATGGTACAAAATTATTAATTTTCCAGTCATGCTGTTTGTGAAAATATTATGTCCTATCTGCCTAAACTAACTTAAGAGACTGGTTGCCTAACATTTTATACAATTTCCTGCAGTAATTTTATCATTTACAGTATTAGTGACCTTCACACAAAAGTATTTTGGTTTAAAACGCAAGTTTGTAATATTTACTTTTATCATCTTCACTTAGTTTACTCATATTTGGATTATTACCTTTAAGCATTCAACAAAACACTTATGTGAAAGAAAAAATCAAAAATTATGTTACTACCTTTCACGCTATATACCTAGTATTGGTTAGGTTATATAGGTACTGTTCCCTTTTTTCTGTCTTCTGTAATTTTTTACTTTTAATATTTAGGATTATTATTTATAGACATTAAATAAAGCATTTTGGCGGAAAAAACAAAAAAAAATAGCGGTACCTCCATTAATTATAATTGGATAAAAGACCCCCCCCCATTATTCACCCATAGTTGGATAAAAGACCTTTTAATGACTTAAACTAGGCTTCTATATAAATATTCAATTTTATTCTGATAACAGACTAAGAGTACTACGAGGCTAGGTTATAGATATATCAAAATAAAAAGATATGGCTATGCTAGGCCTACCATTATAAATGAAAAAAATTATGAAGATAGTAGTTGAATTATTTGAGTACAAAATTAAATACAATTTGAGCTACCAAAGTTATTTTTTTATAGTAGGCTATTTCAATTAATAACATTAAAAACTTAGGAATCAGATTTAGCCTAACTGCTCTCCTGGGGACTAAAACTTTTAAAAAGCTTTTATATTTGTTTACTACATAAATAAGTAAATAATATAACTTACGTGACATTAATGCAGTTGTGTTAATTAATCCAATTATAAATTATCCATTGATTTGATAGTAAAGTTGAACAACACAAAAAACACTTTTAAAAACCCTGTAATATTGTTGTGAATATTCAATATTAGGAAAACAATATTTTTTTAATCTTTTGTTCACTTTATGGGTGTATATTCCGAACTGGGCTGACCGTTATAATTTCTTAATTAATTCACTAACTATACACAACACAACAAAACTACCGTATTATGTTTACACAAATATAACAGTCGCAACAACATTAATTCACAACATAAAAACTAATTTAACCCGCAAATTACTACACCAGTCAACAACCATTGCAGTCAACAACCCGAACCGAACCGAAACTCACCGGCTTTGCACCCGCCAGGTGGCATGCAAATCGCTTTCAAATGCCACCAACTATTGAAAAATAAAAATGTTTCCTTTAATAATAATAATAATTATTGGCAAATACATTGATTAAACCAACAAAATTAATAAAATTATAGTCTATAACATTTTCTTAGTAGTAAAATTGCCTCAACAAATACGGAAAGGATTTCTTTTTTCAAGGAACCACTTAGATAAAATTAAATATATTGTAGAGCAATGTATAAATATTATATTATTAAAAAGTAAATACATAAGAATGCTTTATTAATTTTCAGTAAAAATGTAAACTTTGAAAAAAATTCATCTTAATATTACGTCAAATTATCTACAGGGTATTTTATTTCTTCTTTTTCTCTAAAAAATGTTTCTAAAATGGTTTATATTGGTTGGCAAAATGAAATAAATGTAGCCACACCCCTGAGGAATTTGCTGAATATTGAACGCTTACGCTATCTATCGACAAAAATTGAAAACAAATATTGGAACGTGTGGATTTTAGCAGATTCATTTTATTGAATAGTTATTATCCATTTATGGTACAGCACTGATTTTTTTTTAGCATTGTTTTGGTTAGCCATGTCGATCTGAACCAAAACCAAATTAGTTTAAAGGTATAATACTAAAAATTATTAATCGAAGTACCACTTTTTTATACTATTACACTTTTTTCATTTAATATTATGAACTTCATTACCAAAATCCTAAATGCAGAATTTAATGAATCAGTTGTATAGTAATTTTGAATCTATCCTCAACACACTCAACACACACACACACACACACACACACACACACACACACACACACACACACACACACACACACACACACACACACACACACACACACACACACACACACACACACACACACACACACACACACACACACACACACACACACACACACACACACACACACACACACACACACACACACACACACACACACACACCACCACCACCACCACCACCACCAACTCTATGTAGCTTTACAAGTAACAGTTTTTCAGTGTTCATGTTCTTTTCATTTCAACAATTTTTTAAACAGATCCTCGATGATTGATATTTTTAATCATTTGAATTACCTTTATAGATTTACAGATTAAATAAAGGAAACAGTTTTTAAGAATAAATTAATTAGTTTTAATACAGTTTTTAATATTGTAAATCTAAACATATACTTATGTAATAAATATACTTTATGTGACGAAATATTTTCTGCTCCAAATTGAAAAACAGGTCCAAATAATTTAGGGAGGGCTGATAAACGGTGAAGTAAGCGGAAAGAAAACAGAACGTCTACACAAATCAAAAAATATTCAATGTTAAAGGTTCTTAAAACATTTCACAATTGTAACGTAGTAAATTTTGGTGGAGGCAAAATTTAATGTATCCGGTGGAGGCAGCTGATGGGTTTAGCGATACCACCATACCTCTAGCTCATACTACTCTCACTCATCTACTCAAGACACTATTCTGTATAGCCTGGCTTCCTCTAAAATGTAAAGCGACCTGTACTGATGGACACCGGCCTAATGGTGTTTTAATGGAGTCTTGGCATAACTGGCAACCTCCCAGCGCACTTGAGCTTTACACATGCATGCGAGGCTCTGTGTGGATGGACATAGAATGTAAATGGAATGACCTGGAACTCACGGCACAACAAAAAGCTGGCCTAATGGGGCAAAACCTGCATGATTAAGATCAATAGTAAGGGGAAAAAATATAAAGGGATTCAACAGAACAAGTACCTGCAAACCCCTCAATAACTAATTTGAAAATCAGCAATTAGAAGTGAGGGAGTTACCCACCTTGAATCCTGTCCAAATCCTATAATTTATGAAAATATTAGGACTGGAGGAGCCACTGTAACAGAGCAACTCAGGAATATAAAGGCACAATTGATCTACAAAGGTCGCAGTGCAATAGTAACCCTAGAAAGTCATTCATTCATTCAACGTACTAATGTAAGCATACTTGCATACCATACTACAATCCTGATGTACAAACCATTAAATATTTTACCTCAACAATAAAATTTAATTAATCAAAAATATGTAATGGAGAAAACTGCAGAATCATTTTGACAATTTAAGTCAAACCTGTGTAAATAGTTTTAGAAAAGATGGGAGCATTACATAAAAATCCTGACAAACCAAAATTGAATTCTGAATACGGAAGGAATACTACATCCAAGCAGTTATGAGATCGGCTGAACACTTACAAAAAAGATATAATGAAAAGAGAACTTTTAATTTTTTCGTTTAACAAGAAAGACCTACACTTTAAAGTGAGACAGTTAGCTGTCCCATGGCTCATGGACAGCGGGACAACTTCATAAAAAGCTGGACTGTCTCCTACAAAACATACACTGCAATATTTATTTATACAATTCTCATTACATATTCTTCCATCTGTACTATGTGTTCATTATTTGTTCTAAAAAAATTAACATAATACATTGTACGGTTTTAAAAATTGTTGATGAAATATTCATTTTTTAAACAGTTTGTTTGGAAATTTACCATCAATCGAGAACAACAGTTGATTCGTTCTCTCAAATTATGAACTTGACGATATCTATCAATATTTGTACATCCTTCTTCCCCAAATTCTTAGTTAAACCACTACTAATTCTGCAATTCCTTAAAGTTCATAAATCCAGTACTATTTAATGTCACCCCTCTCCCATATGGGATAAATGTTTTTCCTTAGTAAATTTACTACTATGAATACAAAATTTAATTAAAACCAGTTCACATGTTCCATAGTTATTTTTGAACTTATATTCATTCTCTTTTATACCAATAAATGGGGCAATATCATGAAAATGTCTTCATTTAATTTAGTTAATAAACTAGAAACCAATATTCCAGAACTTAATTTTTTTTTCTTTTTATGTAACAGTTGTTATAAATATTATACTTTTGTTACCATGGAAATCATAATGAGAACTTAATTATTAAATAAGAATTTTTTTTTTAACGTCCGGCTATTGTGCACACTTGGGCTAATGCAGACGATAGGATGATTTATAGCGTATGAAAATGCCAAGCCTGACCGGGAATCGAACCCGGGTCCTCGGGGTGAAAGCCCAGTACGCTATCAACTAGGCCACCAAGGCGGCTTATTAAATAAAAATAAACATATAAATCTTAATATATAAAAGAAGTCTTGATTGACTGACTGATTCATAATCAATGCAGAGCCAAAACTGTTTTAGCTACTTAAAATTTTCAGGGTACATTTATGTTACCGTATAGGCGAGCAATAAGAAAGGATTTTGCAAAAATTTGATTTTAACGCCATTAAACTACTTACCCAGTCCAACTTTAATAATCAACGTACAGCCAAGACTATAATAGATAAAGATTTGAAATTTTCAGTGTTACCACCACATATAGGGGTGCACTGAAAAACGATTTTCCAGTATTCAACCCCTAAAGAGGTAAAAATGAGGTATAACAATTTTTATTGAAAAAATATGTTTTTCATCTGACCTTCTTAAAACATAATATAGTCACTCTTAAATATAAGTAATGAAATATATTTTTCACCATTTCCCAAAACACATTCTCTAAAAAAAGGGGATAGAAAATGTAGAAAAGGAGTATACAATTTTGCATTAAAAAAATATTTGTTTTGGATCGTATATTCTAGAAATATGCTATGAAACGCAAATAATGAAACACATATTTCAACATTTCTCCGAATTCATTCGCTAAAAAAATAAAAATGTAAAAAGAGGTATAATGGGAGAAAAATGAGTGTTTTCATTGCAGAAAAATATTTTTATCGGCTTTTCTTAAAAGTAAACAAAATATTCTAAAACACAAATTATGATACACATAATTCAACATTCCCCCCCCAATTCGTCTCCTAAAAGAACAAAAATATAAAAGAGGTATAAATGTTTGTATTGGAGAAAAATATTTTTTATCAGATTTTCTTAAATTCGAATGGAACACGTTTGAAGACAATAAAATAACATATTCAGGTTATAATATCTTTTCATATTCACTGTAAAATAATCACGAGTTTAGATGATCACGCTTTTATTAACATATTTTTTATGTTTCTAAATAATTATATTTCTGAAACAGTTTGAGTTTCGTGGACGAAGCTGCTGTGGGAATGCTAGTCTTAATATATGTTCGATTCTTTTGTCTGTAGCTTTCGAGTCGGGCGTTCTGTGGAATAGGAAGAAAGTTTGTTTAATGTTTTTCTCGTCCTTTTATTTAGTGACTGTCTATTAGAGCTTCCATCGTGGTACCCCGTATGGGGTGCAGCTACCCTCGCGATACCCGAGTCTAACACACACTTACACTTACGACTTTAACACTTTACACTCACACTTACATTTAGGGAGGCGATAATAGTCCCAGTGTGCTTTTCGCCTTAAAATAAAAAAGCCATCGTGGTAACACCCCGACTCGGAGCTTTGAAATGAGCGCCGATCCTGACTTCTTGATCACTTTTTCAGAAATCGTTAAAAATTTATATTCTTTAATTGCATAGCTTGAAACATTTATATTGTGTACTATGATTTTAATAGCCGTGGTACCCAGGAAAATCCATTCAGCAGTTTCAAAATGGCGGCCACTTTAAAGCGTAAAAAAATAACTTTTCCTTACCTTTTTTGAAAACTCTGTTTTACTATTCTTTTTATATTATTCTTCTTTTCTGCTAGGATTATTGTCACTATGTTCAGTATAATGATCTGCCTTCCCTAGTTTCGTCAATTCTACTTTCGTTGACGCGTTTCGGAGAACCTCCATCTTCAAAAACTATATACTTTTCTATACTCAAAAGTATAGATATATTTTTTGAAGAAGGAGGGTCTTCGAAACGCATCAAAGAAAGTAGAATTGACGAAGCTAGGAAAAGCAGATCATTATACTGAACATAGTCTATTTTAATATTGTAATCAGTGTTGAAATCGACGTGAATTGGCATTTTTTTTTAAATTTTCATGTTCAGTTGAAATGGAGTTCAGGATTCATATTTGTATTTTCAGTGTAATTTGTTAAAGTACTAGTACAAAGTCGGGTGGCCATTAAATGCGGAGTGGAGATGCGCTGATCGGAGCATATTCAAAACCATGAATTTAGATGATCACGCTTTTATTAATATATTTTTTTATGTCTAAATTATTACATTACTGAAACAGTTTAAGTTTCGTCGGTGAAGCCGCGACGGGTAATGCTAGTATAATTATAAATTAGGCATTATAAAAGCTACTTTGCTGTTAGTAAATATATTTTAAATCAGAACAATGAATCGATTAACCTGAGTATATGGTTTAATATCTGTAAGTTGCTAAACATTTCAGGCAGCCATATATACAATTATTTTGCTTTATGTATTAGTGTAGATATAATTTATCATTATCTCTATTAGACTATGATTAATGATTGTTTTGTGTGAATTTTTAATGTCTAAAATATTTAACTGAACCCTGACATATACACAAGCAAGCTACATAAACTTTTAATAATTCTTCAAAACAGATTGTGGAATCAGATTTTCAAAAATGTTAAAGTTAAAAAAGTCATGAATTTTAATGCGGTCAGGGTTCATTTTTATTTATTTATTTATTTTAAGTACAGCAATGCAGGTGATCATTTAGGCCTGTGTGTTGCAATTATTAATTCACTCACATACTTATAACAATTGAAACCAGAAAAAAGTTTCTATCAAAAGAAGCAGAAATTAATGTTTCAAACTAAACTGCGATTTTAGTTTTTTCTTTAAAACTAATTATTGAGTTATTGATATTTTTCCAAAAAGAATTTATGTGAATGAATTCATTAAATGGTGAATCATGAGAGTTGATCGATAATATCGAAAAACGTCTGACAAATATTAATAACAAGTACTCTGTAACAATTTTAAAAATAGAAATCAATAAACTTTCAGATTTGGTTACTAGAAGCAGCACCTATCAGACTCTGAGAGAAATGATTAACACAGAATTGTGTATAGTGTTCGTCATTACTATAAGAATTTAGGCAAAATAATAACGTTATAATAAAAATTAGGCAACAATTCATGTAGTTTCAAAATACGAGTTCATTTTTGAGTTGTCAAAGTTTTTCATTATTTTTAGTAAGGCGTAAAGTCTTTTACTGCCATCTTATGGACGAAATCTAAACTATACAGATTTTTAATCTATTCTGCATAACCGACTTTCAAATTGAATAATACTGCTAATACCAAAATACTAATTCCCATTATTACTTCATTTACAGAAAATGAATAGAAACTGAAATGAACGTGCAGTAATATATTTCTTTTAAATATTTTCGTTAATTTTTTATTGTTATTAATGTAGTAAACATATAAATGCTTTCAATTATTTTAGGTTTATTAATTTTTAGCAACTCAATAGAGTGGTTGACTGATCTACGAACAGTCGAAACTATATTAGCTGAAGACTTGTGATGTAGGGATGCAATAAAAAACGATTTTTCAATATTCAACCAAGGGGTAAAACAATTTTACTGGGAATAACATGTGTCTGAATATATCTCCTTGAAACGTAACATAATTTTTTTAAAAACGCAAGTAACGAAATACATTTTTCATCATTTTCCAGAATTCTTCCCCTAAAATGTTTAAAAGATAATTGAAAATGTACAATGGGAATATAAAATTTTTGCATTGTAAAAAATATTTTTTTCGTATATTCTGAAACACGTATTTCAGCATTATTTCTAATTCATCCCCTAGAACAATAAAAATTTAAAAAAGAGATATAAATGTTTGTATTGCAGAAAAATATTTTTGTATTGGATTTTCTTAAAATTAAACATAAATATTGAAACACGTAATTCAACATTTTCAATAATTCATCCCCTAATAGGATAAAAAGGGGTTAACTTTGCCCTGATCGATAGAATCAACGTACAACTATAACTATCATACTTAGAGGCTAGAAATTTTGAAAATATTTCATATCGTTACATGAGTGTGCACTAAGAAAGGATTTTATAAAATTCAATCTAAAAGCGTAAAAAAGGGGTACAAAACATATTTTCCAACAACGTGAACAAAGCCGCGACTGGTGATACTAGTATGTCATCGCCCAACAACATAGGAACTGAATACACAAACTAGTTCCGTTTACTAACACCAAATCACGCTAAAAATCCGCGTACTTCTTTCCGGCTTGAAAACAACCAAAGCCTGCGAAACCTAATTCACTGCCGTCAACCAATACTCACTTCCGATTGGTTCGCAGTGCTCGCTCTGTACTACGCCGATAGAGAAGTACGGTGATTTTTAGCGTGTTTGTTTAGGTGTCAGCGAACGGAACTAGGTTGTGTAACTCAGTTCGTATGTTGCTTAGGCGATAAAAAGTAACAGTACTATAGTACAGTAACTGTAGTTGAACACTCTGCCGCAAGATATCGTCAACAGCGAACGCTCTCATATTTCTCGTAAGGGCATTCTAGTACGTTTATATTCAATGCTATTACTACGTTCAGTATAATAATCTGCTTTCCCTAGCTTCGTCAATTCTTCTTTCGTTGACGCGTTTCGGAGAACCTCCATCTTCAAAAAACTATTTCTATACTCATTGATTACAGGATAGGTTAGGTATAGAAATAGTTTTTGAAGATGGAAGTTCTCCGAAACGCGCCAACGAAAGAATTGATGAAGCTAGGGAAGGCAGATTATTATACTGAACATAGTGACAATAATCCTAGCAGAAAAGAAGAAGAATATAAAAAGAATGTCAATGCTGTTGTTTATCCGTGATAACAGATATTGTTTCTTGGCAATAGTGGACCAGATATTGTGTTAAAATTTTAAAAAAATCGTTAGAGCTGAATTTGATATAAACAGCTGTCACTACAAGTCCCGGATTTTGGGTCGGTATCCCGGTGTCTCGGATTTGTAAACCGAAGGGAAAATGTGATTGAATTTACACAACATTGTTGGCGGTGGTGAGTCTGACATCAATTAAATCTAAAAAACATTCGAATTCAACTTCTGCGATCACTTCTATACGGCAAATAAATCGGGTAATTCATGACAAGCAGTTGTAACTGATCATACTGTTAAACATAACCTCACTTCTCAGTTCCTCAGTTTGTACTTCTAAAGCAATCTGATAAAGCATCGATGACCATCGAGTGTGTTAAAGCATGTTCCGAATAGTGCTTGAAATACAGGTACAAACACTGATGACTGGTATTTTAAAGAACAGTAGGGGATTCGGTGGTCGATGTGGCTAAAGCACCGGTCAGTTTGCTGCGTCTCTGAACTGCGCACCTTATGGTGCTTATTGTAGCCGCAGTTACACTCGTTGCTTTTTCCTTACCGTTAACGCTGATCCATTGGCCTCGTTAGTCCAACTGGCATAGTTACTGTCATTGTTACTATAATTGTTACTGTCATTGTTACTATAATTGCTACTGTCATTGTTACTATAATTATTACTGTAATTGCTACTGTCATTGTTACTATAATTATTACTGTAATTGGTACTGTCATTGTTACTGTCATTGTTATTATAATAGCTACTGTCATTGTTACTGTAACTGTTACCGTCATTGTTACTGTAACTGTTACTGACATTGTTACTATAATTGCTACTGTCATTGTTACTATAATTATTACTGTAATTGGTACTGTCATTTTTACTATAATTGCTTCTGTAATTGTTACTATTATTTCAGTTCAATGTTTGAGATCAATGTGACAGTACATAGATACAAATTGTTCTTTAAATTAAAAGTTCGTGTTTAATTTGGTTAACATGAAACCAACCCACTCGTATAAAAAGTTCCGGATTTCTTCTTGGAATATATGGTCACAGTAGATATAACACACACGCACACACACGCGCGCGCGCACACACACACTTTAACGACCCCTCCTAAAAAAACGTGATCTAGATGTCAGGATCGGTGCTCATTTCAAGGCCCTTGGCTTAAACCTTACTACGATAGCTGCTCCGATTTGCCCCTTTGTCCAATGGAAATTCGCTGGAATGCATAACATTTGAAACAACGTGTTACAGAGGGCGTTGCGCACAGACTCGAGTGTAGGTATGGATCGCGCTAAGTGAAAAACATTTCGGCCGAACGTATTGTACCAGACCGGAAGTGTACTCTGCAGTTCTTTTTGATTTCCGTTCTAATTCTCGTGCCAACGGTTTTTAGTTTCCAAGAACTCATCGGCAGTGAGATTTCCGCACTATATTTTTTTAAACGTGTTGCTATTGGTGGATATTTCCCGAATCCATGATGGCCGCCTGCCTTCTCGCTTATTCTTAGAATTTTGTCTTCTTATAATGTCTGACACCACCGTCCAGTGTCTCTTCTCTAACACTATCAGGGTAGTAATATTTTCAGTAAAATAAATTGTAGGCCTACAATGTTATTATAATCACGGCATGACGTGATGGAAGCGAATTTCCAAAAGTAAATGTTTTATCTCACCCTCTTTTTGAAACTATGATTTCACAATCATAAACAGCGTTAAATTCTGCATACATTAACACTTTAACTGCCTCAAACGTACTGAAAATAAATTTGAGCCCTGACCACCGTGTTATTAAATTTCCGCCGCCTCGGTGGCCTAATTGATAGCGTAATGGGCTTTCACCCCGAGGACCCGGGTTCGAATCCCGGCCAGGGCTTGTCATTTTCATACGCTATAAATCATCCCATCGTCTGCATTAGCCCAAGTGTGCACAATAGTCGGACGTTAAACACAAAAAAAAAAAAAAAAAAATTATTAAATTTCGTAATTTCAACTGACTTTGAGAAGCTAACGCTATGTAGTTTTTAATGCTGTTTGCGATGATGTAATTCGATTTTCAATATATTTTCTAAAAATAGTCACGGCTTTAAAAACAATTTAATCGACCGCCATTTTGAAACTGTTGTACGAATTTTGCTGGTAAACGAAACTTGTATATTACCAAAATCGTTTTTTGTGTCAATTTTTAAACAAATAGGACTAAAATTGTTATTTTGGGAGAGCGCGCGCACGCGTACGCGTATTTAAAAATTTTTAAACAGTCAAAATTTGAATTAGAGATCAGGATCGGTGTTCATTTCAAGGCCTTGGGTCTGGGTTCTTACCATGTTGGCCGCTCCAACGGCTTATTTTACAGTGGTAATTAGCTATAAATTTAAACAATTTTTTTTAATAAGAAAATGTTAAAACGTTATCCGACATTTACGTGAAAATGTTTTAGTGTGTAACTAATTGCCTATAACAACAAATGAAGGGGCCAGACATAAAAAGCATGAGATTATTTAATGATCCAAGAAAATCATACAAACTTCGCCACATTAATTTTTTGTCCAATTTCTATTGTAACGCGAGCTATTTAAAGCGGCAATCATGGTAAGACCCATGATCAACTTTCAAGACCCGGGGACCTTGAAGTGAGCTTCTATCCTTCCTTCTAGATCACATTTTGATGGTCTACTTTGAATAAAAATTGTCACAAAATTCGATTAAAGTAATAGTTCGGACGAGTTCGTTACTCGGCAAAATTTCTAAAAGTTTCAAAATGGTTGCTACTTAAAATTATTAAAAATTCATAACTTTTTAAAATATTTTTTTCAAATTTCCTACCAATATCGCAATCAGAATTGCAATTACTGCAAAAATTAGCGTTTTAAATTCTCAAAAATCGTTGAAATTAAGAATGATTTGACGGCGGTCAGGGTTCATTTTCAAAGTTTTTTTTTTTAAACTTTAAAAATGTCAGAATACGCAGCTGTTTACAATGGTGAAATCACATTTAAAAAAAATTTTGATATAAAAAAATGTGTTTTTGGAAATCCGTTTCCATCACGTCAGCGAGACAGCTGCGCCCCGCGGTTATTTCTTTACAAGCGACTCAAACATATTTACAGGTACCTAAACAATAGCAATAGGTGTCATTCTTCCCGATTCCGTTAAAGCAGGTCTGTTTCTTTTTGGGGGGTAAAATTTTCAAAACCACTTAGATCAAACACGACCATAACTTGAACAGTGTTACAAATTTAAGACTCACAGTAGGGGATGCAAACAGTCAGGATCGGTGCACATTTCAAGCTCCCGGCTCTGGGTCTCATCATTATGGCCGTTCCGATAGCTCATTTTCTAATTAAAGTTCGCTAAAAATTTCGGTAGGAAACAACCAAACTGTATCTCCGTTCCCGCCCCTCCCATCCCCGCCTGGTCATGCAGAGTGCAGGAATGGGAAGGAAACCCAAGTCTCCAGAGTCAACAGTCATTTCCCCGCTTCCTATCCTGTCTGCTGGTCAGTGTTTGTGCACAAGCAACTCGGTGTATGAAATACGCAGTGTTGTGTGTTCAGTGCGGTGTTTAGAAAAGTACAAAAACAATATTCGTTCATGCTGATTTTTATAAATACCCGAAACTATTTTTATACCCTTTAAAAAGATTTTATTTTTGGTGGAAAGGACGTATATGTGTAACGAAAATAAACAAAAAGTTTAGGATGACTTGTAATATGTGATATTGTCGAAGTAATTTTAAATTTTGACTAAAAATTTGTAACAAAACAAGCATAAATTCGATTACAGCTTAATAATATACAGCGGCAGAAAGTGAATAACAGAACACAATAATATGAAAACAATGTTGAAAATATGTATTGTTTATTATTTAAAACTACACTGGTTTAGGTTAGGTTTCAAATTAATATACATTACTAATAGCATATATCTTACCTGAAAAACTTTTATGATTCAAAAATCAAATACAAAATCAGTTTTGGTTTAATATTATCAGGTTATGCTTTATAAACAGAATGTTACCTGCTTGTGTGCTATTCTTAGAATGTTTTATTGTGCTGCAACTGGTACAATTAAGAAATCTTAAAAATCGGACTAGAAATTTGTGTAAATTTAAAAACATCGGAGAATCACATTGTTACAAAACAATTAAATGGTTGATTACTCCAGCTCAATTTATCCAGCCCTTGTATAAAATGGTTTCTATATTATTAACGTTAAATAGGTGCAGAAAAATTTAGGTAGTTTTATAGGCTATTTCTTTACCTAAATAACTGGTTAGTTCTTAAGTCCTAATACAATTTTTGAAATTTATTTTATAATTTTATGAAAATATTATTCATAGGCTATTTTTTGTAAACATGTTTCTCGTTTTAATTAAAAATTTTAAGGCCTATAGTTTGTAAATTTAACAGTATTATTAATTATACTGAGTTTATGTAAGTATTGTGTAATTATTAAAATGTTTTACAACTAAATAAACCTTAATGGACATGGCTATAACTGAACTAGGTTAGGCCTGTACATACGGATTTTAAACATATAAAACTATTTGCAGATCTAGCACCAATTGTTTCTTTTAGATTATTTTTTACTGAAATACAAGTAAATTAAGACAATTTGCTTTTTATAAATGCTTTAATTTTCTTAACCACTCTTTATTTGATGAGTGGGGGGGACTAAAAATTATAATTTTATAGACTTAAAAAGTAGATACGGAAATTAAATTTGTTAGTTAACGTTTGGTACAAGTTTTGTAAAATTTATGAAACACTCACCTAATTCTTTTTGGAAAGTATTTTGGAAAATCAACACAACTAAAACACTGTAAAATTTACGCTGTTTATTACACAAAAAATGGCGGAATTGGCGGTAATCTGAATTTACTTAATGCCAACTAAAAATTCGTAAAATCAATTAGTCAACTGAAAATTAATGTTTATATTATATAAATATTAATTATAATATAATGTAAAAATATTGATTAAAAGTTAATTACAATTCAAGTTTACTGTTCAATAACGTTTTGGGAACATTCTATTGATACTTGTGTCATACATTCAGGCCTTGTCTTGTGATTTTCATGTTTTATATAATTTATATAAAAAACATAAATTTTCCAATTAATGATACAATAACTAAGCTACAATTTATTGATTGAAACCAAAAACGATTATCTGGTCCCAATTTGGGAGCACGGGTTTTTTACAAAACTATTTTCACATTTTCTGTACTGTATTTATATAGCCTAATTGAAATATTTTTCAAAGTAAAAATGAAATTCTGTACTACAGCTATAATTTTTTAAAATTAAAAATACAATCAATTATTATAATTATGTTTTTAAAAATAAATTAGACAATATAATAAATACAATTTTGAAAAAAATAAATATTTTATTAAGAGTTCGATCAATTAAAGTATAAAACGTAATAAATTTATTAAAATTTTACAAAATAAATGTTTTTTTTCTTTTTCGGGGCAAAAATTCAGCCCTACAGTAGCACCGTCTAGTTTTTTTTACCGTAACTAAATCGGTGTTTTTAATATTAATTTTTTTAACTTCTATGGATAACCGTCAATTCCTAAACTGCTGCGTTGTGATTGGTTTCATTATCAAATCGCTTTTCGTTAGTTCGTTGGACAACTTGGAAAGAAAAGGAAGACGGTATTTTGTCTTTGAAACGGTTTTGTTAATTTGACAAAAAACGTTTTTAACTTTAAAATTATTAGTGATACCGTTTTATGTAATGTTAGGGCAGTATTATTTTTTTAAATATCGATCGTAATTTGATATATTTTTTTTGTTAAACTATTAAAACAAAACTGTACTCTATCCCACCAAACAAGCGTCACCTAGGTAAGCCATACTTATAAGTTAAGATTATTGTTTAAAAAAAAAACGATACAAAAATTTATGAAAGTTTTATTTATATTATCAATTTTACTGGTATACATGATATTTTTTATAAATATTTCGTATTGATATTAAAATCGATGTTAATATAAATTTGTTAAGTTCTGTTGTAGACACTTAATTCTAAACGCCATTCCCCACCATTTTTTGATACTTGTAGATTCTTAACAAATTACAATTTCACTTTAATTGTTGTGTAGTAATAAACTGGTATATTATGTTTAATTTTTAGTAAATAATATAGTGCCACTGGTAGTGATATTTTAAAATTGTTTCTATAAATATTACAAGCATTAGAAAATAGTAATTGATATTGAAATATCGTTGTTAATATTGTTTTAAGAACTGTAATTTATCTATTTGTATAGATGGTCAGCCATCTTGAATAGTGGAAGAGTCCATTATGGTATGTAGGCTTACAGTCATTGTAAGCTAGGGTAACCGATGCTAAGTTTTGAATTCATATAAGTCAAACTGATGTTGTTTAATTAATACTTATTAATATTAACATTCGGGTTTTTCTAACATAATAGTAAAATTAAATAGGCCTATTATAGACTTTTTTCTTGGCCAAGATTTGCCTATACAGGTGCCTGTATTTTTTAAAGAAATTAATTTATACTTTAATTGTTTGTAACATAAAATTTTTTGAAAATTTGTCTGAAAAACGAATAAAACGTTTGCTTTAAATTACTGGTGTTTTATTTTTTCAACATTCCTGCAACTATTTACAATGGTATAACTAATAATTTCAAAAAAAAAAAAAAAAACAAATAGGATAATTAGTGTTAAAAATTATAAGCCTGTATGAAATGTGCACTTTAATTTAAGCAATTACGAAACTAATCAATGAAAATATTACGGAATTCTTTCAAAAAATATTTACTTCAATGACAAAACATTTTTTGTGAAGAATTAATAAATCTTGAAAAAAAGTTTTTCTTTTATGTTCCATTATTAAGTTTTAAGAAATTGAGTTTTTTTATTACTTCCAATTAAGTATATTGATTTGTATTACTTTACAGATAAAAAGATGTAAATGTGCATTGTTGGTTTACATTTGATTGATGTAACTGTTTCTAGAGAAATAATTATTCCGACGTTTCATTGAAATCGTATCTACGATTTTCAAAAAGTTTTTCGCTCCAAATCTGAAAAGTTGATTTATAAAACTTCACAATTTTTTATACTTGTTCAATAGGTGGCTGTAGTTTTTATTAACGAATTCCCATTGGGAAATGAGATATTGCAGTGACCATCATTGTAAGATTAATACCCAAGACCTTGAAAAAAGTGCTGATCCCTGAATCACTTCTTGAAGGTTAGTTAAATTTATATATATATATATATATATATATATATATGTGTGTGTGTGTGTGTGTGTGTGTGTGTGTGTGTGTGTGTGTGTGTGTGTGTGTGTGTGTTGTAAATATAAATTTCATGATATATACGTGTGTGTGTGTGTGTGTGTGTGTGTGTGTGTGTGTGTGTGTGTGTGTGTGTGTGTGTGTGTGTGTATGTATATATATATATATATATACCATTTAAGAGAATGAAATCCCAAAGAGAGCAGGGGTAAAATGGACGGAGGAGCAGAAGAGGATCCATGGGGACAGGATGAGGGAGGTGTGGAGGATTAGAAGGAACAAGACATGAGTCGGAGTGCTTTGCGTGATCCAATGGGGTCTATATGCAAATAATAATAATAATATATACCATTTAGCTTTAAAATATTTCGAATAATAACAGAAAAATTTGTTTTCTATGTAAAAAAAGTTTACAGCACTGAAAGGGTTAACTATTAAACAATTATGTTTTGAAATTTATTGTTTTATATAGGACAACTAGATACAAACGTTTTTGAAATTCCAACATCAATACTCTATGCGAAATAAAACAAATAATAATTAATTATATTTTAAGTAATAATTTAGTTTTATACAGTTCTTTTTATATCTTGCAAAAATTGCTCATCATGCAGACTAGAAGTGAGTTATTTTCAAAAGGACGGTTGGTTCTCCATTATCAGCAACAAAGCTTTAGAGCTGTTGTTTTCCGTCAGATGTGTAACATTAAAGATGGTTTTTGTGTTGAAGTAAACAAATATTTGTGCTTTTTAAACTCTTAAACAAATATTGTGAATTTATTTTTCATTTAATTGCTTATTGCTTGTTCAGTGATATCTGTGTTTGCTAAACTTACACATGTCAAGGTTGTAGGTTCAATACTTCAGTTACTACTGTGAGTACTGTAAACTGACGGTGCACACATGGACAGATAGGTATGTATCATTGAGAAACCATGTGTAGCTTGTACAGGAAAGAGGGGGAAACTGCAGGTCAGAAAATTTATGATTGTGAGGCTTTTGCTAGTATGAGGCTAGGGGTTTTTGGTTTCCAGGACCCTTAGGCAGAAGAATGAGCTGCTCAGTGGATTGTTGTAAGTTACTAAGGGCATTAAGCTGCTAAACTAGTAGGCCTACTCAAAGGTGTATTTGTACCATGGGTCTGTTGACCGCAATGTCTAGGGTTGTATTATCACTTCCTCTAGTTTTTAATTGATCGCTCTAAGCCGTGTCCTCTCTGTTACTCCAATCTCTCATTCTCATTAGTATAACTAACGTATGGAAGTTAAAAAAAAAATGTATATTTATAATCTTATAGTAAGTTGTTTTTCAAGTTAAATTTGAGCTTTACTTTTTGTTAAAATGTACAGCCTAGTCATTATTATTTGTTAATTTAAGATTTTTTAATCTTCTCTCCACAGACAACAAGGATATATTTTCCTTGCCGTGTTATTTTCTCTTTATTTGTTTCGCCCAACTTTGGGATACACCAAATCAATCACTTTTTAATGATCTGTGCCTTCCTCGTAGCCCAGTATTGCTTCATTCATTGTGATCTTGCTTTCTTTGTCAGAGATTTGGATTGTTCGCTTGGATTTGACTTTGCCTTGGAACCGTTGTTTTTTGTCCATGGTTATTATTTTGGCTGTTCTGTCCATGAGCATAGATTAAAAGCCGTTTAATTTTATAATAAGAATATATTTTTATTTTAGAGAACAACCTACGTCACGAGTACAAGTCTGCAAAATGCTGCACCTCCCAACATCTGCTTGCATCATTATCTTCAACATCAACATCATCGTTCCAGTCTGCGGCTTTGTTGTAAAACTCAGGTACGCTTCACTTTTATTGGTTTTCCATGCTTATTACCTACTAGCTGTTACCCATTGCGATAAGGATATGTTTTCCTTGCCATGCTATTTTATAATAAGAATATATTTTTGTTTTAGAGAACAACCTATCTCAGGAGCACAAGTCTGCAAAATGCTGCACCCCCCAAGATCTGCTTGCATCATTATCACCAGCATCAACATCATCGTTCCAGTCTGCGGCTTTGTTGTAAAACTCAGGTATGCTTTACTTTTTTTTTTTTTTATGTTTTACATCCGACTATTGTGCACACTTGGGCTAATGCAGATGATGGGATGATTTATAGGATATGAAAATGCCAAGCCCTCGCCGGGAATCGAACCCGGGTCTTCGGGGTGAAAGCCTAGTACGCTATCCACTAGGCCACCGAGGCGGCTGCTTACTTTTATTGGTTTTCCACGATTACCTACTAGCTGTTACCCATTGCGGTAAGGATATGTTTTCCTTGCCATGATATTTTATAATAAGAATATATTTATGTTTTAGAGAACGACCTACCTCAGGAGCACAAGTCTGCAAAATGCTGCACCTCCCAACATCTGCTTGCATCACTATCATCAGCATCAACATCATCGTTCCAGTCTGCGGCTTTGTTGTAAAACTCAGGTACGCTTCACTTGTATTGGTTTTCCATGCTTATTACCCTTGATAACTGAACAATAGACCACAGCGCACAGCTGCAAGGTCATTCGCTATGATAGCCTCTCGCTCTCTACATTTCTGTCATTTTTTTTCCAATAGCTGGTGAGTAACTATTGTTTTCATTTTAATCTTGTGTTGTTTGGTGAAAAGTTGATTGTTAAAAAAATACTGCATATAAAATGTCTTCAAAGAGAGAACATTATGATGCAACAATGAAACGAAAAGTTATGTTATTCGCTGAACAAAATGATAACAGAGCTACAGAACAGGAATTATAGAGATGTTACCAGTATTTAAATATGTAGTTTCATTATCAACATAACTTAATAACTACTTAGTATTTTCAAGTAAGTACCGTAGGATATATTCTTTAATTCTGTTTTTTTTATGTCTGTCGCTGTATTACGTCTTAAAAATTATCTGCAAAAAACAATGCGTCTTATAATCAATGCAATATGGTATTTTAATAAATATATTTATTTATTACTAAAATAATGCTTGAAACAAATGTAAATTAATTAGATAAGCAAATTAGTGGAATAAAAGGGGTGATACCAACAGAGCTTTCTATGGGAGCTCTTCTCCTGCGGCAACTGAAGTTAGCTAGAAAACAGTTGGTCCATCTATTCAATTCTAGCCTCAAAAAACCAGAATGTAATAATAATGTGTTAGATCAGATTAGATTATATTCTAGAGGAAGGGCTAATTCAACCCCAGGCACTGCGATCGACTGGCCTATTGTGCAACTTACCTCTTAAAATATCTATTTCAGCAGGTTGGTGCCCCTAATAAGTTCCAGCAACCCACTGACTAGCTCACTCTGTTGAAGATCCCTAGGGTCTTGGAAACGAAAAACCCCTAGACTCTTACTAGCAAGAGCCTCAGAATCATAAATTATGTGACCTGCAGTTTCCTCCTCCTTCCTGCACAATCTACACACGGTTTCTCCATGGGACACACCTATACTGTTCATGTGCACCCTCAGACCACAGTGTCCTGTTATGAGCCCCATGATCCTCCTGAGTTGTGCTCTGCCCAGGACATCTGCTGCCCCTTTGATTCCTCCAGAAGGAACTTTGCTTAAGAGACGTTTACTATGGGAATGCCCATGAAGGTTGTCCCATCTTACCTGGTGATGTGTTGGTTTCAACCATTTATAACCCCAACTTTGTTTGATGAGTCCACCTTATAGTTTGACTGTAGTGGATTAGTCTTATAGCCCATTTCACAGAGTGGCAAATAGCAACCAAGCAATCAGCTGTTGGGTCACAACCAAACAGCTGATTTTATTTTCTCTCTTCATGTACATTTTGTTTGTTTGTTCTGATACATGTATTACATTTATACAACCAATGACAGGATACAGTGAATTTTGAAATAAGTTTACGTATTCTGTATTTAAACTTGTTATTTTATTTCAGGTTTTTTTGGTGTCTCAAGCCCAGAGCTTTGGACTTGAGGTAAGTGCTAGCGTAAACAACATGTCAGCTAAATTTGCGTCCATCATGCCTTTGTTTTTTTCACCCCTGCTTCACAGAGGAGGGGAGGCTTTTCTATTGGCCTTTTTAGGCCCCATTGCTTTGTATAATCAATAGTGGTGGAGATTTGAGAAGTAAAGACATTTATTTAAACACAACATTTAAACTATCTTTATTTTTTATAATCTCTTCCGCTATACTTTTCAGGCCCGGAGAAGCCCACCCTTTGAGAAATGTACGGCCCTAGGTTAATATAAAATTAAGTTACTTCCCCTTCTCTAGCGTCCTTAATAATTTTTACAAAGGTTTGATGGAATTCCTTGAAATGTAATGAAATGGAAGTTTACCGTTAATACATATTATAATTGGTTTTAATAATTCGTCGATAACATAATCGTAAACGGTGTTTCCATCAATAAATAATCATGTCTCTCCATTCCTACATATTTTTACTAAGGTTATTTCCACATTTTTTCATCGTTGAACTTCTATTTCATTACAAAAACAAAAAAACTGAGTGTTTTTATCACTTTTATTTATAAAATATTTTACGATAACATTTTCCTAGCAATAACCCAACTTTTGTAAATACTTTTGGTCTATAAAATCTTTTTTTTAAGTGTTTAGTGTATAGTGAAGTGCAGTGACAGTGTTTAAAATGTGTTTCCTTCCAAGCCGCCAGTGATCGTCAGAACTTTCCTGCCAAAAGTATTTACGTGAAAAATTAATACATTGTTTAATAGAAAGCAATATTGAATCAACAGTAATAAATATTCAAAAACAACTTTTTATTGCGGATAAAGTATAATACAGCGTTATGTAGTTTATTTTGTAAGTTTAAAAAAAATAAATTTTTCTGTAAATTTTTATTGAAATAGAAAATTATAAATTTCACATAAAATTATTAATGCAAAAATTATTTTTTTTATTAAATAATTCTGACAGAAAGTTTAAAATAATTATTAAATTCAAATAAAATTTTTGTGATCTATGATTTAAACATGCACTTAAATTAGCAAAAGAATTAAAGAAAAAGTAGATCTAAATAATTTTTCAGAAATATTTTTTTAACATAATTTTAAAATTGATCGAATAAAAAAACATTTTTTTAAATTAATCTTCTAACATTTAAACTAGTTTGAGAGGTTGAAATGGAAAAATAGTGTACAAAATCAATGTTTAAAATACATTTTCATTGTTTTAGGTTATCTCTCTATTTCAGTTACAGGTTTTTTTGTGTGTTCTTTGTTAGTCCATTGAGGTTTCTGCTTGGTGTTTTTTAGGAAATATATTTTGTGGTTTGTTTTCACATTTAGGGAAGTGCCAGTCTCACTGTTGTCTGCAGGCTCGACCACGAGTTATTTTAAATACGATTTTTGTACCTTATTTTTTCTTTCGATAACTCAATTTATGTTTTGTTAGGCGTACCAAATCAATGTGCCTTTTTACATTGACATCCAACAATTTTTTTCTAACAAAAATGCGAAACATTAAATGACATTTAATATTTGTTTTGATTTTACTTTTAATAATTAGAGTTTGTACAATTTTGTATTTAAAATGTCCCAATTACCAATTTAAGGTAGTTTTAATTATCTTAAATAAATAATTTTAAAATTTCAACTATTACTACTAATAACTAATATCTATAACTATTATAACTAAATAATTTGTATATTGTAATTTTGCAAGTAATAAATAAATATAAAATTAATTACAAAAAATAAATTTTAAAATAAGAATAATTGTTCAAATATTGCTTTCTACTTCAACTGATTAAAAAAAAAAAAATTGTTACAAAGGGTTCATTGCTTCCCTACAAATTTAACTGGCATGTTTTAGTTAATACTTTACTAATACTAAGTATAAAGCAAATGTAGTGAAAACAGTAATTAATTAAAATGACTGTATTTCAAATACAGTTTATTGAATGTTTGAAAAAATGCTTTTGCGATCATTCTTCTAACGATTAGACTTTTATCATAAACGTCAAGTGAAACGCAATAATGAATTAAATTTGATAAAGTTAATTACTTATGATTATTGAGTTAAATAATTTTTAATTAAACCATTCTTAAAAGCTTAATAGAATTATCAATTATTAAATTCAAGTAATATTTTTACTGGTCTATGATTTAAACCCATTTACACTTATATTATTAGGACAATAATTAAACAAAAATAGATTTAAATAATTTTTCAGAAATGTGCATCTTTCTCAGCTTACAGTCACTTTTATTCAGTTAAATAATTTGTCTTTGATGGGTTCATTACAAGAGGCCCGTATTCATACAACACCAACTTCCCTCAGTTGTGCATACCACCAATATTTTTTTGTTTGAATTTGTTAAAAAAACATAATTTAAAAATCACTATTTTTCTACAAAATATAATTAACTAGCTGATGCAACTGACATTATCTTCTCTTGGTCATGAATGTTCAATTGGATGAGGTAAAGTAAATTTTAAAAATTAAGTCAGTGTCCTGTTCACTAATTAATATATTTCATTAATCTAAATTTGAAATTACAATAACTATGACAATTTTTAATGTACGTCTTGAAAGTTACAATTTTGTCTATTGCAGTGCTTTTTCATACACATCTTTGTTATGTTGTCTGGCGCGAAAACAAATGTCTGTTGATTATCGAACACAGGAACAGACGACTTGTAAATGACCATGCGAAAAGCGTGAATTTTCCAGATTAATACCGTAAACATTTAATGACTGTTCTTGTGATTTATTTATCAACATTGTGAATGTCGAAACGGCAATCGTTTAAAGTTAAATGGCATGTAAGTTGATATCGAAATGCGTGGGATCAAAAACGTCTCCTCGTTGTATAACTTCAGTCGGAGAGCTTTATTACTATTACATTTGTGTTAATAATTTATTTAATTGGGCGTATTTAGTAACAACAAAACTAATAAACGTCTGATTGGTTAATATGCCAAGAATAAATCAGCTGACTTATTTGTTCAAACGAACGAATGAGCAGAGCAATCATAGACGAAACACTTGCTGTATATTTCTGATGTAATTTTTAAGGGCTCTCTCCCTGACTAGCAGCATTCGGGAAAATTTACTAATGTTTTTCTCCGTAAAAAACTTTCTTAAAAATTGCACACATTAAAAAAAAAATTCAAGTTATAGCAATCGCCAACAAAATATAAATATATATATATATATATATATATATATATATATATATATATATATATAAACTATTAACAATCAATTAATAATAACTGGTTATTGATTAAAGATTAAAATTGATTTCTGATATTTACAGTAGGATGTAGTTTTTCGCTTTGTACAATTTATAAAACACTCTGTTATTACATGATTTTAAATTGCAATTTTTTTTTATTACAAGAAGTTTTCACTACTTTTGTTGATATTTAGAGATAAGTTAGCACTTAGTTTAGGTAAGGTTTGACTAACCAATGTATCTCTTTCAGGCCACCCATACTCTGGCCCAGGGGGACGCTTGGTTTCCCTGCTGGGTTCATCGCACTACACACACTTACACTACCACTGTGTTTACACTTTTTGCACTGTCGTAATTCCTCAACACTTATTAGAGGTTGACGTTAGATTTGGGGGGTGAAATTATAGTCCCGCGTTTCAGTTGTTAAAATGTGTTTTTTTGTTTCAGATTTGTCGCATAACTGCTTGATGAATTTCAAGCTGTTGTACACATGGGCTCTTTTAGTTTTAAGTTGTGTATTTGTTTAACATTTACCCGGTTATGTTTAAATATTTTTTTTCAATGAAGCAAAAGAAGATTGGTATTGGTTTTAAAATTGAAGAATTAGGAAGATGGAAGACGGACTTTAGAAGAGTATAACAAAAGGTAGAAGTTTATGTTATTAGTTTATATTATAAAATTAGTATATTAATTTTATAATACTATAAAATATTATAGTACTATAATACTATAGTATTTATAATACTATACTATAATACTATAGTATTTATTTTATAGTACTATAAAGTACGTGTGTACTTTATGATATTATATGTATGCTTTAAAACTGTGAGAATTTTAAATGTTATTCAATGAGAATTTTGTTTATTAAGCTTATTTATATTTCGAGTGAAGTAGTTACAGAAACAACTCTAGATGGCGTGCATCCTCGCAGTTTCACCTCTACTTGCGAAGAAATATTAGACACATTGGTGAAGTTGAACACAGCTGATTTTCCAAAAGATATGTTTTCATAGTCATGTTAAAATAGGTTAGTATTATGTCAAACATTTTTTTGATTTTTTGAAAATTTTATGTATTAAAAATAAAGAATGGACTTATCTTTACGTAACAAGTTTTATATGAGGATCATTTGGAAAGTAAAGACGTTTTGATCTGAAAAGCTGTTCAGTGTGTCAGCTGTTAGTATACACGCCCAAATTTATATGAAATAATAATGCTGCTATAAAATTTTATTTTTTAAATCAAGATATAAATTAAAAGTTCAAAAATAAATTCATTCAGAATTCTTTGACACAGTGGCTTTTTTTTTTAACTGACTGCAACAAATTTAAGACGATAATGAACACTGCACTTGTTATGACTTACAGACATGTCATGATGTGTCTAGTCTCTAGCCTACAAGAAAGCCATTACTTGAGAGTAGACATAACATAAATAAAGGGTGGTTATAAAGATGTAAAAATGTAATAGGGTTTTTAAGTAGGTAACAATTAATAAAAATAGAACTTAATTTCAAGCAAGTTGTAGACACATTTAAGTATTAATTCGTAATGATGTCTTGTTTTTAATATTTGTGCAACAATTCTAGGAGGACAAGTCAAAAAGGAAATTAAAATTTCCCTTCGAATCGCATGTACGTCAGCACTGATTGTTCTGCTATAACTCATAACGTCTATCAGCTGTTCATTGAAAGTATTGTTTCATTGTTAGCTAATTGTGATTGTGTTTAAAAGACTGTGTAAAATGAGTCCTCTGTTTGATTGTACCAAGGAAGAAATGCGAGCAATGATACGTTTCCTTAATTCAAAAGGTGTGAAACCAGTGAAGATTATTCGTTGAAAACAGCAGCAATATGGAGAGAGTTGTTTGAGTGGAAGGAAGATCTACGAATGGATTGATCACTTTAATAGTGGTAGGATTTATCTGATAAACAGCTGCCAGATACAAAGTATAAACATTTGTTTGCAGTAAATTAATGTACAGTATTTCTAAACTTGTATGTGTAGTGCTGTTGTATTGTTTACTTATATATTGGAAACCATTCCAGGCAAAGAGGAGCTTAGTAACCACTCCAAGACGATATCTGGTCATATTTATCAGTTGTTGGAGCCATAATTCGGTCAAAATAGTCATTCAAGGTATGTATAATAAAAGATTGTTACATTTACCTTTATCTTTGAAGGATACCTTTAAATTTGAGATTCAATTCAAATTTGTGTATTTTTTTTTTTTTTAACGTCCGATTTTTGTGCACACTTGGGCTAATGCAGATGATGGTATGATTTATAGCGTATGAAAATGCCAAGCCCTGGCCGGGAATCGAACCCGGGTCGTCGGGGTGAAAGCCCAGTATGCTATCAACTAGGCCACCGAGGTGTAGTTGGTTTTCAAATTAATTTGAAAACATTAATTTTATGCGGGAAGTAGAATGCGCACAAAACTACTGCCTGTTACAGCTGCAGTACATCATGGTAAATAACTAACAAACTTGATGGTAAAAAATAATTTATTGTAACAAATTTGTGAAAAATAACAGTGAAATGAACTTGATATTAATTAAAATGTCCATCGTTAACATACTTGACATTTTTTAAGCAACACAAAAGGAACAAACATGTTTCACATGTTCATCGCATACCAGTTTCTTACACTTGTTGAATGAATGGATTTGTAGGGTAACAGTGGTTACCTTTGTAGATCTATTGTGTCCTCTTTCTACATTCCTGTGATGATCAGCCCTGGTAGCTTCTACAGTTCATTTTTTGTTGTTGTGTTTAACGTCCGACTATTGTGCACACTTGGGCTAATGCAGACGATGGGATGATTTATAACGTATGAAAATGCCAAGCCCTCGCTGGGAATCAAACCCAGGTCCTTGGGGTGAAAGCCTAGCTATCAACCAGGCCACCGAGGTGGCTTTCTCCAGTTCAACTGGCGCTTGCTCTGCTAATTCCTTTAAATTTTTCTTTCTCTTCTCTCTTTATGGAGGTTCTGCTCCATTTGGTCATTGTGTGGTGAGATCTCGTTCATTCTATTTTATATTTTTACTTATGGGAATATAATATTTCCTTCAAACAGGTAGCTAATAAAATGAGTTCCGCCAATACAGATGTATGTATGGGTAAAGCTAAGGTACACTGGGGAGGTCTCCAGGTCTCTGTCTGATGCGCCATTAGGTCCGTGTCATTCACTCCATCAGCACAGGTCGCTTTATCTTTAGAGTTAGCCAAGCCATGTAGAGTAGATGAGTGAAAGTAGTATGTTATAGAGGTACAGTGGTATCGCTAAGTCTATCAGCTGTCTCCGCTGGATTCTTAGTTACAAAATGTATTCAATTATTTTGAAATTTAAGGCTATAGCTATACAGAAAGCAAATTTATTAAATTTATATCACAGTTTTATTGCGTTGTAGAGCTTAATTACACTACTGATTTCGATCTTTAAGATTAAAGACCGACTGTCATTTTAGAAAGAAACTATTTTTTATCCACAGTCTAGTGTAAATTAAACTTAAATCTTTTTTTATTATAAGATATACTGGTATATAATATTATTTGTGTTGAACATGACAACAAAATAAAATTATTACAAAAAAAGTAGATTATAATTATAAAAAGGACTACTTATATGAACAATACATAAAATACTAATTTATTACAGTAATTGCAACACTGAATAACATTACATAAACAAATATTTCAATATACACAAACACATTCGTGTTTTATAATCTATCAACTAGGCCACTGAGACGGCTCCAATAATACCCCACACTGAATGTTTGAAAAAGAACGCAACCCAAATTTAAGAAAGTATAAGTTATGCATAGGTAAATTTTTTTTCCTCCAAATATCAGTTGGCAACAGTTTTCCTCTTTGGTGACTTGTCATGTGTTATTGTAATGCACTACTGCTATCCCAGTATTCATTTGTCTCTGAAGTGTGTGTATATTTTTCAAGGATGAACACACTATTATTATTGATAGTAACAATAATAATAGCGTGTGATTATTATTGAGACTTACTGTGCAATAAATTTTACAAACGAGTAAAAGACGTCCAGTTACAATTTCCCAATTCTTCAGTACCTGATAAGTAAACAACATCACATCTGAAATAAATTTCGTGAGACTGGACAGTGTACATGATCGGAAAAGCACAGGATGACCATTACTGTTAACAGTGGAAGTTCTGGACGATGTGAAAGAATGTTTGAATCGCTCACCAGCTGGTCACTTAGAAAGTTATCTTCACAGCCTGAACTTTCACTATCTACCGCTTTTAGAGCTACTAAAAAATTAAAACTGTATGCTTACCGCATCGGCGTCGTTCATGAACTGAAAAAAGAGTTGACCATGGAAAATGTTTTTTTTCTGTTTAACGTCCGACTATTGTGCACACTTGGGCTAATGCAGATGATGGGATGATTTATAGTGTATGAAAATGCCAAGCCCTGGCCGGGAATCGAACCCGGGTCATCAGGGTGAAAGCCAGTACGCTATCAACTAGGCCACCGAGGTGGCCACTATGGAAAATGACTACAGTATTGTTGCTGGATGCATTCTCTTGTTAATGACCTCTCTTGTTGTTTGGAGATAATTTTTCCTTACCGTTAATGCTGATCCCTCGTCCTCATTAGTCTCACTGGCATAAAGTATTGACGTTAAGAGAAAAAAATGTTAATGAGAATGGTAGTGATATGTTGGATGGTGTTTATTTTAGTGACAAGGCGTGGTTTCACATAGATGGTTATATTAACAGCCAAAACTGCTGAATATGGAGTGTTCACTCATTTCACAAACATCCATTACATGCATGTAAAATTGGTGTTTGGTGTGCGATCTCCCACACCAAGGCATCGTGTTTTAAGGCCTTTATATTTTGTTAAACATGTATATAGTGTGGTTTATTGCAACTTAATTGAACAATTTATAGCCTTGTTATATTTGCATGGAAGCTATTGAAGATTTCAGCAATGTGTCATATTTACAAAACGCTGGATGTTACAGGAATTGTTTGTCCATCGTGTGACATCAAAAGGATTGTGGCGTGTGATATCAAACACGATGAAAAGTGGCTGCAAATGTTATGAAGTGTGACCGAACCTGCATTGCAAGCGGAGGAAGTCATTTTGAACATTTATTGTAAAAGTTTAAAGGTAATTTGAATATTGTATAATTTTTTAATTATATGTTTTGTTAATTATTTAATTTTAACATAATAAGGACATGTCACCAAAAATAGGGTAGCTTCCTTTTTGAAAGACTCGTTAAGTAGAAAATACATATTTTTTTCTTTTAAGATTTTACCGCTTAATATTTCTTGTTATTCGATACGGTTAGTTTTTGTAAATTTGTTTTCATCATACTAACCAGACAGCTGGCCTGCAAGAGTTAAATAAGCTAGGCCAGAGCAATAATTTTACACTCCTCTGTGTATCAAGACACACTGGGGTAGAGGTAAATGAGCTGACAAGGAAGGGGCACCGATCCAACTGTTTTGGGGACTTAAAGACAGCTATTTCTAGATGAATTTTAAAGAGGAAAAAGAGGTTAGAAAGACTAAACTGTGGAAAAATAATCGAGGTTCAACAAAGGCTAAGTAGTTCCTCAGTAAATTTGACAGGAGCAGAGTAAATACCTGTATCGCCTGTCGTAAAAATAAGCTAAACCTTCTGATGTGTTTCCTTACGGAGTCTGTTACCCTTAAGTGATATCACTGACGTAAATTTTGTGACTTCATTAAAATAACTGATAGACTTAATGCATTCAACATCTTATCTTGAATTTACAAACAAAGTCAAGGAAGACAAAGAACAAGCCTTATGAGAATGTATTCGACTTGTATAGGAAGGTCAAGGATCTCCAGAGGAAGACATCTGTCGCGGTCTTTCAGCTGACAACTGGACACGACTGTCTGAATGAACACCTGAAGAAAATTAAGATATTAAACTATGACAACTGTACATTGTGTGAATGCCCAGACACCATCATGAACAATGACCACCTCCTGGTCTGCAGAAAATTATATGAAGAGAAGCAGAGAAGAGGAGACCTTCCTGGCCTCTACTGGGAAGCAAGATCAAAGATGGCGTGAGCCAGCGGAAGCCATTGGAAAACAACAACAACAACAATAACTTAATGCATTCAAACATAAACCCATAAAATCAATTCCCTGTTGCAATTTTTATGGGATTTATTGATTTTTTGAAAGCGAAGAAAATATACGTTTGTAGTGAATCTACATTACGAAGTGAAACTACTGAGCAAATTTCATATTTGTAGCTTCAGCGATAACAAAGAATCAGTGAATTAGAGTATGTTATTTTTTTTATACTGTACATAAATAAATAATATACGAAGAATTATTTTCCAAAGTAAGCTAGTTCGCTGTCCATGCATACTAAATGTAAACTATATACAAATAAAACACATTGCATCTAATGCAAAACAAAATTTCTAAATACACTTCAAACAAATAAACACTTTAACACCGTTCGTAAATTCTTTAAACTGTTTTTCACTGCCACACCAAGGGTACATCTTGTTGCACTCGCGACATTCAAGGTCCTTCTCAATCAAAGGTGTCGTACTAAAATGATCGACGATTTTATTTTCAAAAATAATATTTTCTTTTGTCAGATTGCTAAATTCTACCACAGAAGAATCGTTATTACACCTTTTGCATTTAAAATCTTCCACTGAATCTGAGTCACCGCCCCAATAACCGACTTGATTACATATTGTGCAAACGAAATCTTTGATAGGCACGTGACACTTTATATGCGTCAAAAAACTTGTTAAATCGGTAAAAGATAATTTCCCAGAAGGCCTGCATATGTCGCAGATTAGCGAAGTATCTTTCTGGGGATAAATGTGGCTGCAATCTTCGCAAACGAATTCGTACAAGTTTGAACAACACTTGCAATTAACTTCTATTATATTTTTGTTGCTACATACTTGAAACTTTTTACTAACTTTATGAAATTTCCTCTTGCATATTTTACAAGACAAATCGGCTTCTGGTCCCCATTTTATACTCTTCGCGTTGCTTGCAGTAGGTTTTTTTTCGCACACAGGACAAGTAGGATTCTTATCAGCCATTACTGAAGCCAACTGCGTGAACGTTCCACTCCACTGAAACATTCGCTGACAAGAACTGCAAATGACATTCACCTGAACGTTGTGTCCTTCGTCAGGCACAATATCTCTATTTATTGTTCTGACCGTGTTCGAACATCGCTCGCACAATATTTTTTCTAAATGCGACGTATACCTATCCAGTTGTGCCATGCTTCCGACCCATTTTATTTTCTCAAGGCAATAGCTGCAAGTCACGTTAGCATGAACGTATTGTACTTGCGACTGCACATTGTTCACAGGAGGGTTAGAAGTGACGCATTCAGTACAAACGATTCTTTTCTTACCGGAAATAAAATCTTCCAAACTCGCCAGACTGCCAAACCATTTGATAACTTTCTTACAATTACTGCACTCAATTTGTGACTGAACTTTATGGATCTGTTTGTGACTGTGCAGTTTATGAAACGTTTTAAAGCTTACATTACATACGCTACAAATATTTTCATTCGGTTTCATTATTTTTACTCTAGGGGGCGGTTTAGGCAGTATCGCCAATAATTGTGTAGTGGTAACAGGTAGAGTGCTCGCAACGTTTGTTATGTTACATGTCGAGCACACAAATTGTTTTTCAGTTTCTGGAGAGTCAGCCTTATAAATGCCGTTCCCAAGGCTTACCTTTTCCTTACATACTGAACATTCGACTCCCTTTTCCGCAACACATGTCACGCACATAAACTCTTCCTCGCCGCTAATAAATCGATTACACTGTCCCAAAGTTCCGCTCCAACCGATCATCGAACCACACGATGAGCAGAGCATATCTTTTTCGACTTTGTGTTCCAACTCGTGAACCATTAGAAAGGATTTACTAATAAATCTTTTGTTGCAAACGCCACAAGAAACAGTCTGTCCTTGAATAATCTGCGCTACAGTATTATTGGTCACCGTTACTGCATTTGCTAGCGAATTTGTCGCAGATGAAATGGCTTTAGTTTTTTAGTAGATGCAATTTCAATTAATTTCGCCATTGTAATCTGATCGCAAGCTCGGCAAACAAACGGTTTTTCCCCGGTTTTAAACCTGTTGTACTGTTGTAAACTCCCTACCCAGTCTAACATCTGTTGGCACTTGGAACACCTTAACTGTCGCTCGACTTTATGAAACAAAGTGTGGTTCTTTAGAGAATTTATTGTTTTAAATTTTTTAAAGCAAATCTCGCAAGTCAGTTCACCGATGGTAAACAACGCGTTTTTATGTTCCTCCTCCATGTGCTTTTTCAACAGCGTTTTGTGAACTTTTGAAAACAAATGTGACACGAAAATAACTCATCGTTGACGTGTGTCAACTCATGTTCTTGCAGCGATTCTATGTAGCCGAAATATTTAACGCAAGATTTACACTTGAATTTTTTTTGTTTAACACGTGTCGTTTTAGTTGTCACACTAGAGTTGTCTTCTTCTTCTTCCCAGTCCATCTGAAATGATAAAATACCTTATCTAACATTACACAAGTAGTTTCTTGCATTGAAAAATTATAATCAATTGCAAACAGTTAACTTAAATCGATTAATTTCCAGTATACTGTAACCAGTAGTACATATTTGTACAGCACATAACAACGAAAGTAATTTATTACTTTTACGGTGAATTCATAGGAATGAATAACTATAACATAAGCTACTGTAATAAAAATCACAGAGTACACACACAATCAAAAAATATCACAATGCAGTTAGTTTGACCAGGCCAACATTTCCCCTCCATAAGTTAAACATGGTTTTATATAGGATTTATTTAGGAGATCTAGAGATCCTCCCCATTTAACTCCGGCCAAGCGTTTAAGGATACTTGATTTTTTTGAAACTTTTGCAGCAATTTTTTCAGCATGAGCCTTGAATGTAAGCTTATTATCCAGAGTGATTCCAAGATATGTTATCTCTATATTTTTCTGGATACTTTTGTCATGAATTTTCAAATTTACATCCTTGATCTTGGATTTAAGTGAGAAGAACTGGTAATATGTTTTATTTTCGTTGATATACATGTTATTGTCATCACTCCACTCCACTATTCCCTTTAGACACTGGTTAAGCTCTGTCTCCATGTAGTCAAACATCCTCCTGTCTCTATTGCTTGCCTCGATCCACACAACTACATTGTCTGTGTACAGGGTTCCGTGTATACATTGATGGCTCTAGAATGGAAGGAGAAACAGCAGCTGGAATATATTGTGACCACTTCTAGCACTACATTGCTTTAAGCAGCAATTCTACAGTGTTTGAGGCGGAATTGATAGCTGTAAATGAGGCTCTTGAACAGCTGATTGTGAGACAATGGCTGAACACAAACATAGTGGTCTTAGTTGACTCCAAATCGTCTCTGCAGGCAATAGCCAATAATGATAATCCAAAAAGCAAAGTAATACAAAATATCAGACAGAATGACAAGATTGTAAGAAATAATGTTGGCAATATCGCAATGCAGTGGGTCCCTGCACATGTGGGATTGATGGGAAATGAAGCTGCGGATAATTTGGCGAAGAGAGGAACAAAAATTATTCAAAAGCCAGCAGGCTCCCTGTCATTACAAGCAGTTATAAGAAAACGAAAAACAGACTCACAGCAAAAATTTGTTAGTGAAATGAAGAAAAACCTACAAGATAAAGCTTATGATCCATTTAATCTTTTTAAGGACAATAAGATGCTTCCACGCAAAATAGCTGTAGCAAATTTCCGCTTGGAAACTGGTCACGATTGTCTTGCCAAGCATCTCCATAGGATGAGACTAATAACCTCTGACAAGATTTGTTCAAAAGATGTGTATGTTATGGACAAGGATCACTTACTGATCTGCGAGGGCCTGGATAGAGGGAAGCAGGGACGAAGGGACTTTCCTGGATTGTATTGGGAGGCAAGATCCAAAATGGTGTGAACCAAAAGGAGCCATTGGAAGAAGAAGAAGTTAGTTTGACCATAATTTTACTTTAAAGATAAAACGTTTAAAATAGTCAAGCGGCCATGCAAAGCTGTGCGACGCACACATTGTCTTACTATCAGCGTGTTGTTTGTATTTGTAAAAAATGTCAAATACTGAAATTGTCAGTTGCTTATACAAGAAGAGTAGCATTATTATTACATACATGTATCCGGGGAAAGAAAGCCAGTTAAATAAAAATGCAAAGAGCAATGTAGAGAGTTTTACTTCTACTTAGCAAATTACTTATAAGAGGAGGTTTAGACGAACACTGTAGGAGAAAATGACAATTTTTTGGCGATAATAGTTGATTATATAAAATTTTGTAAACACTATTTACATTTAGGTTTTTCACTGCTAAAACCTGCATATCCGACCTCTGAATGTCAATTTGACATAACCACCTATCTGCCAGGTTATAATTTTTTGGTAAATGAATATCTAGTGTTCAAGTTTTAAATATTTTAACGTAATTTCAAATTTGCGAGTACCCCGTGTGTACGTGCCGTATTTCTAGGTATGATCTGTAGAAATTCGCAACTCCCTTTCCAATATTATTTTCCGAATCCAGTTAAATAATTTTGTTACAACACATACTACGTGGTACATTGTACAGCTCGCCCGCCTACTTTATCTCTTGTAAAACGTCAACTTACAGGACTTTCCCCATCGTCGATGATAACTTCATCCTCTTCTTTTACTTCCGCTTTTGCCTGGTCCTCAGGAATCACATAGTCCGTCAAGCAACCCTCGCTTTCCGTATCTGGTATTTCCTGAAATACGTTAATTTATAATTTCAGTTGAAACTAAATTAAAACACGGTTAATATAAAGATACATATTTTTTGTCCTCTGAACCTTTTTTTTGCCTGGACGAAAATAAACTGGTCTTTTAATTCTAATCAACTGATTGTTATTTTCAGGTGAACACACCCAGTGTACAGTTGTAGTAACAAAATCACCCGACCCTGTCAGTTTCCGCCCAAACTGTCCACTGTTTATTTTATTTGAGGTGAGCCTCGCCCTCCACCATCCCACAGACAGGTGAACTATAGCAAGTTGCACAGAAAAATCAATGCCCAATGCGGAATTCAAACCCTCTCACGTCTAAAACACTATTCAGGCTTAATATAGCATTTTAGACTGCTCAGCCGTTTGACCAATTCGATATATACATTTTAACACGTCTCATAAGCCAAGGTTAGGTTAAGCAAGTTAATGTTTATTGCTTGCTATTTTCGAAATTTATTTTTTATAAAAAAATTGCAGATCTGAAGAATGCCGAGATTAAATTTATATAAAATAGTGTCGGTTGAATCAGATGTTAGTACTGAAAGGAATAGTAATACGAGGTACGTCCAGAAAGTAAGTTCCGTTTGGTAAAAAAATTAAATTGTGTACAGATACAGAAAAATTATTTATTGCATAAAATTCTACAACTCTTAAACTACTTTTCTACATAACTGCCGAAATTTTGCAGGCATTTGTCATAGCGTGGCACAAATTTTTGTATACCTTCTTCATAGAAGTTTGCCGCCTGTGTCTTCAACCAGTTGGAAACTTTTTCTTTCAGCTCTTCGTCATTGTTGAAGTGTTGACCGCCAAGGAAAGACTTGAGATATAAGAACAGATGAAAGTCGCTAGGAGCGAGGTCAGGGCTGTACGGAGGATGGTCAAACACGTCCCAGCCAAATCCCTGTAGGAGGTTTTTCGTCACATTTGCAGTGTGTGGTCGTGCGTTGTCGTGTAGAAAAACAACACCTTTTAACAGCAACCTCGGTGCTTATTCTGTATTGTGCGGTGCAATTTCCTAAGTGTCTCGCAATAAACTTCTGCTTTGATTGTTTGACCAGGCGGTAAGAAATCAATGAGTAAGATGCCTTTCCAGTCCCAGAACACTCTGCACATCATTTTTCGAGGTGTCAAGATTTGTTTCGGCTTAACCTTTGCTGGGGATGAAGTGTGCCTCCATTCCATTGATTGCCGCTTACTTTCAGGGGTGTCGTAAGAAACCCAAGTTTCATCTCCTGTGACTATCTGTGTCAGAAATTCTTCGGTGCCTTCATCATAAAGGGTCAGAAACTGAAGTGCACTACCCATCCGGTTTGTTTTGTGTTGCTCAGTAAGAATCTTTGGTACCCAATGTGTGTAAAGTTTACGAAATTTCAGTTTTTCGGTAACAATTTCATGAATTAGTGATTGTGAGATTTGGGGAAATTCCATAGCGAGAGCACTAATTGTAAACTTGCGGTTTTCCTGGATCTTGTCATCAATCGCGTGAACCAGTTCTTCTGTAACCAAAGATGGACGCCCACTTCGTTCTTCATCGTGCATTTCACTACGTCCTTCATTGAACTGTCGGACCCATCTTCTCACCATTGAATCACTCATCGCATTTTGTCCGTAAACTTCGCAAATTTGCCGATAACTTTCAATTGGTTTCACTTTCTAGCATTCGGAAAACAAATCACAGATCTGATTTCACAAGCGGCGGGATTTTCAATCAACACCGACATTGTAAACAAGCACAACAAAGCAAACGTGGCTGACAGCGATCTCAAAATGGCGCACGTTTCTTCTCCTTGATACAGAGCGTCTACCGCGCATGTGCGGAACTACGATCGCAGCGCTGCAGCGTAGAGAAAGTGAAACGGAACTTACTTTCTGGACGTACCTCGTAAATCAAATTATATATATATATATATATATATATATATATATTTATTTAAAATAAAAATATTTATTTGTAAAATGTATGAATGAACGTTTCGGTGTATAAATTATAAAGCCACAGACATATATAAATATTTATGAGAGACATTGAAAACAGGATTGTGTAAAATCAACCAATAACAAAATTATTATTAACCCTAGAACTGGTGGGTATGTCAGAAATAACTGGCATGTCATTTTACCATACCATGCAGTATTATTCTTAAAAAATAATAGCTTAGCAATAAGCATACAGAATGTTATATATCAATGTGTTCAGAAAATACTAGTCTATAATATTAAAAAAAAATAAGTAACTTTATAATAAAGAGCTTTTCTGTATTTGGAAATGTAAAGATTGATTTTGTGAAAATTGTTTTTCATTTTCCATCAATAATGAACAGCACAAAAACATTTTGTTTTAAATACAAATGTGAAACATATGCAGTATTTAGTTGTCAATTAAAAAATATTTACTCATTGCTACTTATTTTCGCTAAATCATTGAAAAAGTGCATTGTTTATAAAGTTGGTAAACTATTTATTCCGTCATCTGAAGCTCTTTTTTCCCTCCACAATAATTATCAGAAAAATAATTATTTTCCATTATTAATTCAAGAATATCATTTGAATTGAAATTATGATTCATTTTGTAGGTTAGTTATACTTAAAAACAAAAATAAACGGATATCTCCAGTACTGAGTAGGCTAGCTGACACAACCTACAGCTTGCGGCAGTTGGAACACAAACTTTAGGCTAGTATAGATTTAAAAAGAAAAAATTCTTATTGGATAGTTCTATCAAAAGAAAGCTTGGAATGTCAACAATCGATTAGTATAAAATATACTACAGTGGACCAATCAGGAGTGCTCTAAATAATAGATCCGAAGATTTGTTTAATTAGCCGTAATTTACGATGCTGCTAGTTGGACAAATGAGTCTCAAATTACGTATCTCACCAGTTCTAGAGTTAAAGTAATATTTTGGAGTGCTGCCAACAGAATGGCAAATGAACAAACACGATTTTTCCAGACCTTAGTAAGAAACACAGAAGTGGCCAAAAAAGAATTCCCGAAGTGTTACGGGAATTCTTCATTGCTCAAGAAAGTTTATATTAATGAATTTCAATTGAAAAATGAACTATTGCAATGCCATCATGGTAACATTCAGAACCAGGTCCTTGTAATAAGTGTTAATTATGAATTTTAAATCACTTTTTAGATCAATAAATACCAAAAATGATAATTAGACTCATACGAGTTTGATATTAGTGGACTGTTCAAAGACATTGAGAAAACCAGTCCACTGTACTACAGTGATCACCAGTTACACCAGGGTATCAGATGTAACATGGTTTCGTTGTGCCCCTCTTCTCAACATACGATGCCTCACGCGGATATCAACGATTAAAATGTCAAAGTATAATTTTTGGTGAACAAAGTGACGACCTTTTTACAAAGAAAAATTATGGATGGTGCCTCTCTATAACATTTTATAAATACAAACACACAGTCTAATAAGACATTCTGTTACCTAACATGCCAGATCACATGAACAGCTGATCATTCTATATTACTACTTGACTCCTCAGTGGAGTTAAACACAAATGTGTAGCAAGTATGCGGCTAACATGTTTTATTTTAGCCTGCATAATACTACAAACTTATTTACAGAATTTGTTTTTTCATCCGATATATCGCAGTTAGCAGTATAATGCGGGTCTGCTTTATCTGCGAAAATACGTGTTATAACCATAGTATCACTTTAGTACCAAAGAGACTTACTCACACACAGACCTTTTGGTCACACTGTCCATAGCTTCATCTACCTATGGAATAAATTCAACAATACTAATCTGAACGGAACTCATGGCCTAAGTTCTGCTCGAACACCAACCTGTTTGATCGAAACTTGGTCTTCTAACGGATCATTTTCAGGCTCTGCATCGTTTCTGAAATTACAAAAAACAACCACTATATGATATCTGCACACGCTGTATCTTTAATGTTATATGATAATTTGAAATTACTTTGCTTTGAAAAGCACAGTAAACATTCTCAATTATTGTTGTGATAGGAGACAAAAATCTTGATATTCAGTTGACCTCGGATATAACGCGGTTGAAGGGACAAAACGTATATGAGCGCTGTAAACGAGATAGTGTTGTAACTGAGTTTACAGTAAACAAGTTTGTAAACGGTGGAAATACTGTATGTAAAGAAAGAAAAACATACTTTGTACTGTTTACATAATTAATGGCTATTTTATTACAATTTATTACACATAATACATATTTTAAAATATATTTTAGTTAAAACTAATAGAAAATAAGTACTGTAAAGTCTGTTGTGAGATTGAAGTTGTCCCCCCACTAAGGCGTACAGAGTGTATGTGTGTGAGAGAATCAAGATTTTATATTTTCTTATATTTGTGTGTGTGTGTGTGTGTCTGTATGCATGCATGTATATATATTGTACTTATTAGTGGATGGTCTTGAAGAAAAAAAGAATTCTGATTTGTTTGTATAAACTGAATTATGTAACATACCGTAATACATCTTCAAAATCCACTAAACAATTTCCTACAAAGATCGCACATTCAAACATTAATAAAATCAAAACGTTTTTGTAAACTTATCTCATAAAAGTCAAGTAAATATATCAAATTTTTTGTAATTACAGGCAGCGAGCCCAAGAACGACTGATCATGGATGTTTTCCCCACCTCATTAAGCAACCACACTCAGTTGGTGCATTTGATTATCACTCACTGCATTGGAACTATTTTTGGAGGTAAAATATGCATGTAAGATTTTTCTTCTTTCTAAAAAAACGTTTTATTATTAGTGGGATGATTAGTAATCATAAACATTTATAAACAACTGAAAATGTATTGTATACGAGGGTAGACTGAAAAGTAATGCACATTTGCAAAACACGAACGAAGAGGCATATCAAGATCGGGCAAAAAGTATGTTAAAGTACAATTCTTAAGGTTGAAAATCATATGTTTATTTTTCTGTTAAGACTAACACATTTCTCCCAAAGTGTGACTTGCCACCAATGTCATCACTGAAAAATTCTTGCAACCTTTCTTTCATCTAGGACTTGATCGCTGCTTTCACCTCATTGTCCGAGGTGTAGTGATTATCCTTGAGATCTCTTTTGAGTAGAGGAAAAAAATTAAAATCACAAGGTGAAAGATCGGGACGTAAGGAGGGTGTGGAAACAGTTTAAACTTCAGGTTTCGCAGAGCCTCTTCTTATCTCATCTAATCCATAATGAAGCCGACACATTCCTTAGATATTTCAATATGACAAAATAAACTTTGTAGTGAGTCGTTGATAATTTTGAATCAAACAGTCGACGACTTTGCGATGATTATTGTCTGAGGCAGCGATCGGATGTCCACTGCATGTTTCACTAACAATTATGGCTTTTCCAGGCTCACAATTATGAAATTTTATTACCAATCGATCAACAGTAGACCTATCAACAGCATTGTCACCATAAATAGCCTTTAAACGATAATGAATCTCAGTAGGAGTCACTTTTTCAGCAGTTAAAAATTCGATGACATGCTATTTAACTCGCGCTGACATAGCACTAGAACACATCTCCATACTTCCGCTTCTCAAAATGCACTGAATGTATGCAAGGCCTTCAAACCGCGCATGCATATAGAGAAATGTTACTTCCAAATGCCACCTTCTGAAAGTCATTTCGTTTGGGTTCTACAACCACGTGTGCATTACTTTTCAGCCTACCCTTGTAAGATCATCTTAAAAATTAACCCTTGCTGTATTTATTTTTAATGACAGACTCCTAATTATCAGCCAGTGGTTGATTACGCGAAGGAAAATATGCTTGTGAAAAATGGTGGTGGTGGGGGAAAATTTGATGCCGGCGGGTCGGTTATTAGTAACGATAAAACACCTGCAGCTAAAAATGATGCTGTTACAAAATCGTACGTGGACTCACGTTATATATTATATACAGAGTGTCAAGAAAATAATGACTTTCATTGATAGGTAATATTTTTGTTCAACTCATTGTATTTATATTTCGAGCATAATGCAGTAAACTTATCTAATTATTTCATTTAGACCTACTGTGTATTTTGCAATAATGGTAAACAGCTGGGGTATCCTTGTCTAAGACTGGGCGAGGTGGATAACGCCTTGCGTTTTCAAAAAAAATGTATGTCAAACAATGCTTGAGGCTACTATATTACTCAAAACTAGTGATATTAGAAACAACGATGTACAGATTTAATCATACTAGCAAACTGATGTTTATATCCTTAACTAGTAAAAATGGTGGCAGGAAAATAACACACACACACACACACACACACACACACACACACACACACACACACACACACACACACACACACACACACACACACACACACACACACACACACACACACACACACACACACACACACACACACACACACACACACACACACACACACACAACTACATTGTGCCTATAGTATTGAATTGCTGTACAGCTTAATTTGTTATTTAAAAAGAATATAATTACACTATAGCGATATTTTGTTATATTTTTTGAAGTGAAAACTTCTTTAGGCGTGTTTAGCACTTTTTGGGTGGGTAATATCAATTCAATACAGCTGCGAGTTGCGGCACCCCGAGAATCCAGTATACAAATGCAATATTTGTATTTTTGTATATCACAGTTTGAAAGTATACACGTGCAATATTTGTATTAGTGTATATGAAAGTATAAACAGCAGACAGCAATGGGGAATTTTACGTAAATTTGCTTTGAAATATAATTCAGTATATATCAATTTAAATATTACAATTTAATATTACATTTAAATATTACAATATATATATTTATATTATTATATTATATTACATTATAAATACAATTACATTGTTTTTATTTGTACTTGGCTTTTGCAGCCCAGTGTTTTTATAAATAAATAAAAAATAAATTAAAAAAGATGAATTTAATTAAGTCCCTGTAGGACTTCTTTCTTTCTGAAAAGTAAATATTCGAATCATGAATTCAAATATAAATCAGTATATATAAATTCAGTTTGATATTTCAGTTTTCACTTCTGTTGGCCAGTCCTGCGACTGCCAAATTTTATCAATAAATGTTTTTATTACGTTGTTCATACTGTAGTTGTTCATACTAAATGAAAAACAAAATTTTATTTATATTACAGAATTTTGTTATTGTTTATTTCACTTTTATTAAACTATTTGCGGACTACCCGCAGTGCCTGCACCACCTGAATGCACAGATTATTCGGAGCTTGCTGTATACTACGACTTACTTACGGTATTATAGCATCGGTATCACATCTGACATCGATAAAATTTGCATCGTTCGGTTCTGGATATAATTCTTCATCGCATTCGATTTTTACATTTTCTATCATTCTCATTTCTTCGTTTCTTATTATATTTTCTTCTTCAACTCCATTTTCAGATTTTATTGCGACAAACGCAAAACTGCTTCCGGTATTCTGAAAAAAATGCGAATATGTGGATATTTTAACTAGACAATATTTAGTATTTTACAGACACATTCAAATCGGATAATAAAATAATACACATTCTTTAAAGCATTCAGTCTACAATTATAAAATAACAGATGTAATTCTTAGACAAAAAGGTTATAACAGTTTTGCGGCAGATAATTTTATCTTAGATCTGTACGCAGAATCTAGAAACTACTGATGAGTTTTACCATGTGCTACATCATTCTCCTGCCTTCTTTGGTCTAACTGGCATGAAATAAACATATTGAACATTTTTTTTTTATTTGCTGCTTAATGTCCATATATTATATAAATTATACTGACGAGGATGAGTGATTGGCATTACTGGAAAGGGTAACAGCAGTAATTGCAGTATTTAATCTATGACCATGACGTATATAAGTTCAGAAATGCAGCAGAATAATGAGTGGTTTAGCCATTTCAAAAACTCCCCATCCCTACATTAAAAAAAACAACTAAAACTATAATAAAAATGAAATTACATTTAACTTTAATTATATTCTGCTGTAACACAATATTTAGAAATTCTAGATCTTGTATCTCCTTGTATCTACGATTGGGGTTTTACATATACAATCACTCACCTGTGACGAGGACGAGGACGTTGATGGAAAAATACTTGGAACCGAGCCGGGCATTAGTTGCATTCGCCCTGAAATTGTCTTCATGAAACATGACGGATCGAAGTGCAACGAACACAGTACCGGGAATTTGGTCGCTTTCCATGCGTTCTTATTTAAAACATCCTCCCATTTTTGGCGTAGTTCATTGTCTTTTGGAAATCTATAAGGGAAATGAAAATGCCACTAGTAGTTTTTAAAATGTTTGCATTAAATTAATCTGAAAAAAGTTTATTGCTTCACATAGACCAGCTTGATTATCAACTTTTAAATTCATTTGTTTAGGAAATATATTCATAATATAAAACATATTACTTTTATTACTTCTAATGAAAAAAAATTCAAGACTATAATACGAGGGTTGTCCGTAAAGTAAGGTTCCCAAGGTGCTATAGTCGCTGCGAACATTGTTACGCGGGATCCGGTGACCTTGGTTCTTCCACTCCCAATCCGCACTCTGCGATCGGTCTGCGACGCTCAGTCTTGGCTTGGTAGCCGTTCATAATGGATTTGCCTTTTCTGTCACCCGCCAGGTGCAAATTACGCTCTGTGATTCGTTTTTTCTGCAAAAAACACTGCACCAGTGGACATGCATATCCAACTGTGTGAAGTCTATGGAGAAAAATGTATGAGCATACAACATGTGCGCAAATGGTGCAGAGAATTCAAAGACGGACTTTCATGGCGAACATCATTTTGGACGTCCATCTGTTTCGGACGAAATGATTGCGTAAGTGGAAGAAGCAGGGTGACTGTTTGGGAGCCCTCCGAGATGATCGCTGATGTCAGAAAGACTTGAATTGATAAAATTTTGAAAGACCATTTAGGGTATAGCAAAATTTGTGTGCAAAGTGGGTCCCAAGACAGCTTACAGCAGACTACAAACAGCAACGGATTGATGTGGCCAGCGAATTTCTTCAAGCCTACGAAACCGATGGTGAGAAATTCTTTGACTCCATTGTCACTGGGGATGAGACACACTATACATACTGGGGCTGGGTACACTATACGACACCGGAAATGAAAGAACAATCACGTCAGTGGAAATATCCAGAGTTGCTGAAGCTGCGGAAGTTCAAACAAAAACTGTCTGCCGGCAAAGTCATGGTGAGCGTGTTTTGGAATAGGAAGGGGTTATTGTGCAAATTCATGGATACTGGCACAACAATCAATGCTGATTGTTACTGTGAGACGTTAAGGAACCTTCCCAGCGCGATTCAAAACAAGAGGAGAGGCATTCTCACAAATATAGTTTGTTTCCATCAAGATAACACTCGTCTGCACATCCCAAGTGACTACCATTTCTTCCCTAATTTGAAGAAACACATAGGTGGGACACATTTCAGTACCAGAGAGGAGCTGAAAGAAAAAGTTTTAAGATACCTTCGCGAGCGCAGTGGGAGAGTTTCCCTGACTCAGATATACAAAAGATTGTTCACTGTATGCAAAAAAAGCATCGATCTCAATGGCGATTATGTCATAAAATAGAAAAAAGCGTAAGCTCTCCAAAAATGTATTATTCAGTGCAAATAAACATGTTTTTCATTGTGAAAAATTATTGGGAACCTTATTTTACGGACAATCCTAATAATTTATTGTTATTACACCTGTTCTTCATTTTATAGGCTATGCAAACAGCCTACAAAAGTTATTTCTTTAAAAAAAAATTAGAAACAAAAGTTTTGTAGTACATTATTACATACCTATGGAACGTTACATTTGGTTTATTTTTTTTGGTTGCGTCACTGCTTGTACAGTCAACAGCAGCACAATTCCTACCCATTGTGAATCACTTTGAAATCATTGTCTGATAGAACATGTTGTTAGGCTATAAACAATCAACAGTTTAATTACAAATTGTCTGTAAATAATGTTAAATAGGATATTACTTAGTTACTAAGTGATTATTAGTTAAAATGATAAATCAAGCCAATTTTAAATCTGGCAAAATTATATAAGATTTAATGCTCGCACTGAATATGTATTTCTTGATTTGTATTTTTTTGTGTGATTTTAAAGCGAAAAGCACATTGAGGCTATTATCGCCTCCCTAAATGTAAGTGTGAGAGTAAAGTGTTAAAGTCATAAGTGTAATTGTGTGTTAGACTCGGATGCCGCGAGGGACGTCTAAATAGTCCCTAAATAGTGCTAGTCTGCACCCCCTGCAGACTTGATTTGTAATGATAAAAACCACTTCTATTAAGGAAGTATACCATTGCTTTAAAACAGTTTGAAGTAGCAGACCAACTTCATTTTTAGCATTTATTGCCAGTTTCAGAAAAATGCATATTACAATATTTTTTATAAAGGTTTCCTTTTGTTTACCAGGTTGCTTAATCCATTCAAATTCTTGTTTTTCCGTATTACGGCATATTCATGAACATATAAACTATAGTAATTGGTGAGATTTCTTCTTCATCATCTCATTTTTCAGTTACAACATTTTAGAATGATTGTGCTGGTCACTTATATTCATTTACCCTTTCTTTGAATCTGATTTTATTTCTTCCAGTAAATTTGTATAAATATTTTTCAAATTTTACTGTTCCAGTTTATATTTTTGACCATCATTGTTGTAATTATAAGGGGTTCTTCAGGAAGTAACTTGTTTTGAAATAAAAACAAATTAAATTGACAGAAAACATTTTTTTCTCTACATTTTATAGCCTAACTCTTAAGCTTTTTTTCAATACAATCATCGTTAAAAATGAGGTAGTTATCATAGAGGTGCACCAATTTAATGATAGCATTGTCATAGAATTCTGCCGCCTGCGATTTCAACCACTTATTCAAGTGTTCCTGCAGTTCCATATCGTTGTCAAAGAGTTGGTTTGCGAGCTACGATTTCATGTGCGAAAACAAGTGTCGCTTGCTGTCAGATCTGGACTATAAGGAGGATGGTGGAACATTTCCCAACCAAAAACGTGCAGGTGTGCATTATCATGAAAAAAACAAAACCTTGAATGGACACTTGCTTTGGATTGTTTTCTCAATTTTTTTAATGTTTCACAATACTTTTCAGAGGTTATTATTGAACCACATTCGAAGAAATTGATAAGAAGCATACCTTTTCTGTCCCAAAAAACGGTTGCCATGATTGTTCTTACTGACGATCTATGCAAACATTTCCTGGGAGAACTTGTGTCATAACGCCATAGACTGTCTTTTGCCTCACAATTGACATGTTTTACCCAAATCTCATTCCCTCAGTTACAACACGATCAAGAAAAAAGTCACTATCTTTGTTGTAGTCCTCTAGGAATGTTAACAATGCCGCCAAGGATTGTTTTTTATGGTCTTTTGACAAGATTTTTGTTTTTTTTTTTTGGTGTTTAACGTCCAACTATTGTGCACACTTGGGCTAATGCAGACGATGGGATGATTTATAGCGTATGAAAATGCCAAGCTCTGGCCGGGAATCGAACCCAGGTCCTCAGGGTGAAAGCCTAGTACGCTATCCATTAGGCCACCGAGGCGGCTCTCTTTTGACAAGAATTTTTGTACCAATCTGGAACAAAATTTATGTTAGCGAAACTTATTTTTTTTTAATTTCATGTAACAAAGTTTGTGGAATCTGAAGAAACTCAAATGAGAGCTCCAAAATTAACAAATTTTCTCATTCATTTTCGACACCAGTTCATCAGTAACAATGCTTGATTGGCCACTTCATTCTTCATCGTTAATATTAGTACAGACACTTTTAAACATAACGCACCACTCTCACTCCTCCTTTGCTGATTATGTTGTTTCCATACACTTTACAAAGTTTCCAATGAATTACAATTGTTTTTTTTCTGCTAGCAAAAACCTTATCATACACTTCACAACTGGCAGGATTTACTATTGTAGAAAACATTTTAAAAATGCACAATTCATTATCCAGAAACATGAACATGAACATAATGCTAGCTTCCATAGATAGATACAACTCTTGCCACATCAACTCTAAATATAAGTTATTTTCTGGAGAGCCCTCATATGTTCTTTGAAGTTTTTATTTTACGTAAGCTAGACTTTTTTCTTCAGTGTCAAAATCAGAATTATATGCTTCTTGAATTGTGAAGCTACCATGTATTAGCATCTTGCAATATTAAAAATAATATATGTATGAGTTTACTTTATTCCATTATCGCATTAGACTACTAGAACATACCATTATTTGGTAGGTTTCAAGCAAGCTATTTGTAGATATATTTCGACTAATCTTAATAACAAAACAAGTTAGATCCTTTTTATTACAGAGATAGGTTATGTCTGTGTGTATTATGTTAAACCCAACTTAATGGTTTGGTTGGGCAACATGTTATGCGCCCAACCTATCACCTATGCCGTCACGTCGTTGTTAGGCCTACTAACAAACAATTATTTTGTAATGTTTTTTCTGCTGCTCAAAGTACACTATTTTTCTGACAAAAATAAGTTGGGGTAAGCCCTAGGCCTAGGCTACTACAATTTCATTCAGAAAATCACATACTTTTACTACCTATATAACAAATTTAATTTTAAGAGAATAATTTATTTCTTTTAAGCTTATTTGAAATATTTATCTGCCCAGTACTTCAGGAAAAAAAGATTCCTAGTTTTCTGCCTACTGAAAATAGAATAGGTTAGGTAATGGTTAAAAATATTTGTTTAGTCAAAAAAAGTTAGAATGGATTAGCTATGTTATTTCTGAAAACTGGAAGTGTTTTTAAAAAAACTTATTTAAGATAAACAGTACAATTAATACTATATTAGTCCTAAATAGCTTACTGATTATTGCAGAAAAATTAATTAAAAAAAATATTTTAATAGGCTAACACTGTTGTTTAATTACAATATTTTAAAATAAAATAAAAACTCATAAAATTAAATATCCTTTAATTTATTTCAAAGTATACTAACAAAAAATCAAAATACTGTAATTATATGAACAAACAGGATAACATTGGAAATGTAAACATAAACTTTAGCCTACATACAGCTGTTTTCTTTCTTTATCTGAAACACAGATAACATTTTACAAATACTAAAATTTTATACTATCCCAGATTCATTTTAAAAATAGAGTTCTGGTAGGTAATAATACTAGATTGTCTACAGAATTCTAAAATTAGTCTTATAGAGAATAATAATTTAGGTCTATTGTCGCTGGACATTTTTTCAATTACCTGTATTAAAATTTTATTTTACTGTTTAATCTATGTTTGCATATTCAGTTTTATTTGTTGACATTACAGTTTAATATTACATCTACAATGTACCTGTGTACCTTAACCATTAGATCTCTTTGGGCACAGAGACATATACAAATCTTTGATGTGTAATTTAAGCATCGTGCTGTGTAACTTCTCTGCGCATGTCTGTAACGGCTCAACTTTTCTGTTGGTGTTGGTCTGAATCTGAAATCTGAAATTTAGAGTGGAGTGGGGACTTCCTGCCTAAGCGAACTGTTATGTTATAATCGTTAACAACGTAATGCCGTGAAGTCGTGAAGTGAAATTTCGTTTGGTCGGCTAGTTTTAATTAACAGTGAACAGTAACAATTTGTAATTCTTGCTCGAAATATCTATCGTTCGAGTACGGCAGTTGAAATTTCTTTCCTTCAGGCTTGAAATCCTGCTGTCCCTAAAATTAGAACAACCCATTAAAAGTGTTATAAAAATTGGAGGCAAGTATGATTTTAAATTTTTTTCCGTTAGGCATATGTAGAAAATTGTATTTGCTCGTCTTACCTATAAAGCAGTTCTATACAACAAATAGGTTTATTTGTATTGTAGACAACATTATTGTATGTATTGCAATTAGAATATCAGCTACTACTTAAAGGCTACTCTAAATTTGTCTCATTTCTGTTTATGTACTATGTCATATACTACAAAACAAGAAAAATGTGTTATTGTTAGACATCTCTAATATTTTCGGTTTTTTCAGTAGAAATGTTTTATTTTAACATGCCCATAAGTAATAATCTACCATATAAAGTAAGGAAATTATTGGAAAGCCGAAAAAAAATTACCTACATAACCTAATTATCGTGTGAAAGTTACTAACATTATTTTTTTCAATAAACATGCTTTATTTAACGCCTGTAAGTAATAATCAAATTTATAAAAATATTGCAATTATTGGAAGATTAATAAAAAGAAAAAATGCTACTTAAATAACCTAACCAATAATATTGTGTGAAAGTTACTTACCTTGTAATTACTATTACGATAAATATTAAGAAGCTGCGATAACCTAAATTAATACTACATTAAGTTATGCTCTAAGAGCCTTTTATAAAATTAATGATTTTCAAGTATTTTTTAATTTTATTGTGTAATTCAGTTGGATATTTCTGCATTTCTAGGCCTTGTACTAATGTAGCAATTAAAAAAAAATGTTTTATTATGTAGGAATTATTATTATGATGTTTAAATTAAGAAATCACCTGCAGAGAACTAAATTTATTATATGATTTTGAGCATTTACTACCACTAAGCTGTGTATTCTAATAACTCATTACAACTTATTACTTTTATACAAGACGACTGATATATAGACCTGTATTAGTTAGGTTTTTAATGCACAATCTTGTCAGGCTTTTACCCAACATCTGTGTTAGGTAGTTAAGTAGTTTTTTAAAAAAAAAAGTGTTTATTATAATTTTTATTTTTTTTGTGTTTAACGTCTGACTATTGTGCACACTTGGGCTAATGCAGACGATGGGATGATTTATAGCGTATGAAAATGCCAAACCCTGACTCGGGGTGAAAGTCCAGTACACTATCAATTAGGCCACCGAGGCAGCTTTGTTTTTATTATTAATAATACAATAGACACACTATATTTATAGATGCACAACCGTGCAGTTAGGTTTTCCACCCAACAACCATGTTAGGTTCTTTTAAAAAAAAAATGTATTCACAATGAAAAACACCAGGGCCCACTTGAAAGGCTGGAGATCAAAGAAAGAAAATTATTACGAAAAATCTTAGGCCCCAAATTCCGTAACAACCAATTACTCCACATCAGGAATGAAACTCTTTACCAAAAAACTGAAACACTATCAGACACAATAAGAAAAAGGAGAATTGATTTTTATGGGCACATCCTCTGAATGGACAAAAATAGACTAACCAAAAAAAAATATTTGACTACTTTCACAATGCACTTTGGTTTAGAGAAACAGAGAAAGGCATAACAGAACTACAAATCACTGACACTATGCTCATAGACAAAACAGCTAAAACAATAACCAAGGAAAAGAAGCAACGGTTCCAAGGCAAAGTCAAATCCAAACGAACGATCCAAATCTCTGACGAAGAAAGAAAAGCAAGATCACAACAAATGAAGCAATACTGGGCTACGAGGAAGGCACAGAACATTAAAAAGTGATTGATTTGGTGTACCCTAAAGTTGGGTGAAATAAATAAAGAAGAAAAACATTTTATACTTTAGGGCACTAGTCAGTTTGAGGTTATGTTTTCATTTTCGTTCCCATTTTTTTTGTAACTTTCCATTGTTTCCGCACTTTTATATTTTGGATTATTAATATTAGCATAAAATAAAGCAGTTTTTACGCACAAATTTCCAAAGTTGTCATGAGGCCCAGAAGTGCAGTTTTACCTCCAAGTGAAAATTTACCCATGGAAAATGTCATAAATTTCTTGCGAAAAATTAGGGTTTTATGCATTGTTAAGGGAATTATTGTGTGATGTCATAGTCGTCTACATAGCATAGATAATATCTACAAATTAAATCTATACATAGAAAACACATGATTTCATACACCAATAGCAGCTGTTTTTTATACCCGTCAACAATAATTACAAAATTATTAACTTTTACACAATATTATTTGTTAGGTTATTAAGGTAATTTTAAAAAAAATGTTTGGTTACTAATATTGTTTATATTACTTATATGCAATGAAGTATTTTTGTAAGATAAATAGTTTTCACATAATAGTAATGGTTCATTAATTATTGCAATATAGCGGTATACGAGCAGGTCGGCAGAAGCTTACAGTGGCCTCTGAATTATGTTATTGATTCACTATAGTATTTGAATATGTAACCATGATGAACAATCATGTTTGTTTGATTGACCATAACCTCACTAACATTAACGATAAGCTATATATTAAACGTGATTCCTATATTTTCTTAATTCGGTAGCAAAGCACTGGTGTTCAGCTTTTTATGTAGCCTGGATATATTATTACTTTGTTTGCATATGGGATCTTATGACTTTTTATTTTAAAATAATGTATAGGCACTCCCTGATCAAGAAAATATTTTTTTTTTTGCATAAAAAATTAACAGTTACTTACAGAAAGAAATTAATTATCTATCCTGACACACAGTGAAAATATTTTAGTCTGTTATTGTACTTTCAATAAACACAGATTGAAAATATTTAGAACAAAATGATTAAGCATTAAGGTTTATAGGCTTTCCCATATTAGGCCTATTTGTGATACAAGACATTTTAAAATAACACACATTAAATGTTTTGTAGTAGTAGGGTATATACGTGTGGTAACTGAGAACTAAAGTTTAAAAAAAAAACAAAATATTGGATTTTGGCCTAGATTTGCAAAAATTTTTAATAAATTAGTATAAAATATTGCTATTAAGAGAAAAATACTTGCTAACCTAACCTAATGGAAATCGTGCTTGCCAAAAGGTCATACGTTGGCATTGAGGAGTTACACATTGAGCCTTATGAATAAAAAGAAGCAAAAACTTTAATTCACAAAATCTGAAGCACATCCTTCAATTGATATGAATAAAAATATAAATCAAAACCTTTTACTTTAGCGTAAAAGCAAATCCTTTTTTTTGTTGTTCCTTTTACTTCCAGACTGAAAGATTTGTTTAAGGAATGAAGGAAATGCTTTTCCTTCTACATTTTATTTGAAACAAAAACCCTTATACTTGAAATATTTCCTTTGGTTTTATTCATATCTCATTGAATCTAATCCGTCCTGTTTGTTAAATCAGAGAAAACAATCTGTTAGGCGTATTCAGAGGGCAAGGAATTCTTTCATGTGAAAGAAAATGTGCCATCTAAGAGCAGTGATGGTTAGAAAAATTTTCTTTGTAATTATTACCGTAATTTGGAAGTTTTATACTTATTTATGCTAAAAAGAAATATTTTTGATTGAAAGAGTGTGTAGGTTAGTTTAAAAATGGCATTAGGGATCTGTATGGTTATTTTTTAAACATTCATAGAAATATATATATATATATATATATATATATATATATTTTTTTTTGTTTAACGTCCGATTATTGTGGACACTTGGGCTAATGCAGATGATGGGATGATTTGTAGCGTATGAAAATGCCAAGCCCTGGCTGGGAATCGAACCCGGGTCCTCGGGGTGAAAGCCTAGTACGCTATCAAGTAGGCTTTTGGAAAATATATTTTCAAGTTTTTTTCTTATATCGTTGATCATGCTAGTACAAATCTTTATCCATTTTTGCTCTAAATAGGCCTAATTTTGATGTTTAAAATTAATTTTTTTTACTTGAAATACAAATAAACCTGGGACTTGCGCAATAATTAGATCTATTTACTTTCTTCTAGTCATCAGCAGTTTCCATTTTGTTTCCATTTTGAGATTCGTTATTCATTTTGTGCACAAATGATAGAGTAACAAGTTTAAAAAGGTGGACAAACAAAAACCAATTTCAAGGCATGATACCACATAATTAATGCAACGTCTTTGTTCAGTGTTTTAAACCTCCTATCGCTATTGACAATTTAATCTCAAATATAAATACTTCCTATAAATACACAGGTACAAAGAAAATTTAAGCCAACCTAATAAGGTTTAATGTGGATTGTATAATTCTATATTTTTGCAGTTTAGTGAACAAGTGATTGAATCAACTTTAATTAATCCTGTCTAATTACATAAGATTGTTGATTTTTAACGTTGTTCCTCCGTCAGTTTTGAGAGCATCAAATTTTTTCCACCATATCGTTCAGATAAATGTAGCTGAGCTGGTTAAAATAAACTTTTTTTTGTTTCAGTGAGATAATGGCTTACAGAGATATTGATCTGCATCCTTCACCAAGAGTTCCTGGTGAGGAATTACCACGAACAGGATGGAGAAGGCCAAATCTAAATTGGGATAAGATTTGGGAGTGGTACGACAATTTTTACGATTGGCAGAAGTAAGTAGGCCAGAACCTGTATGCACGTTCGATTCTAGTTACAACCGTTAGCTTTTTCTGAGTGTTAAATTAGTAAAAACATCAAACACAAACACACACACACACACACACACACACACACACACACACACACACACACACACACACACACACACACACACACACACACACACACACACACACACACACACACACACACACACACACACACACACACACACACACACACACACACACACACACACACACACACACACACACACACACACACACACACACACACACACACACACACACACACACACACACACACACACACACACACACACACACACACACACACACACACACACACACACACACACACACACACACACACACACACACACACACACACACACACACACACACACACACACACACACACACACACACACACACACACACACACACACACACACACACACACACACACACACACACACACACACACACACACACACACACACACACACACACACACACACACACACACACACACACACACACACACACACACACACACACACACACACACACACACACACACACACACACACACACACACACACACACACACACACACACACACACACACACACACATACATACATATGTTTGTGTGTATGTATATATATTATGTATATTGAGTTTTCATATTTTATTAGTTTTTATATTGTTTTTTTTTTTAATTTAAGCCCACATTGGAGCACACACAGTCATTCTAATTAAGTCTTTTGGTTTTTCTGCGTTCTTCCCAGTATTTTTTTAATCTTATTGATCTCTGAAGTCCGAGTTCTTCCGAATATACTACATTTCGTGGACGTTTTTCCCTAAACTGTAATTGGGTTTCGTGACTTTTTAAGATCGCTTTTTCCATACTTCCTGCCAATTGCTCCTTGGTTATTCCTTTTACCATTGAGATTATTTTGTTTATATTAAATTATTTTGATAATTCCTTTTAATGCTCAGATGTAAACACAGTATTCTAGATATTTAAATAGTAATTTTGCTTATGAAAAATATAAATCATCGTGATACACTGTTGTCTTGTTAAAGTGATAGAAGCGAATTTACAAAAATATTTGTCTATCTTACTGTTTTTGAATTTCTGATTTCACTATCATAATCAACATTAAAATCTGCATACATTATTAGCATTTCAAACTTTCAGATTGCATTTCAAATACAAAAATAAACCGTGACCGATATCAAAGGTTTTCTTAATACCCACAAATTTTGAAAATTCAAAATTCTGATTTATACAGTTTTTTAACGCTGATTACGCACGATGGAAAAATCAGATTAAAAAAATAGACTTAAAAAAACGTACAAAAATTTTAATGATTTGAAATGACACCGTTTCAGTAAACACATTTTGCTCACTAATGAACATGTTCAAGCTGTTACCATAATCGATTCTTGGGCCAAGTTGGAACCACCGGAATTGTGAACGTGAGTGTTGTAAAACACACATACCAGGACTTAAAAGAATTAGGGATAACGAAGAATGTCTGAAAGAAGGAAGAGAAAAACCAATCCTTAGGGATAAAAACATTAGATTAAAATTTAAAGAAGGAACAAAAAGAGTTGCCTTTTATTCGGAGGAAGTTAGACTACAGAGATCTAGAAAACTGAAAAAGTATTGGGAGATTCTCAAAAACCTAAAATTACCAAAGTTGAAAGCCCAAAAGAACAAAAATTGACTATATGTGCTCCATTGAGGGACACATACACACACACACAAACACACACAAATTTTAACGATCTCAAAAAGTAATCTATAGGTCAGAATCCGTTGCTCATTTCATCTCGGTTTTGATCTGAATATGATAACTACTCCATCAGCTTATTAATGGAAATTCGCTAACAATTTTTTTTTTCGTTGAAAACGTTTAAGGAAATAATTGAATTTCACCGTTTGTTAATATTGTTAGCAGCTTCTTGATTTTCATTTATTCTTTTAACATAAATGAAATAAAATTGAATTTAGAATATGTTTAAAATTATCGGTAGGTGGGCGTATAAACTAAGCGATGCTTAACCAAACCGGTTTAATAATGTGCCGTTGTCTCTATTACAAGATAAGCCATTGTGATATGTTATGAAGTAGATATTGTTTGCAATCGGATATTGCGTGCAAGGATAATT
>CM040186.1:8506831-8601831 GCA_022606455.1 Callitettix versicolor | reverse complement strand
AGGAAAACAGTTTTAGCGCTTGCGGCAACGTTTGAATAGAACAGTCCGTTTCTTGTTTAACAAATCATAAACCAGTCCAAATCAAACTGCTTGTTTCCGTTTAAAAAAACAGTTTGTTTGTGGTTTATAGAAAAACAGTTTTTTTAACAGTTTGTAGTTTCCGGCCCCCCCACTACTTTGTACCCTCTAGATACCTAAAATACCATTTTAACTCGTTAAGTGCCGAAGTTCTAGGGTAATAATTAAGCTGTATACAATTGGGTTGTTAACTCTCTTTTTACGATCACAAGAGTATAGGGTTTGGTTACAAGTTTAAGGTTTTGAAAGTATACCGATCACAAAGGTATAGGCTCGAAGTTCATAGGTGAGAGACCTCTCTTTTCCCCGATCAAAAAGTTATAGGGTAGTTTGGTTACAGGCGTGAGAGGTCGAAGAGTAAACAGCTCGCTTTTCCCCGATCAAAACGTTATAGGGTAGTTTGGTTACAGGCTTGACCGGTTGGAAGAGTAAACAGCTCGCTTTTCCCCGATCAAAACGTTATAGGGTAGTTTGGTTACAGGCTTGAGCGGTTGGAAGAGTAAACAGCTCGCTTTTCACCGATCAAAACGTTATAGGGTAGTTTGGTTACAGGCTTGAGTGGTTGGAAAGGTAAACAGCTCGCTTTTCCCCGATCAAAACGTTATAGGGTAGTTTGGTTACAGGCTTGAGCGGTTGGAAGAGTAAACAGCTCGCTTTTCCCCGATCAAAACGTTATAGGGTAGTTTGGTTACAGGCTTGAGCGGTTGGAAGAGTAAACAGCTCGCTTTTCCCCGATCAAAACGTTATAGGGTAGTTTGGTTACAGGCTTGAGTGGTTGGAAAGGTAAACAGCTCGCTTTTCCCCGATCAAAACGTTATAGGGTAGTTTGGTTACAGGCTTGAGCGGTTGGAAGAGTAAACAGCTCGCTTTTCCCCGATCAAAACGTTATAGGGTAGTTTGGTTACAGGCTTGAGTGGTTGGAAAGGTAAACAGCTCGCTTTTCCCCGATCAAAACGTTATAGGGTAGTTTGGTTACAGGCTTGAGCGGTTGGAAGAGTAAACAGCTCGCTTTTCCCGATCAAAACGTTATAGGGTAGTTTGGTTACAGGCTTGAGTGGTTGGAAAGGTAAACAGCTCGCTTTTCCCCGATCAAAACGTTATAGGGTAGTTTGGTTACAGGCTTGAGCGGTTGGAAGAGTAAACAGCTCGCTTTTCCCCGATCAAAACGTTATAGGGTAGTTTGGTTACAGGCTTGAGCGGTTGGAAGAGTAAACAGCTCGCTTTTCCCCGATCAAAACGTTATAGGGTAGTTTGGTTACAGGCTTGAGCGGTTGGAAGAGTAAACAGCTCGCTTTTCCCCGATCAAAACGTTATAGGGTAGTTTGGTTACAGGCTTGAGCGGTTGGAAGAGTAAACAGCTCGCTTTTCCCCGATCAAACTCTGATTATTAAGGAAGGGTTCGGCAGCATATGTTCCCAATTAAAAATTGGAATATGAAATGTTTTTTTTTACAAACATTCCATTTTTTTCCAATTAAAAATGTTCCCAAGAAAAAAATCGGGGTCATATGTTCCCGATTAAAAATTTGACCCAAGTCTTACTCTGTCCTAGTCAATGACTATCTTAACAAACAAATAGGTTCATGTAAAAAAAACCGATTCATGAGTAATCGGTCATTTTTTTATTTAAATTGTTCCATCAGATTTTGCTCAAAATTTCCCTTTAAAAATGAAAATTAAAGATTTTTTTTTTGTGTTTAACGTCCGACTATTGTGCACACTTGGGCTAATGCAGACGATGGTATGATTTATAGCGTTTGAAAATGCCAAGCCCTGTCCGGAAATCGAACCCGGGTCCTCGGAGTGAAAGCCCAGTACGCTATCAACTATTCCACCGAGGCGGGAAAATTAAAGAAAAGATACTGTGCGTCTTGGTCTGTTCATATTTAGTTTAATATTGATTTAAGCTCTGTTTCTTCGAATGTAGCAAAATATGGTGAACCGATTTTGAGAAATTTGCCCGATTTAATGGTTTCGTATCGGTAGCTTCAGAAACGGACGGACTTTCGAAAATGTGAGAAAATTTGCGCAAAGTTTGTACGCAGTTTCAATTCCAGAATGTATTTTATGTATGCGGACGGAGCTGGGTTCAAAACGAAACGAAAGATTTCCGATAAAAATGTCGTGGCTTGTCTGTTTCTCCGGATTTAGGAAATTTTCGGTTTGCAATTTTTTTTTACCCTCAAAAAGCTTTTAACACAACAAAAAATGGAACTTTGTCGTGATACGCTTTAAAGATGTTGGTCGTATTCATCTCGGAAGTAGTTACACAAAATATCCGGTTGGTGCGCTGTAGTCGAAAATAATTTTTTTTGTAGATTATGTGAAGATTCTAAACGATTGATAAACGAAATCAGTGTATACAAATTAATACCTTATGCTAGTTAGACTAATGGAGGCTACGGTCGGCGGTAAACTACGACCTTGAAGTGCGCAGTTCGTAGACTCAGTGTACTGACCGGTGGTCTTAACCTATCCTTTTAAATTGATTTGAATTACTTTTGTAGTAAATCAAAACGAAAACAAACCCTGACCGCCGTCCCCTTGGGTTTAATGAATGGAAAGTCCATCTTTCACTGCACGTAGTATAACAGTGTTAAGGCCATTCTTACGGGAACTTGTTATTATCGTTACTACTGTATTTATAGTAAGTTTTAGTTCCCTGTTCGGCCGCCAGGTGATTGTCTATAAATAGTTGTGCGTGAGTTCGGCGTTGGTCCCCTTCCTAGCTTGCACCGTCGGCCCTCCTACTGTGTACTCTCCCCCCACATTTCGTTCAGTTCTAATTAATTTTATTTTATTACGATACGCCAGTTCTGGAACACGGTGTAACCGGAAGTCGCGAAACCGAATTAAAAACATCTAAAAGAAAATGTACGGAATCCGGACTTCCGGGAAGGAGAATTTCAGGCTTTTCTAAAACACCGCAAAGTACAGGCGTTGTTAATTATGCGAAAAATGGCCGTGGTACTTTCTGACGTATGAAAATAAATGTGAAAATGTAATAATGGCGACGCGCAGCTGACTCGTTGACGTGATGGAAGCAAATTTTCTATAATATCTGTGTTTTTCTTACACGTTTTTTTTTCGGCCGTTTAATTCCAGCAAATATTTATATTCTAAACTTTCAGATTACATTGAAAATAAACCTTGACCGACGTCAGATTCGTTTTCTTGTTTTCATGAATATTTAAGTGTTTATTTTGTGCAATTTTGGCCGCAATTCGGTGGTAAGCAGATTAAAAAAAATTTTGTTTGCTTAACGTCCATACTTTATGCCAGTTAGACTAATGAGGACGAAGGATCAGCGTTTACGGTAATGGAAAAGCAACGTGAACGACTGCGGCTCGAACTAAGAACCAGTAGATGCTTTAGTCGCATCGACCACCGAGTCCCCCTTTTTTTACGTAAATATAAGCATTTGACATACACGTACCACAATCTTAGGTTTTTTTTGTGCACACCTAGACGATGGGATGATTTATAGCGTATGAAAATGCCAAGCCCTGGCCGGGAATCGAACCCGGGTCCTCGGGGTGAAAGCCTAGTACGCTATCCACTAGGCCATCGAGGCGGCTCACAATGTTAGGGTCTAACCCTTATGAGAGTGTGAGCGCTCGCGGTTTGGTGGCATCTTGCGGCGGAGTGTTCAACTACAGTTGAATAGATACTAGTACTGCATATTTTCTCAAACGTTTCACCCGCTGCCCTTGCAGCGTTCGTAGCGGCAGATAGTCCAATTACTTGCCTATAATATCGAACACGCTTTTTATAATGATGGCGTTCGTTTATATTAAGTGGTGTAAGATAAAAAGTTACGATTTTCGTAAGATATTACATAGTCTATAATGAAAATCGATTTTGTTGTCCCAGCTGCAAAAAGTCGATTTTTGTTCCAAGATTTGAACGATATGAGCATAAATTAATTAGCCCTGTTTTTTCATATTTTTTTCCTAATAGTTGGGAAAATCGCGGGATGTACGCGGCAAAAATCACTTCTGGCTGACGTGATGGAAGTGAATTTTCTTAAAAAATAATTTCTTTTAATTCTGCATGCGCTAGCATTTTGAACTTTCAAATTCAACGTTATGAGTTTGTTAAGACTTGTAAAGGTCGCCATATTGTAACTGCTTTTTTTTTATTGCTTCACGAACTTTTCCAAGCTATCACCGGAATCGATTTTGCCGCCAAATTTGAATAAAATCGGACTAAAATTACGAACGTGAGCGTGCTAAAACGCGCGCGCGCCTTTTATAAAAATTAAATCCCTCCCTTAAAAAATGATTTATAAATCAGGATCGGCGTTCATGTCAAGGTCCCGAGTCTGGGTCTTACTATAATGGCCGCTCCAGTAGCCCATTTCCAAATGGGTATTCGCTCCTTCTACATTACAAAGTCCCGTGTAGACATGTTTTGGAACATCCTGTAATCAAAGACGCATTCCGCACTGGGGACCGAAAGGCGTGTTTGCTTAGTTGTGTACAAATATACCATACGCTGTGGCTGTTAAGATAACGCTGAGTATATCGTAAAATTGTTAAGGAACTATTTGTCCAACTGGCGGCATTCTTGGCTGGTCTACATACAGTACGTTGAATTTGAAATCGGCTATTTAATTATAGTTTTTCATTTTGTACATTTTCAAAATTCAGGTGATCGTGGAAAAAATCGGTTTTGATATTTATATGGGATGCATCCGTTTGCATTGAATCACATCTCGGTTGACGCCGATTCTGATTTCAAGGTCACTTTTTGTAAGGTCGTAAAAAGTGTTTAGCACTCCAGTTTCGATAGTTCGGTCGGATTAGATCGATTCGATTGTATTATTTTGACAAATACGCCAGCAAAATCCGTACAACCGTTTTTTTTAATAGCGGCCATTCAAAATCTCAAAAAGTCGTAACATTTTTACCTGCAAAATTAATATTACGTGATGTATTGTTGTTTCTTTTTTTAAATTCGCTTCTATCACGTGATGGCGCGATACAGAAGCGTGCCGTTTAATTTTCTTACGTCACCTTACTGGCCGTTAACAGATTACTTTTGAATACTAAGCGATGACGCATCGCATCCCACTAATCTCTCTTCCAGCGGTTATTGGGCGTTTGTCGTTCCTTACTCCAGAAATGTATTGCTGCTTCCAGCTTTCAGTTCTGTTTTAAACTCGTTACAGAGCAAAGCACTCGGCCCGGACGTGTTGCAGCTTGTGTTTGTGTTGATAATTCAATTTATAAGTGATAGTGTTTGAGTGTTTCAAGATCGTTGAAAAGTTAGTCACCAGATGTCTCACGTGTGAGTTATACCATATATCAAGGCATGTTTTTAGGGGTTGTTCGCTCCGGACAAGGGGTGTAACCATCCCTCCACCTTAATTTACAATTTTTGAAAATCTGGTATCACCCGCAGTAATCAGCATTAAACTTTCAAAATGCACTGAACATTTTATTTATTTATTTTTTTTAATGGAAAATGATTGTTGTTTTTCGAACAAGGCTTTATAAAAAGTTCTTGTCACTTGGAAAACTTTAATTGCTTGTTTTTTTATCGGAAAAGAAAGTGATAAATTTTAAATATTTTTTTTTAAGATTACTAAAATTCAATTTGTCAATAGGAACTCTTGTCTTAAGAAGATTAAATTCTCAAAATCACTTTCTCAATAGAAGATTTTGTTCATTTTGCAGATTTTTTCTGTAGAAATGGTTGTTCAAATTGGTATAAAACAATTAGATTCACTACTTATAAATTCTAAATTTGCGTTTGGCATTTTGAAAATTCAGATTTTGGTTTTTTTTATTAGCCAATAAGATTTTTTAAGAGTTAAGGCTGTTAAAAAAATCAGTATACAGTAAAATCTATGTTGCGTAATTTCTGAAAATCAGTTAAATCTGATTTTGATCACGATGTGAAATTTATAACTAAAGTTAGACAATACAAATTTGAAATGAAAGTGATTTATTGTTGATAGGATGAATCAAAATATCTGTTTAGTTCACCACAATATCTGATTTACCCACTACAGCTGTGAGGAAATGTTCACTTTTCTTCTCAGTGAAGTGATTTAAAAACTTTGTAAGGTTTTAGAAATATTTTTATTTGGTGTGCATCTCATTTGAGTACAGCTGCATTTGTTCCCACATATGAGTCATTGCAGATGTGACACCTAACTGTTTGTTTATGTTCACTAACATGCCCATGTGTGTAGAATGTGTGGGTTGGGTAACAGGTTGTTATGCAACAAAACCTAACCTTGCAAGGCCAAAGTGGGTCTAGGTTTTGCCTTGCAGCTTGGCCAAACATTGCTAAATGTATAGAGGGCCTTAAATATTTTACTGGAACAAAACACATCGGTAACACATTTCCTCTAATTTCGGTTCCTTTCAGATTGGTTCATCAGTTTATATAAAACTTAATCGGGCACATCAATATGAAATGTAAGAAATTTTCATTGAAGTCATATTGGAACAACTCAATCTAAAGGTTATTTATTTGTAAAAACACTTCATGGAGATCTGGTTTTCTCGAAAATTGTTTATGCATTGAAAATTAAAATGTGTTTAGAACAATAAGTAATAATATATAAATTATTGCGCTTTAATTATTAATATTAAACAAACAAATAAAGTAATTATTGTATTTAACAGTATGCTTGGTAATTGTATTGTATAATCTAAGACATTGCTATAAGTTGTTTTAAGACTCTGATTGTAATTGAAATGTTTTTTTTATTTAGACACTATAAGGTGGTTGGAGGCTTGAGTTGGTGGTCAAATGCCCCAATGGAAGTGCTTCTGAGTTTAAAATATAACCACTCGAAATTTACGTATTAAAAAAAAATTAAAGTTGAAGCATATCTAAATTAATACTAAGACAAGGTCGCTACAGGTTTTATGTGAGCTGGGTGTGTAGCGTTACATTTAGTGACACTGGTTTATGCCGAGAAATTAAAATAAATAATATTTCGTTAAAGTTATTAAAAAAAACATATAGTGTAAAACATATTACAAATTGAATCTTAAGTATACCGGTATAGCGTAAATGCTCACATTACGGTTGTACAGGGTTAATTTTGTTTTTTTCAGTTTTGTCAAGTTGTAATTTTTTAAAATTTCTCTTTTGGTTCGCTGACGTAAATTAACAATCTTCATAGTTAAGAGGATTTTTAAACCTCTGTGAAAATCTCTAAAACTGCTCTTTCTAACGCCTATTAGTTTTGAATTAAAAAATTATGCTTGATATTAGAAGCGGGGTGTGATTTCACATTCTGTGATTTGTAACGGCAATTTTGCAAGTGATGGGATACCATACGTACTGTCGACAGAATTACCACTCCTGGGACCATTCGTAGGACCTTCCCTAACACAAAGCGCTGCACACTGTGATTTCGCATCTTACTTCATTTCAAGCGAAGTTAAGAATGCAACAGTGGGAACAGTGATTGTGTTAGTTGTCAGTATCATGTAGTTGGGAAACTGACCACTTACATTTACATTCCTATTTTTACCTCAAGTTTATTTAGTATTTCTTTAATTTTGTTTTTAATGTTTTTATATCATTGAAATTCTGTTTATATTCTTCTTTTTTTCTGCTAGGATTATTGTCACTATGTTCAGTATAATGATCTACCTTCCCTGGCTTCGTCAATTCTACTTTCGTTGACGCACTTCGGAGAATCTCCATCTTCAAAAACTATATCTATACTGGTCACCAATATTATGGCCCGTCCTATTTATAATTTTCTATCTCCACCTCGTACCCCTCCTCTATTTAACACGTGTTCATTAAACCTGACGTGCTCGCTTTTCATTGGCTCCTTTCAAACTTTCTCTTCAACGGTCGTCCCTCCTGTTAATTTTTGAAAATTTTTAGATTTTTAAACTTCCTAAAATTTTTAGTTTTCTATTTCTCGAGGTATGTACACCCCTTTTTTTATGAAATGTAACGCATAATTTGAATCATTTTTGTCGTATTTGAATAAGAAAAAATGAAAAAAAAAGATTCAAATTATGAGTCACATTTAATAAAAGAGGGACACATACCTCGAGAAATAGAAAACTCAGTGAAGGTACTACATATGGCAGAAAAAGGAAGATGTATGAACATCTTAGAGAACTTGGAAATTTTTAAATCTAAATTAAAGGGAGAAAACATAATAAATGAACAGATATCGTCACAAGCAGATATTACGTTTAAAAATCTAAAATTTTCAAAAACTAACAGGAGGGACAACCGTTGAAGAGAAAGTTTGAAAGGAGGCAATCAGAAGCGAGCGAAAATGTATGATTTTGAAGATCCAATCAGAAGCGAGCACGTCAGGTTTGATCTACATGTGTTGAATAGGGCTACGAGGTGGAGATAGAAAATTATAAATAGGATGGGCCATAATATTAGTGACCAGTATAGATATAGTTTTTGAAGATGGAGGTTCTCCGAAACGCGTCAACGAAAGTAGAATTGACGAAGCTAGGGAAGGCAGATCATTATACTGAACATAGTTTTTATATAATGTTTTTAATTAATAGTTTTAATCATTAGGCGTAATAATAAAACTGTTTCATCCACGATAACAAAAAGGTCAGAAATGAATAATGACGAACATAGAAACAGCGAAAAGAAATCACCGTTACATGCTACCATTTACATGTAGTGTAGTGCAAGTATTTTGTTATAGTTTACCAAAACTTTGCGACATGAAATCTTGGTAGTAGGCACGGTCAGTGGTCACGCAAGCGACACATTGTTTTGTCACGCCCCGCCTCTACCTGATAAGCCAGTTGTAGGTAAAGATGATTGGGATATTTTCTTTTCCAAAATTCGATATAATTAAGTAAAAAGTTACAGGCCGTTAAAGTATGCAGACTTTGAAGTAGTGTAAATGTACTTACAAACAAAATTAAAAAGCAATGTTAACCAGAAATTTACGTGACTAAATTAAAGTTAATATCATAACACTAAGTTTAATTACGCCTTATGAGAATGTATTCGACTTGTATGGGAAGGTCAAGGAACTCCAGAGGATAACTGGACACGACTGTCTGAATGAACACCTGAAGAAAATTAAGATATTAAACTATGACAACTGCACATTGTGTGAATGCCCAGACACCATCATGAACAAGGACCATCTCCTCGTCTGCGGAAAATTAGATGACGGTAAGCAGAGAAGAAGAGATCTCCCTGGCCTCTATTGGGAAGCAAGATAAAAGATGGCGTGAGCCAACGGAAGCCATTGGAAAACAACAACAACAGTTTAATTACAGCACAATTTTTGTGGCTTGTAAATGCTACCGCGTAAAGACTAACTGTGCTTAAACACTGTGCTTTTGATGAACGTAATGTGCTGGGTAGTAACTACTTGTGGTGGATTAATGCCATATTTTTATTCATCTGTTGTACTTACTGGATATTTGCCTAGCTAGTTTACCTACTACAGCTGAGGAAACTACTCACTTTTTTTTACTCAGTGAGATGATTGGAAAAAAATTTTTTTGTGGTTTAGAAATACTTTTATTTTGCTGTACATCCCCTTTTCAACAACACAGCTGCATATGTTCTCACAGATGAGTCAGAGTGCAGATGTGACAACCTAACACTGTGTTTACTTTGACTAAGATGGCTTGATGACATGTTTTGTTATCTGTTCATTGATTCTCAATATTGATTAGTCTAATAATAATTAGACTCTAATTACAGTAGTCTATTTACAGTAGTCTAATTACAGTACATTAGTCTTCTACAGCACTAGTAAAATATTATTATTTTACTTCTGTACTATATTATTAACAATTTTTTAAGTCTTAGTGGTCAGTCTGCTGCGTCTAAACTGCGCACCTAAAGGTTCTTAGTTTGTGCCGCAATTAGTCCTGTTGCTTTTCCCTCGTCCTCGTTAGTCTAACTGGCATTTAGTATGAACAAAAAGTAAACATTTTTTTAATGTTTCAGTATATTACCAAAAACGGGTTACTCAAGAGATCCGTCGTCCGTATGGTACACACATGAGTGGTCACCGGGCATCCCAGTAATCCCAAACATGTCGAGACCTCCGTTGTATTACAGAAGAAGCAGGAAATCGTTTATGCACGAAACCAGTTTGGAGTATAATTCTTCGAGAAGTATAAATAACAGTTCAGGTAAGGTTAGCTGTAGGTATATTTGACTCATTAAAATTTTTTGTTTCAATTGAGACAATCCAATTATGTGATAATAATCTCCATGAATGAATATGCAATTCTTTTGTTAGTTGAAAAGTCAAATCAGATGTTCCGTGAAAGATTTTAATATTTCAGAATAGTAAAAATAACAAATGTTTGTGCAAAATTAAATGTAAATATGATGACTATTTTTTTCCTGCTTTGATTGTCCGTGAAAGCAAATAAATATAAATAATGAAATAAATTTAAGTTTTAGTTTTAAGTTTATTATTAAATAAATAAAGTTAAATTTGAAGCATACCTGAAGACGAGCTTTCTAACCTCTCATTATAGAGCCCACCATTGTGTTGAGTGGGGGCATTGTTTTGGAATTGCTGCACCTTAACCATAAGCCAGTGTTTTCAGTTACGAACAGCCTTATAAGTACAAATGATTTCCCATCGATGTACACTTTCATAACGAATCTGCATCAAAATTGCCTGTCTCCCACACTGTACGGAGTACGCTCTGCCTTCTCAGGACCTTGTGGTTGATCGTGTTTGTGTTGTCCAAAATGAATGAATGAATGAATCCATTGTGAAAGCATGTTACAAGTGGGAACACGTCATGATGATCAGTTTTGAAACTGTCATTGCGTGTTAATAACTGATTCGCCCTGTTTGGATTTAGAACGCTCACGTAAATACGCGAATTCTCTTATAAATTTCGCTTGGAAAAGACCTACTTGTTGGAGTGACATTAATGTGAAAATTTTGAAAAATTGACAGTGCGAACTTTGATGTATTCATTGATTAAATAACGTAGTTTTTGAGAAAAAATATCGGCCAACCTGGGGGGGAAACCACGAAATACTAATTTGCGCTAAAATCAACCTGATTGATACGTTGAAGTTTGTCTGTATAAATTAACTCTATACCCAATAATCCATTCTTGTAAAGGACCCTCGTTTATTACTTTATTTATAGGGACGTCACTCATTTGTTACTTTTAGTGGTTCTATTATCAAACAGAAGAATATATTTCAGTTAAGTAGTTAGTTTTTTTTTTTTTGTTATTTGTTTTATGGTTAAATAATACAAGGTATTGTTGTATTACAAATTGATAGACTGGATAAGGTTGGTCCAGATTTAAGTTTAGTTTTGATTTTGTTTGCTCTACTTAAAGGTGATGTAAAATTGATTTATCATTATAAATGTTCTTGCCTTTTTGTTTTTTTCCCTCTGTAGTATGAAAACAGAATTAAATTTTTTTCTGTCGCTATTTGTTTTTTTCTTTAAAATATTAATGTGGAAAGACAAAAACAAAAAATATAAATTTTGAAAAGCGACCACTTTGATTTCTTTGATTACCCTGAACCACGTAGCCACGTAAAGGCATTCTCGTGGTCTTGGCCTAAACAATGGGGTATAAATTATATTACAATTAAAGTCAACGTGGCGCTCAACAAATGGTACATTAAAAATAAGATACAAAATTAGCTATGACCCACACCCCTTCTCCTCTGTAGCTAGCAGATAATTAAAGATTTATTACGGGAACGTAAGTGTTGTATTATTATCTTCTCATAAGTGTTGCAAACAAAACTTGGTGTTTCATTGTTTACACTGGTATTTTGGCAAGGAAACTGGTCAGCATTGTTCTGTATCATACCCTCGCAGTATAGTCTATCGGGGCAGGGTGGCCAATGTGGTTAAGACACTGTTCAGTCTACTGTGCATCTCAGAGTACTTAGTTCCAGCCATAGTTACTGCAATTTCTTTACTCTGTTAACGCTGGTATAAAGTAAGAATGTTAAAGTACGGTCTGTTTTGAAAAAAAAATTGCCACTGTACAAGCGCAGTGTGAGTTACTGAACTTGAAAATCTTAAGATTTTAATGTGTTTTTAGGTCCTCTGCCTTCAAAGAAAAGGTTTTGATTTAGAAAATTCCTTGCTGTCTTGTTGTCTAGTATCGCTGGAAGCTAAACAAGTTGCTAGATATATATTAATTGGCAAATAGGTGAACATGTTCTTGCACTGGTTATTATTTAAATATTTTTTTTTGTGTTGGCAGGTAGTGACTGGGCGTCAATGTCGTCTGTAGAGGATGTCCGCCAAGATGTGTGGTACAAAAGGGTGACGTACATGATAAAAACTGTTATAGTGACAATAACAACAACTGTACTTAGCGTAGTTAAGACAAAAGAGAGTAAGTAACTTATTAAGGCTTAAATTTAAGTTGTGAGAGTGCTAGATGTGGTTAACTTAGAATTATGTTGTAGAGAAAAGGGTGAACCTAAGTAATAACTAATACGGTCGTCACTCAGTAATTTTCACCTCTTACAATTCATAAAAAATTTAATATTTTTTTAACGTCCGACTATTGTGCACACTCGGGCTAATGCAGACGATGGGATGATTTATCGCTTATGAAAATGCCAAGCCCTGGCCGGGAATTGAACCCGGGTCCTCGGGGTGAAAGCCTAGTATGCTATAAACTAGGCCACTGAGGCGAAATTTAATTTGTACTGAGACGCTGTACCCTGGATGAATTCGATAAATCGTATGAAAACAATGTATTTTTGTTCCTTCCTTATTTCTTATAGAGGAAGTTCTATAATTCGTACTTTGCCAAGCCTTTGCCTCTCTAAATCGAACTAACTGGATAGATTTCTTGCTTATACCGCACAACATTGTTGGGTTATAAATCTATACTGTAATCGAGGACTGTACAACCCCTTCATTTCAAACACATTTACTTACTGATAAAATAGGGTTTATCTGACATTATGAAATGGAAAACAATGTCAGGCGTCAGGGGTACAGAGCTGGTGCACAAGGTGGTAGCCTTTGCCTCTCTAAATCGAACTAACTGGATAGATTTCTTGCTTATAGGGTACAATATTGTTTATTTGTTGGATTATAAATCTGTACTGTAATCAAGGACTGTATAACCCATTCATTTCAAACACAATTACTGATACTTGGTCGTTGCCTCTATAAATCGTACTAACTGGGAAGATTTCTTGTTCATACTGTGTAAGCACAAAATTATTTATTTGTTGGATCATAAATCTGTACTGTAATCAAGGGACTTTATAACCTGCTCATTTCAAAGACATTTCTCTACTGATAAAATACGGTTTATCTGACATTATGAAATGGAAGAGCGTCAGGGCCACGAGTTGGTGCACAATTAATCTGTACTGTTAACAGAAACAACATTGTATTTGGTGGCACAGACTAAAGTGAGGCAGTAAATGTGTAGATAATAAGTAATAATAGACGCCTATTTATTGAACAGTGTCATATATTATGTTAGTTCTTTTAGAAACTGTTTAAGTGCGATATCATTTATGTAGAGCTCTTGTTACTTGTTAATCGTGATAATGTCAAAATAAGTCTCTTGTCAAAATATAAGTTTCTTTCTCTCATGGACAATAAGGACAATAAAGATATTGTACCTGTTAACTGTATTATAAATTTTAAGAAAATATACACTCGATTTTCCAAATTTTCTTTTTTATCAACCTCTATATTTTGAAATATATATTTCGCTACTCTGTAACATATTTAAAACAACAAAATTTATGATAGCATAGATAAACCTGATGGCATATAACTTGAAATGTATATAATAATAGTAAGTTGCAAAGTGATAAACCTGTTAGTATAGGTCAAGATTTAATTTAAAATAGATAAACTTTACAACATATGTATTTGTGATGACCAGAACAGGTGTGAGGTAATTTTTATTTTATTTTTTTTATTATTATTATTTTTTTTGGTGTTTAACGTCCGACTATTGTGCACACTTGGGCTATTGCAGACGATGGGATGATTTATAGCATATGAAAATGCCAAGCCCTCGCCGGGAATCGAACCCGGGTCCTCGGTGTGAAAGCCTAATCGAACCCGGGTCCTCGGTGTGAAAGCCTAGTACGCTATCCACTAGGCCACCGAGGCGGCTTTTTTTTTTATTTTGAAATGTTGGTATTCTGTTAAGCAACATTTTAAAAAGAATATTAGTGGGTTCGATGAACAAAATGTTTAACCAAAGGGAGGGGAGAATAAAATGTGGGGATCTCGGAAAAAGAACAATGGATTGACTGTCTCGAAAAAGAACTCCGTGTGTATGGCACATTATTTCATCACAGTAACAAAGAATTCAAAGTTTTTAAAGAAAAACATTCATTGATTGTTATAAGAATAAAGTTTTTACGTTAAACACTGTGAAAGTTACGGCAAAATTGTTGTATTTTTTCCTTTAAAGGTATTTGGTTTTATAATAACAGAATGTGTGCATGAAGAAAATAGCACAATAACGGTCATTATTGTAACATAGCCGCCGGAGCACGTATTGAAATAATTAGAATTATGACCTATTCTTCCCGTCAGTGGTCTATCCACTGACCTTCCACTGCAGTCCAGAATGTAACGACGTTGGAGTCGTGTGTGTAACTTGGCCAAGCTGAATTTCATGGTGAATATTTTAAACGTGTAATTGTGCTCAGTGTTTGTGATGTATGTTTTGTTTGACTTTGTGACGACCTCGACAGAGGGATTTAACATTTTGTATAATTGCCTGAAGATGAAACGATGCAGTTTCGAAACTGCGGTAGCCTTTACGAGGTGAGTGGATAGACCACTGACGGGAAGAATAGGTCATAATCCTAATTATTTTAATAACGGTCACTTCGTCAAGTTTTATAAATTGAATTTTTGAATGTAATAACCGTAAAACAGGGTAAATTGTTGAAATAAAAGTGAATAAGGTTGTTGTTGAAACCTTGGTTGGTTGGTGGTCACATTAGAATCAGAATTGGAACTGGCTAACAGGAAATATTATAAACTTGTTTTCTGTACTAATAACTTCAGGTTTCTATTTTAAAAGTGATCACAGTTATGAAATATATTTTTCTTTTTAATATTATTCAAGGTTATACATTGTAAAATTAATATAAATAACTCGTTAATATTATTTTTTGCTTTAATTAATACATACATAATTGTTTAAATTTAATTTTTTCATAATAATAATAATAATAAATATTTTTTCTTGTTCATATATAAATAAACCAGTCATAATAATCAACAAATTGCGTTTGTTGATATTTGCATTTGCTTTACCTTATTGTCGAAGTACTCGAAAATGTTGTCCTAAATAGTATTTTGAACAAAATAAATTTTTGTATTTCACCATAAGAGTAAGTTGAATCAAATACTCAATAATTTGATTTTCCCCCTGATCCCTTGAAGTACAAGATATTGAGTCACGACTGTAACTATAATAACTATTTTCAAGTCATTTGATTAAATAATGTTTTACAATCACTGCATTGAATGTTGATGTAGTTATTGTTTTTTTATGAAGAATTTTTTATTAGTAAAAAGTTATTCTCATGTTTTCGATTATGCTTTTTTATAAATATTTTGAGTTCTATTATGTTTAATAGAAGTTTAGTTAATTAGTTAGAAGTTAGTTCAGATTAGTAAATTTTTTTAGAAATAAAATTTGTGTTTTGAAAAGTTATCAGCAAATAAACTAACGTAACACAGTTTGTTTTAGTTCAGTGTTTTTGTAGTACTTCTTTTATTTACGTACGTAAGTAGTCGACCTACCTTCGAACTCTCTTTATTTATCTTAAAAATTTGCAAATGAAGACTCAACGACTATTGTAACGTTTTAAAAGTATTAATTTCTCTTACAGATCATCCGCACACAAACGGTTTCCGACCCGCTGAGTTATCATTCAATGATTCTGAAGACGATTCTTTCATTGACTCAAAGACGAAGCAGGATTATTGGTTTATAAGAGTCTTCAAATCTTTGTTTGCAACTCTCGTCAGTGTATGTAAGTATTCAGTGGTTCTTTAAAAATTATTTTTTAGTTTAAAATATTTTAAAATACATTTTTTTTAAAGCTTTTACTTTTATTTAATTTTGCTTGAGTAAGTATTTATTATTAATAATTATATAATATATCTAATTCAGTTTTGTATTTTGAGAACTGAAGAGATTGTGAAAACTTTCTTCTTTTCTTTCTGTTCAAGAAAACTTGCTGGTCTTTTTACTGTGAAGGCTCTATTAATTTGATTAGTTCTGTAAGATCCAACTGTCCAACCATCCATGTGTAAGGAATTTAAAATCTCCTAACTAGGGTTTTTTAAAGAAGCAACTGTTGGTTGTCCGAAAATGTTTGAATACAATCTTGTATCCGTTTGGCTACTTCTACACTTGATAACAACCCAAGAATGAACATTAATGTATTACCAGATCCAAAAAATTTTTCTTGACTAATGTTCTGTTAGGATTACAGAAATTGTTAATTTTTAGTTACTAGTTTTAAATGTTATAATGGGGTCACAGCTAAAGAATGAACACTATTGACAAAGACATAGGCAAATTACGAAACTGCTGACATACTGCCTGTTGCAATAAACAAAAAGGTATGTAGAACAGCAGTTCAAATAAAAGCTTGGGGAAGAAATAGGGTGGGGACAATCAATTCCAAGGGGACTGGAACGTCAGTAGATTTCGAGGGACAGTCGATTCTATGGAGACCCGAAGGGCTGTAATTCGGGACGCACTTCAGGAGAGCATTCCAGCCAAGCGGTTCTGAGAAGTGGCGAATTGGCAATAAATGTAAGTAGACAAAATTTGCTTACACTTCTTCCTCTTTTTCCTTTGGGTTTGAATACATTAGGATATATTTTGAGGGAACATTTTTGAAAGAATAACAAAATAGTGTTCATTCTTGGGGTTGTCATCAACCATATTTGTAGCCGTTATAAGATAAATGTAATGTAATACATTTAAATATTTATGTAGGATTTATATATATATGATTTTTTTATTGGACCACCGATAATTCTTTGGAGGACCCAAGTCGTAGAAATCTCGAACCCCTAACAGTTCCAAACTTTTTTTTTGGGAACTCATATCCCAGTTTATTCAACTCAAAAAGATAAAGGGGAGAAAGTGTATACAAAACTGTTGCTCTACAGCACTGCCTGGATGGAATGTCTTCGTAGAGCACTGTGACTTCTGACGTACAGTTGACCCTCCAGTCCTCCTCCAAATCGTTTGACCATGACCTACTTCTTTCCCAAGATTTTATCTAAATTGCTGTTCTACATACCTTGTTTATAACAACAGGCAGTATGTCTGCAGTTTAATAATTTTTCTGCTTCTTTGTCAATAATGTTTACTCTGGCTGTACACTATTTACAATCTTTAAAATTAATAAATAAAATTATGATTTTAATTCATAAAACATAGGTGGTATTTCTCGTGGTCGTGCCGCCTCAGTGGTCTAGTTGATAGCGTACTGGGCTTTCACCCCGAGGACCCGGGTTCAAGTCCTGGCCAGGGCTTGGCATTTTCATACGCTATAAATCATCCCATCGTCTGCATTAGCCCAAGTGTGCACAATAGTCGGACGTTAAACACAAAAAAAAAAAAAAAAAATCTTGTGGTCGTTGACCTGTCTAGTGATTTGTGCCTGTCTATTTGGTTCATCCTGTCTGCGTGAACATGCCATTATATCCTTTGTTTTCTTCTCAAAATAATTATATCCTCCATGTGCACGTTGCTCTTATTTTGTTGTTACTTAGGCCTATTCTGGCTTTCTTTTTCTACAATTTGTATTTTCTTAAACACCAAGGTATTATCGAGACTTTGTTGATTTGTGCTTTGATGTCATTTACCTACTGTGTAGCGGAAAAATAAGAATAAGACGTTATTCAGTCAGATAAATAGTTTACATCTTACCATTCCTGGGCGAGTCATAAATTTGTTTCCCCCCCCAATTGACAAGTCATGTCAATTGTAGTGAAGATTGACATGTATTGTTCCCTGCCTTGATAAAACTTTCTGTATCTGTTATGATTATGTAGGTCTACATAACATGCCATGCTGATTAGTTTGTTGTTCATCCTCTATCACTTCATGTGTAGATTTGTCCATAACAAGGTCAGAAAGGAATGGACCTACCTATTTCCTTGTGTCGGTATATCTTCCGTTTTTTTGTATGTTCACTTTTATTCTTGTTGCGTTCCCTAAGTTTAAAATATTAATTGCGTTTGCGATTGATGGTGAAACTTTGATTCAAAAAATTTGTTATTAAAAAAGTTGTGTTCTAGTGAGATAAATAATGGTATCAAAATCTAAACGTTTCATTTTTATAGAGCATTTACCGCTTTAGCTGATTGGCTATTTTAGCCGAAAAGTACTTACGTAACTGTATTCAATTCAGTTCAATTTATTTAGCTATAAATACATTACTCCTAGGAGATACAATGTATCGCGAATTATTCCATTACAATAAAATTGTGTAGACATTGGAAATAAATGCACTTATATAAAAAGTTAAGAAATAATACAAAAGTTAATAAATATATTTATTGTTTATCAATTAAACAATCTGAAAAAAATCATTGTTATTTGAGCTATTGTTTAGGATTTACTGGTAAAGTAATTTTATGTTTCAATCAAATTTTAATTTAAAAATATTAAGTTTTTAATTTCTGATTGAAGAAATAACTTTAAAAACATAATTTTAAACTACAATAAACCACTGTTTTATTGAATATTATAATTTCATTGGTATAGTTATATTCTCTGGTAAATACTGAACATTTTCATACATCACATTTAATTGAATTATATCATCATCAACACCAAACACAATTGCATCACGATGTCAGTAATTTTGACTAACTAGCAAATAAAACTTTAAAAGACAGGGTTGGTTGGATTATAGCTGTTATAATTTCGTCTCTGTAACACAGAAAAATATGAAAGTGGCAAAAAAGTGAACTAACAAGATTGATTAATTGAAAAATATAGATTTAGATGCCATCTATTGGATTTGTTTTCAACTATTATTGATTAAAGTATTGCAATGTTGGATCGTTTTTCCGCGTTTCTCGATAATAAATTATACCAACGATAGATTGTTGCGTAGCAGCGAAATGAATAAACAAATATTTTCAATCAACTTACTTCTAATTAAAATGTTTTTTGTTTGTTTGCAGTTGTTTATTTGTGCCACGGAATAGTAATGCCTTTCTTTAAGCTCTTTACTTGGATAATGATGGTACAAACTTATGTCCTTAGTGCATTCAACTCTGTGTTCAGACTGAACAGAAGCCGGAGAATGTGGGCTCTGATTCTGCTGCTTGTAGTGCCTTACTTGATCATTTTTGGTAAGTAGTCGGAATATCTACATTTACAAGGTGTGGCAAATAAATAACTAGTCGTGTTGCTACTGGCAAACAGTGAGCGTGCTGCGATATTTTTCAACAGTTTTGTGCCTGTTGATGTTTCCCCCCCCGCTCTGAACTCTACGTATGTTGCTGTTTCGCTGTAGTTGCCCGTTCAATTCCTCGTGCTAGTGTCTCATCGAAAAAAAAATCAGTGTTTAGATGGAACAATGAGTAAACCTTAAGTTTCGTGTGAAACTGTGAAGAATTACTGCAGAAGCTCGTGCTTTGTTAAAGGAAGTGTACGAAAGTAAATGTTTATCGTGCACACAAGTTTTTGAGTGGTTTAAAAGTTTTAAGGAGGGACGTAAATGACTGCAGATCATCTACACCCTGGATAACCAGAATGGTTGAAAACATACAGAAAATTGGTAAATTGATCCACAAAAATCGTCTGCCTGTCCGAGCTCTTGCTCTTATAAATTAACAGTGTGTATCAGATTATGCACGAATTACTAAAAATGCAAAAAGTTTGCAACAAAAAAAAAGGGGGCCAAAATTGCTCGCTCCAGATCATAAGGACTTAAGAACGAATATTTGTGATGATTAATGGTTTTTTACGTATGATCCTGAAACAGTGGTATTTGATGCGTAGGACGAATACCACCTCACCTCGGCCAAAAATTAAAATAAAATAAAAAATCAAGGGCATGATGATTATTTTTTTTTACAAGTGTGAAATTGTCTACATTCACTGGGTCTCTGAAAGTCAGATGGTCAATCAACATTATTATATCGAGGTTCTTACAGACCTTTGTGAACAAGCAAGAAAATGAAGATCCGATTTATGGAAGAACAATTCCTGGATGCTTCACCAAGACAATGCACCGCCCATTCCGCCTTGTCTGTGAAGATGTTCTTTGCGAAATACAGCAGCACCGTGTTGGACCACTTATTGTACTCGTTCAACCTGGACCAATGTGACTTTTTTATCTCCAAAGGTCAAATTAGAGCTTAAGGGGGCAAGATTTCACAGTATGGAAGCGATGCAAGCAAAAGCGACAGTCGTTCAACAAGCTCACAGAAGCAGGTTTCCGGTACAGTAGAAAGTTTGTATGTTGTGTTGTAGGGATCGGCAAAGTGAGTATATTGCAGGGAATAAACTTTGTAATGTAATTGGTGATCAATAAAATGGCTTGTAGCACCAGTCTGGTTATTTAATTGCCACATCTCATGTATGCACAGTAGAATCTGGTGTAACACGGTGAAAGGCAGACTATGCACTACTTAAATAATCGTAGCTAATTTGAATATTTGTACTGTATATGTTTTGAAAACCTAGTTTCACGATCCAGTGTTAAAATCTGCAAAGGTGTGTTAGTTTTTACAGGTTTTAACGCTGCTTGTGATGGTGAAATCATTTTTTCAAAATATATTTAAAAAAAGTTGATTTTTTAAAAGTTTAAAATGGTGGCCATTTTGAAATATTTGTGCAAATTGATTTTTGTGCTAATGATCACTCAGGAGGTTTTCTAGTGGTCAGGATCAGTGCTGATTTCAAGGTTTACATTACCATGATAACTGTCCCAATAGAAATGCTCTATTTTTATGATAGTATATGTTTGGATGATCAGTATATGTGATAAACATACGAGGTACGTCCAGAAAGTAAGTTACGGTTGGTAATAAAATTAAATTGTGTACAGATACAGAAAAATTATTTATTGCACAAAATTCTACAACTCTTAAACTACTTTTCCACATAACTGCCGAAATTTTGCAGGCATTTGTCATAGCGTGGCACAAGTTTTTGTATACCTTCTTCATAGAAATTTGCCGCCTGTGTCTTCAACCAGTTGGAAACATTTTCTTTCAGCTCTTTGTCATTGTTGAAGTGTTGACCGTCAAGGAAAGACTTGAGATATAAGAACAGATGAAAGTCGCTAGGAGCGAAGTCAGGGCTGTACAGAGGATGGTCAAACACGTCCCAGCCAAATCACTGTAGGAGGTTTTTTTGTCACATTTGCAGTGTGTGGTCGTGAAGAAAAACAACACCTTTTGACAGCAATCCTCGGCGCTTATTCTGTATTGCGTGGCGCAATTTCCTACGTGTCTCGCAATAAATATCTGCTTTGATTGTTTGACCACACGGTAAGAAATCAATGAGTAAGATGCCTTTCCAGTCCCAGAACACTGTGCACATCATTTTTCGAGGTGTCAAGATTAGTTTCGGCTTAACCTTTGCTGGGGATGAAGTGTGCCTCCATTCCATTGATTGCCGCTTACTTTCAGGGGTGTCGTAAGAAACCCAAGTTTCATCTCCTGTGACTATCTGTGTCAGAAATTCTTCGCTGCTTTCATCATAAAGGGTCAAAAACTGAAGTGCACTACCCATTCGGTTTGTTTTGTGTTGCTCAGTAAGAATCTTTGGTACCCAATGTGTGCAAAGTTTACGAAAGTTCAGTTTTTCGGTAACAATTTCATGAATTAGTGATCGTGAGGTTTGGGGAAATTCCATAGCGAGAGCACTTATTGTAAACTTGCGGTTTTCCTGGATCTTGTCATCAATCGCGTGTACCAGTTCTTCTGTAACCAAAGATGGATGCCCACTTTGTTCTTCATCGTGCACTTCACTACGTCCTTCATTAAACGTCGGACCCATCTTCTCACCATTGAATCACTCATCGCATTTTGTCCGTAAACTTCGCAAATTTGCCGATAAATTTCAATTGGTTTCACTTTCACAGCATTCAGAAAACGAATCACAGATCTGATTTCACAAGCGGTGAGATTTGCAATCAACACCGACATTGTAAACAAGCACAACGAAGCGTACGTGGCTGACAGCGATCTCAAAATGGCACACGTTTTCTTCTCCTTGATACAGAGCATCTACCGCGCATGTGCGGAACTACGATCGCAGCGCTGCAGCGTAGAGAAATTGAAACGGAACTTACTTTCTAGACGTACCTCGTATTTTAAATGTATCAGCTTTACTTGGTGGTGGCTTATGAAATCGTTTGTATTAAACCTTGGTTATTGGTAAGATTGTTTCGATATGAACGAAATAATTCTGTATACTAACTTCTCCTTTCATAGTAAGAACTGTTCAGTGTAAAATAAACTCATAATATAAACATAAATATAATTATGACATGTGGAAGTGAATTTCTGATTATTTTCTTCCATTTTACAATCATTTAAAGATTTATTAAAAATTTATGATCTTCATTAAAATTTGAATAAATTAAAATTTTAAAATGAATCGACTGCTATCAAATTTGTTTATTTGATTTAAATAGATTTTGAAAATATAATTTCTTGTATCGATATAGATTTTAACGCTGATTATGATGATGGAAAATCAGATTTTGCATTGTAAGGCAAAAAAATTATATTTTTTTAATATTTAAAATGGCTGCCATTTTGAAACTGTTGAACGGATTCGCTGCATAACGAATGTGACCAATTTATTACCAAAATTGAGTTTTGATTCAGATCGGATCAAAATTGCGAATGTCAGATTTTAACGGTCAAATACTTGCCCAGAGGTCGGGAAGGTACTGGATTTGGGGCTAACTGCAATAGCTCATTGTCCAGTGGAAATTCGCTTATAAACATTATTTTAAAGTGGAAATAATCAACAAGAAAATCAGCTGATAAAGCATACATTCACAGCTGTCTGAATTTCAGTACTGCTTATGTTAGCACAAATGTTATTTTTTATTTTCATGCACAGTTTGTTGTTTGTGTTTTCTTTGTATAGTGTGTACAGTGTTGTGTGTTGCAGGGTTCTATATTGCCGACAATTGTTCCTTTCCCTCTATTGGAACTGTCGCAAATTTAAGCAACCCTTTTGATTGGTTGTCGTTAGAGTTTGCGCCAATCAACGTTTGATATGTCACGTTTGTTCTTATGTTTGAGAAACGGATTGTTCTATAACATTTATTGTTATTTTTTTACTATTTTTATTTATTTAGTTGTCAAATAGTTACATATTTAGCAGATAAGGTGACGAATGGAAGTATAATATATTTATTTTTTTAAAAAGACAATCTAATATTTATAGTATTTCTAATATTGTAATAAATGGTGCTGTTTTTGCACAAAGTATCTTATTAGCAGCTTATTATTCGAGACATGTCCTTGCTTTTGTGCTTTAACGGTGGTCAGGGTTCATTTTATGAATTGTTTTAATAAACTTTTTACTTTTTGTACATTGATTTTTGATAAGCAAAACAAAAGCTACATTGGAAATCAGAGTTTGTTTTTGATATTTCTGATTTAGTCACAAGTTAAGAATATATTAAATTTATAATTTGTTTCATTGATTTGAGTTTATATATATATATATATATATATATATATATACTAGCTGTTACCCGTTGGGCTTTGCCTGCAATTATAATGTAGGCTATAAAATTTATAGAATAGATCATTTCATTTTAATATATTTCTATTTACAATATTATACGATTTATGGTTTTCGGCCAAGAAATATACATTTTTGCTACTCGATACTCTAAAACAGGGTCCTGTCATATTTTAATAAAATACAGTATTATTAAAAAATCACTATTATTCAATTAAACTGGAATAGTATTGTGTTTATCTCGGGTACCTAAACCGTGTTCATACCAAATTTAATCTCAATTGGTCCAGTAGTTAAAGTGTGATTGAATAACAAACAAATAAACAAAAACAAACTTTCAGAAATATAATATGATTACCTGTTAACCTTCACGGCTTTTCCCGCAATCGTAATATACATTAAAGATCACGCATCACCGTGTTAGGACCAACAACCGTGTCAGTTAGGTTCTGGAGTACTATTTTTTAAAAAATAAATAAAGGTGTTTTTTAATGCATCACCGCGTTAGGCTTAACTACCATGTTAGTTAACTTATGCAGTATTCTTTAAAAAAAATAACGGTTTTTTCACACATCGCCATAATAGGCCCAACAACCATGTCAGTTAGGATATGTGGCATTCTTTAAAAAAATATAAAGGTTTTTTTACGCACCACCGTGTCAGTTAGGATATGTAGCCTAGTATTCTTTAAAAAAAATATAAAGATTTTTCACGCATCACCATGGCCTAACAAACGTGTCAGTTAAGGTTTGGAGTACTCTTTAAAAAAAAATAACGGTTTTTTTCACGCATCACCATGTTACACTTAACAATCGTGTCAGTTAAGGTTTGAAGTACTTTTTAAAAAAAATAACGGTTTTTTCACACATCGCCATAACAGGCCCAACAACCATGTCAGTTAGGATATGTGGCATTCTTTAAAAAATATAAAGGTTTTTTACGCACCACCGTGTCAGTTAGGATATGTAGCCTAGTATTCTTTAAAAAATATAAAGGTTTTTCACGCATCACCGTGTTAGGCCTAACACCGTGTCAGTTAGGATATGTAGAATTCTTAAAAAAAATATAAAGGTTTTTTCACACATCATCGTGTAGGCCCAACAACCGTGTCAGGATATGTCGTATTCTTTAAAAAAATATAGAGGTTTTTCACGCATCACTGTGTTAGACCTAACAACCGTGTTAGTTAAGTTACTCTTTAAAAAAATATAACGTTTTTTTCATGCATCACCTTTTAGGCCCAACAACCGTGTCAGTTAGGTTATAAGTACTATTTAAAAAATTAATAAAGGGTTTTTAATGGATCACCGTGTTAGGCATAACAACCAGGTTAGTTAGCTTATGGAGTATTCTTTTAAAAAACTATATAAAGTATTTTTCACGCATTACCATGGTAGACCTAACAACCGTGTCAGTTAAGGTTTTCTGTACTATTTAAAAAAAATAAAGGTTTTTTTCACACATTACCATGATAGGCCCCACAACCGTGTCAGTTAGGATATGTAGTATTCTTTAAAAAAAATATAAAGATTTTTCATGCATCACCGTGTTAGGCCTAACAGCCCTGTCAATTAGGTTATATAATATTCTTTAAAAAGTAAAGGTTTTTTTTACACATCACCGTGATAGGCCTAACAATCGTATCAGTTAGGATATGTAGTATTCTTTAAAAAAATATGAAGGTTTTTCACACATCACCGTGATAGGCTCAACATCCGTATCAGTTATGTAGTATTCTTTAAAACATTATACAGGTTCTTTCACGCATCACCGTGTTAGGCCTAACAACCATGTCAATTAGGATATGTAGTATTCTTAAAAAAAATGTAAAGGTTTTTCACGCATCACCATTTTAGGCCTAACAACCGTGTCAGTTTGGTTATGGAGAATTCTTTTAAAAAATTGGTTTTTTATCACCCAAAACCCGTGTTAGTCGTATTTTTATTGTTTTACCGATTTACAACACGTTACTGATTTTCGCCAGGTACCAATTTTGAGGTTATGTTGGTCACTTTTATTTTAGATTTTATCGTACTTCTCGTGCTTTCATATTTTGGATTCTTGCTCTTGGGCACATAATAAAGCATTTTAGTAACAAAAATATCGAAAAATATAGGTTATGCTACACTGCATATTTACTATATTTCATGTAATGTAATTACACAAATATATATACTACCTTACAATTGGCACTCTGTGTAGGGATTTTTTTTACATTTAATATTGAAAATTTAACACAAAGTAACAAATTAAAGTCAGTTTGAAAAAAAATTCAACTAAAATATGAAAATGTTACATTAAAAACAATAATTTTGCAATAAATAAAACACAGATTAAGATTATTAAAATAGGATTGAATCTATGTTCATCTCAGGTAACTAAATCACATGTCCAGTAAATAACTACAATTAACACATGACACAAAACTAAAAACTGATAATTATTTTGGGCTGGGTAAGTAGTATAATGACGTTTTGTAAAACGGGAATAGGCCTATATGTATCTCTAATACTTAAACCATATTCGTACCAAATTTCATCTCAATTGGTCAAGTGGTTAAAGCGTGATTGAATAACAAACAAACAAACACACAAACTTTCAGAAATATAATATGAATTAGATATATATATATATATATATATATATATATATATATATATATATATATATATAATCTTTTTTAGCTGATATTAAGAAATTAGGTTATTTTGGAAAACTTAATGGCTGATTGTGCAATAGCTTCTGAACTAGATTTTTAATGATCGGAACCTCTTACATTTTTTTTTTTGTATTTAGTGGTTATCCCTCTATTTTGCACACACTTTAAAAAACGGGTACTGGTTTTGTCTGTGGTGATTGAAGTATCGGTCAGTCTACTGCGACTTTGAACTTGTATAATTCAAGGTCATAGGTTCAAGACTGGAGTGAATGTCTTATGCTTTTTCTCGGTCGTTAATGGCGATCCCTTATCCGACTTTGGACTTGCGTAATTCAAGGTCATAGGTTCAAGACTTGGGTGAATGTCTTAAGCTTTTTCGTTGGCCATTCATGCAGATTCCTTGTCGTCATTAGTCCACTTGCGCACACCAAGGGGGCCACAGTTACTCCTGTTGCTTTGCTAATCCTTAGTGTTAATCCCTTGTTCTCATTAGCGTATCTTGCATAAAGTATGGATGTTAAGGCACATTTTTAAAAGCTTTTAAGGCAAAAACATTTTTCTGCAATTTATCAAGTACCGGATTTCATTAAAACGAACCATTTTGTAAAGAAAACCATTCAGTCTTGAAGGCATGTCCATGAAACAAGGAACCTTATTTTTTATAATACTGTTGATCTATATTAGTGTTGTTAATTAGTTTGATAATGTTGGCAACATTGAGTGAATGCGATAATCTGATAAACTGTGCTATATCTGCAGACACTTAAAAAGTGTAAAAATGGAGCTCAAGAAACCTTTTAGGTGAAAGTCAACATTGTTTTATAAACGTGAGAACAAATTGGATCTTGCACTTAACTGGTTTTAAGTTAATTTAACGAAGAGACTTGAGTTAACGGTCTGGAAGTAATATTTTTTTATCAAAACACTTTTTCATGAACAAAAATAAATTACGTATTCCTATCAGATGTTAATCTAATCTGTTTTACAAAAACATTACGTTAATGTCTTTTTAACTACAGAACAGAACGGTAAGTTACTACTGAATTTTGCAGTATCGCTTTCAGCGATATGAGTAACTAAATTTAAAAAAATTGGTCATTAAATTAACAATCCAAATGCTTCTAGGTATCGGAGAAATATATTTCTTATAGAGTCAGCATTTAATGTGAGTTACCATGGAAATCCTATCTTACTGAACAATCTAAGTACAAAAAAAGTAAACAATTCTTCATACCAGGTTTCAAGTTATTTTTACACCTTACAGCCTTCTCAGTAAATATATTAATTTAATTTTCATTTATCCAGGTGAAATGAATGTTGAAAAGTCTACTCAACTTTTACACCAACACCTTTACACGATTTCCGAACCACAAACAGTTCGACAGGTTTAAAACTACTAGAAAATGTTTACGTTAATTGTCTTAGTTACGAGGCCAGATTACTTATCAAACATGTTAATTAAAACACATTTACTTTTACCTAAACTGTTTGTATTCCTCCCAGCTATTCGTATAAATATTTGAATATTAACAATTTAAAAATTATTTTTGTTATTTATCTTAAAGTAAACAGTGGCACTTAACGTAACCTAGTGTGAAATAATCTTACCAAATCAACAACTGTGGCATGAGATCAGCTGTTCAGAACATTGTGTTCTCCCCCCCGCTATACTGTAAATTTTTTTTCTATTACACATTATATCTTTTTATATATGAATGTGAATCTTTATTTATGGTTGAATAAGATCGGGAAGATCCCAGTTGGTGATCGTGTAAAATGTTCAACTTGTACTATGTCAGTAGTTTTAATAGAGGGAGAGGAATACGTTTGCTCCGATTGGAAGGTTCGGAAAATCTGGCAAGGAACTGAGTAAGTGTTATCCATTTGATAATATTCTTATTAATGTACTTGAACTGCGTTATGTTAAATTCATAAACAAATTTAGATAATTTTTGTCCTCAGGCCAAATTTTTAGAATGTAGGACATTTATTAATTTTGAATCAGCCTCTGTTGCCGTAATTACTTAAAGTCAGTTCTGCTCAGGTTTTAATTTGAGTCCTCAGACATAATTTTTGTCCTCAGGCCAAATTTGTAGAACGTAGGAAATTTATTAAAACGTTGAATCAGCCTCTGTTGCCTTAATTACTTAGTCAGTTCTGCTCAGGTTTTAATTTGAGTCCTCAGACATAATTTTTGTCCTCAGGCCAAATTTGTAGAACGTAGAAAATTTATTAAAACGTTGAATCAGCCTCTGTTGCCTTAATTACTTAGTCAGTTCTGCTCAGGTTTTAATTTGAGTCCTCAGACATAATTTTTGTCCTCAGGCCAAATTTGTAGAACGTAGGAAATTTATTAAAACGTTGAATCAGCCTCTGTTGCCTTAATTACTTAGTCAGTTCTGCTCAGGTTTTAATTTGAGTCCTCAGATATAATTTTTGTCCTCAGGCCAAATTTGTAGAACGTAGAAAATTTATTAAAACGTTGAATCAGCCTCTGTTGCCTTAATTACTTAGTCAGTTCTGCTCAGGTTTTAATTTGAGTCCTCAGATATAATTTTTGTCCTCAGGCCAAATTTGTAGAACGTAGGAAATTTATTAAAACGTTGAATCAGCCTCTGTTGCCTTAATTACTTAGTCAGTTCTGCTCAGGTTTTAATTTGAGTCCTCAGACATAATTTTTGTCCTCAGGCCAAATTTGTAGAATGTAGGAAATTTATTAAAACGTTGAATCAGCCTCTGTTGCCGTAATTACTTAGTCAGTTCTGCTCAGGTTTTAATTTGAGTCCTCAGACATAATTTTTGTCCTCAGGCCAAATTTGTAGAATGTAGGAAATTTATTAAAACGTTGAATCAGCCTCTGTTGCCGTAATTACTTAGTCAGTTCTGCTCAGGTTTTAATTTGAGTCCTCAGATATAATTTTTGTCCTCAGGCCAAATTTGTAGAACGTAGGAAATTTATTAATACGTTGAATCAGCCTCTGTTGCCTTAATTACTTAGTCAGTTCTGCTCAGGTTTTAATTTGAGTCCTCAGACATAATTTTTGTCCTCAGGCCAAATTTGTAGAACGTAGGAAATTTATTAAAACGTTGAATCAGCCTCTGTTGCCTTAATTACTTAGTCAGTTCTGCTCAGGTTTTAATTTGAGTCCTCAGATATAATTTTTGTCCTCAGGCCAAATTTGTAGAACATAGGAAATTTATTAAAATGCTGAATCAGCCTCTGTTGCCGTAATTACTTAGTCAGTTCTGCTCAGGTTTTAATTTGAGTCCTCAGACATAATTTTTGTACTCAGGCCAAATTTGTAGAACATAGGAAATTTATTAAAACGTTGAATCAGCCTCTGTTGCCGTAATTACTTAGTCAGTTCTGCTCAGGTTTTACTTTGATTGAACATGAAGATTCGTTATTAACTTCATTGAAATAGAGAAAATTATATTTTGACGTTTGGAAAGAAAATTAAGCGAGTTTGTGCGCTGGGTTGTCTTCATCAATATCTCACATGTATCTTCTTTGCGGTCATCCTACGTTTCTTTTGTATTGCCTCATTTTAAATGGCAATCTTTTATCAACCATTATTTTCATATATTCCTTACCAGTTTCTACATCAAAATTGATCTTAAGGTTTTGATAAGTACCATTAATGGTTATCTGAAATAAAGGGTGGGAAAGCCATTTCGGATGATTTTTTGGATTAAGCCATTCAAACTTAATACTTTTTTGTATCTAAATTATTTGTAGACGATTTTGAAGGCCAAATGATTCTAACTTTTTTTTAAGCAATATACGACTTATGTTCTTTATTAAATTTAACAATTAAATTTTTAGGCTTAACTGTAAGCTGTACCTAAAATAGATAGGTTATTGCAGATTAATTATTTATTAAAAAAACTCAGTAATTTTCGTTTGTTTCTTACGCCCCTCGATGTCCCGCCATTTTTACGTTGACATTGACTTGCTGCATTTTTCAACAAACTTTAGTACAATCTAAAATTAAGCACAATCCTCACTTCTGCATTGACAATTACTGACTAATTGGAAGGTCAGTGTATGTGGTGGGGGTGCGGATTGGATCTCCAGGCTATATTTAGATATATTTAGATCCAGGAGTTGGTGGCTGGAGAAGTCAACTCAAGATAAGGCGATAACGTCTTAGATAGCCCATTATGCAGTCTCACGCTTATATTCCTATATATTTTATTTATTCTTTGTCACTTTTTTTTAAGGGATTTACAATTCTGGATGCGTTTTGGTTGACCCGAGTTCGGCTAACCAAGTCTTTACTGTGTTTCTATTTTCTGGTCCCCTGAAGCGCGTAAGGTGGTTTTAAATGAATATCTGTCATTGTTTCGATATCTGTGTGATTGTTTCGATGTACTTGTCTTTGGAGACGAAGAGATTGACCATATCTAAAAACATTTTTTTAATTTTCAAGAGCTTTAATGCTCTTAACGATTTTGGTCAAATTTTGCTTATTTACTTGAACAGAATGTATTCGCCAAAAATCTAGTATGAAAGTTAATGTAGCAAAATTTGAAAAAAATATAGTCTGGGAATAAATTGAAAAATAAAAACACGTTTGGGTTTGTCTTGTTTTTACAATTCACTCTCAAACAATAAATTGTACCATGAGTTTAATGTGGATCTTTTTGTATGAGCGAGAGCCGATGAATTAGTTTTAAGAAATTAGTCTGCAAATTGGTCAGTAGTTCAACAATAAATGTTTTTATAATTGTGGGACTTACTGTTAGGTCTGTTGCCTGTAAAAAAATGGACTGATATTCGCATCTTAAAATTAGTACATTTTAAAACCACTTCTGCACCTGTCACTATTAATGTAAAATTTTTTGATAATGAACATTGTAAATTTCAGATTTATTAAGATCATGAAAAACAGGTTTTTATTTTCGTAAAATTAAAGGAGTATATTTATAGGAATGAAGAAAATAATTTTAGGACGCAACCGTTTACACGACGTGATTTAACGAATTTCCAAAAATTGTAAAAAAATTAATATTGCATTAAAAACATTTAAAAATTTCAAATATTTAGGTACTTTGAAATATACATACATATCAATCCTGACTACCATAAAATTTATGACATTTTATCTTTATATTTTTGAAAATCCGTTTCACTCTTGCGAACAGTATTCAAATTTGCATAAATTATTATTAAAAATTTTCAAATTACAATAAGTGTTGAAAGTGAACCTTGACTGTCATTCGTACTAGACGCAAACATTTATTTCAGTAATAGTGTGAGCGATTTTGTTTGCCAGTAAAATCCGTTAGAACGTATCTAAATAGTGAGTATTTAAAAGGTTTTCCGAACTGAAGAAATTAGAGACTTACTAAAATTTTATTAAACAATTTTTTTGAAAATGTGATTTCGCCATCATAATCAGTATTACTGCAAAAATAACAATTGTAAATTGTCGTTGCTGATTACGATAGTAAAATCGGATTTCAGAAAAGTTTAAGAAACTTGATTTTTTAATAGATAGAACTGGACTGCCGTAAGCTGTTACTAAAATAAATTTTGTAACCAAAATTGTGAATACAATACAATGTTTTCAGTTAATAAACATTGTTATTGCTTTTTTAAATGGTGCTGCATTTAATAAGTGTGATAAATGTTGAATATTTGTTTCATTTTTCAGGTTGGAGATGTGAAACCGCTATGCCTTCAGTTATAGATGCTATTGTTGAAGATAAAAATAACATCGGTTGGATTTATCTACCCAGCGATACTGTTGAGACGAGGACCAGCGATGCTGTTGAGACAAGGGCCAGCGATGCTGTTGAGACAGTGACGATCAGTGATAGTGAAGCCATCAAGGCTGGCCTTAGCAGTGATTATGTCTTTACGTCTTCCGATTCTGTTATGATTAACGACATAAAGGTATGATTGTTATCGTTAATACTGGATGTGTTCAGTATGTACTAGTGGTTCAAAGAGCTTGTATATTCTTATTTATCGCTCGACAACACTTTAATGTACTCTTAACCTTATCAGGCAGTTTAAACAGTAACCGTAATATTTGGGGAAAATGTTATTGGAAATTTATGCTCTTCCTCCATGAAGCGATCGAAATTTAACCCATTGGAAACTGGATTTTACGAACATGCTATTGGCCTTCAGTACTGAATTTTTTCAGTAGTTTACACTAAGATTATGTGCAATAATAAAAGCAAGTAACCTACCAATTTTATCCTACATAATGTTGTTATAATTGTTAACACATATTTAACCAACACTTTTAACACTATATTAACATTTTTTTATGTTTATATATTTACACTATGTACATTTTGTTTCCTTTTCAAAAATTTGTCCTATTATGATAAATTTCAAAACAATTTTCCAAATGCAAAGGAACACTACATTTTTTGCACTTTTTTCCTTTTTCCTTTTGCAGTACATACTCTACACTTTCTAGATGGCCTTGCTTTGCTTGTTGGGGGGATTTTCCCTATAAAATGTCACCAGAATTTTAGTTATATTTGGATTAGAAGTCCACTGCCAATCATTTACTTGTAGGTTATGTGTAGTATTGTCTGCAATTAGGCCTATTTTCACAGATCTCATCATCACTGTTATCACTATCACTACTGTCATTTTCAGCAATACCTTGCTCTTCATTATCACTAATCTCACAACTACTTTCATTAAAAATATCCCCAACAAACTCACTAAATGCACTCGAAGAAATAAACAATTCCTCACGAGAAGCCATGTTTCTACAACTGTCAAATTCGTACACAACTTCACAAAGAAACTGGCAGAAATTAACGAGTAACAACGGAAATAAACGAAGGAAAAATATCTCATAGATTGAAAATAGATTTATATTTCGATATTCGACTTTTAGGCTAGAAACATACGGCAAAGAGATCAGGGAAGTAGAGGACGGACATTGCCCGTCTTTAGTACTTAAGCCATTGAGAGAGAAGGACGGGCAATATACGTCTTTCGTTACCAATGGGTTAATAGTTTCGCCGTTCAGCTACTGTTACAGAAAACAGCCAGCAACTATCAAATTTTAATTCAATCAGTCAATGCGTTTTGCTAAAACTATGTACATTTGTCTTCGTTAAATCGTCTTGAAACAGAGTGAATAGGAATAAACTGGGCATATACGTTATTTGGGCTTTATACAAAGTATCTTCATACCAAATGTCTAACATTTGAGTTACTATGCAGCTACATACATATTTGTATGTACTACTATTAAAGTATGATCGATTTGCAGATTTATGTCTTTCCTGATGAAACTTCCTTTAGCATAGAGTACATAATATTTATTTGTATGTTCAGTCTATAGTAAAAACATTTCTAACCATTATTGTTACAATCTGTACTCCCCGCAGAGGGGCTGTAGACTAGCTGCACCTATTGAGAGGATTTAGACGTCCCTCGCAGTACCCGAGTATGCTAACACTTACACACAACACTACACTTAACGACTTTACACTTAACACTTTACACTTACATTTACATTTAGGGAGGCGATAATAACCTCAATATGAATTTCGCATTAAAATAACAAAAAAATCTATTGTCCATAGCTTTCGAATCAGGTGTTTTGTGAAATTGAAAGAAAGTTTGTTTAATGTTTCTTTTCATGATTTTCTTAGAGACTGTCCGTTGAAGTTTCCATCATGGTAACACTATGATTCGGGGCTTTGATTCTGATTTCTGGATCACTTTTTCAGAAGTCATTAAAAATTTATATATTCTATGATTGTGTAACGAAACATTTGTATTGTATATGATACCTGTGATACCCAGGAAAATCTGTTGTACAGTTTCAAAATGGCGGTTCTACAGTTTTAAATCGTAAAAAAATAATAACTTTTCTTTACCCTTTGAAAACTATTTTACTATCATAATTCGTGTTGAAATCAGTGTGAATTGGCACTTTTTTTGAATTTTCATGTTCGGTTGAAAAAAAGTTCAGAATTAAGTGTAATTCGATAGTTGTGAATACTAGTACAAGGCCTGGTGACCACCAAATGCGGAGCGGAGTTGCTCGGAACGAAGGAGATTCAAAAGCTAACCTATTGTTTTTAATGCAAGTGCGGTCACTAAGGGAGTCTGGCGTCGCCGCTGTTCTCCGCGTACGCAGTGTCGACTTTGTCTGGACTCGGTTGTGAAGCTGACTCCGCTTCCCCCCCCCAATACGCTGACTACACCTCCAAACTTTTCTCTTTACGTAAAATAAAAAAAAATGTACTAAAAATGTTTTGCGGCCATACAAACGCACGGCGGATGATTTTGGAATCAGTTTTTAAGACCAGGCAAAGTGTTGAGGATCTTCGTAAATTCACGTGCTTGTCTTTCCATCTGTCTGTCAGTAATACTTGTTTTAATTGTAAATATTATGACCAGTTATTAAAAAAAAATGGACAAAAATGGTAGTTTTAGCAACTCAGTTTAAGAAAAATTAAGGGATTGACAACAAAAAATATATGGGGAGGGGTAAAATGTTAAGGGTAAAAATATTTATTATTTATGTTTATCGTTATTTTTGTGTGTATTATTATTTGTTATTATTTATTAGTGTGCAGTATCGTTTGAAAGTAGCGGTGATATTGATTCCAAATACATAAAGTTTTTGCACATTAAGAGTTATGTGTGCTCGAGAAGTTCAGGATTATTCTCTTTTCTAATTTCAACATGCTAGTTCAGAAAATTGTTGTCATGGCAGTGCAGACGATGCAGAAGCACACTGATTGTTTTTTTATTTATTAAAAAATATAATTATATTTAAGCAAGGCATCTAAGCACTTCCAGTTTGTACTTTCATATCTTCTTCCAACCATTTTATTTGTATTAATTTATAATGGTCATACAATATTCTTACATATATCTATTGGTGTTTTCAGAGAGACGTGGAAGTCATTAATACGCAGTGGACACTAAAATTGAAAGAAATGTCAGCAAAATATGACGGTAAGCATAAAGTTTACGTTACAAAAGTACAGTATAAAACAACTTTTTTTAAAGCAAACAACCAGCTATTTTCATAGCAGTGTTACTGGATTTTTTAAAAATTTTGTTTTTTTCAACTGTTTGAATTTGATTTTTTTTTTTGAAATTGTTGATTATAAATTCTGCCGTATATAATTTGAAATCAAAGGATTAAGAAAAAAAACCATCTAACATGTAACGTTGCATTGTATTTTGGTAATAGAGTTTCGATTGACCGTTATTCTTGGGACTGTTGGTGTGACAGATGAAAGAATAGATGGATAACACATATAGACTACTCGTACTTTCGGCGATTGATTGTTTATAACACAGAATGTTATATTATTATTTTGGAAAATGTAATAAAACTCATAGTAAAAAGTATTGCTATATCATATGTCATAAGGTTTATGTTACTGTTTAAAATAACTAACATGCTTCCAAAACGGGTATTAAAAATTAAAATTTAACAAAACTCAAGTCGTACTAGGGACTTGATTATCCGAACTTGATGGGTTAGGGAGAATCGCCATAAAAATGTAATTCATGGTATGACTAGACACATCAGTTAAATTTAACACCAACTGCCATAGCTAAAGACAGTTCTTCGCCTGTCGCTTATAATAAAGTAGTGGTTTTTGGTGTAATATATATACATATTATTCTAGGAGGAATAAACTTAAAAAATGGATTATTAAATTTATAGTATAATTACAAACTTATAAGGAAATTTTTTAATGAACTATTTAATATGTTAATATCTTACATCATTTAATATGTTACTGTTGTCATAAAATTTATTTTTTCTACCACCAAAGTTTTATTAATTTTAAGTGAGATATCTTCTTGTTATGACAACAAATTTAATGATGTTAAACAGTTATATATTTGTACTTTTACCTGGGATTACGAATGGCTGTTCTTTTATATAATTATAAGACTTTCCATGTTTACACTGTTATAAGCTGTAAGTTCCTTTCCGACACACAGATATCTAAATCTCTGTAGGGTTTATAATGTATTTTACTATGTAAACATTAGTACATCTTTGCAAGTCTGAAAATGAATAACTGAGTAACATGTGTGAATGGTGCTTGTGTATTGCAGTTTTTATGAGAACAGGTCTTTTTTCTGTTTTTGTAGTGTTCTAATTATGCTTTGGTCATGCCAAACCGATGACTGGTTCTTTGGAAAAATATTGCTTCGAAAGCAATATTAATTCTAAAAGCGGAAATTACCTTTCCCTGTACCATTTTCTACTCGTATTATAAACACATAGTCTAACAATGCACTCCGTTACCTAGATTGCATCTATTGCCTCATGAATAGTCCTTATATTCTTCATTCCGTATTACTACTTCAGGAGATTGAGGGCCTAGTGTAGTAAGTGTGCAGCTAACATGTTTAGGTTTAGGCTGTGTAGCACTGCGAGCTATATTTATAGAGTTTTCTTTGTAACGCTAAATCTCGGCGTTCGTTAACATTAACGCCGGATAGCCGTCCGCATTCATAGGTTTTGTCCAGGGTTCAACTTTAGGTAAGGTTTTTGGCTCAGTTATGAATTGGGCTCATTATCAAAAATCAGTATTTCATGATTTTGCTCATCCATGTGTAAGTCATCATCGCCAAAAGGGACTTTGAGTTTTAAAAAAATAGCTGCGCAAATTTATGGGAGCAAGATTTGGGTGCTCAGTATTCTCGAGCGTAAGGAGTTTTTAGGCGCTCAATATTCTCGAGTGTAAGGAAGTTTTAGATGCTCAATATTCTCGAACGTAAGGAAGTTTAGGTGCTAAATATTCTCAAACGTAAGGAAGTTTAGGCGCTCAATGTTCTCCTGTGTAAGGAAGTTTTAGGTGCTCAATATTCTCGATCGTAAGGAAGTTTTAGGTGCTCAATATTCTCTAACGTAAGGAAGTTTTAGGTGCTCAATATTCTTGAGCGTAAGGAAGCTTTAGGTTTCCAGGTGTTTGCTATTCTTAGCTCTCGGAATCTTAACTACTCTAAGGATTCGGAATGCCCAATTTCTACGTTATTCTCGAGCTCTTGGAATCCTAAATACTAAGAATTCGGAATGCCCAATTTCTAAGATTTATAAATGCTTCTACGGTAATTCCTACCTCGGTATACGACACCTGTTTCCTGCCAGTATGTGTTTTCGTTCGATGATTTGTCATAGACTGCCCGAAAGTTATCGAGTGGTTGGTGAAAGACTGCTCAAGTTATTGCGGGCGGTCGACGAAAGACTGACCAAGGTTATCGAGTGGTTGGCAAAAGACTGACTAAATTATCGCAGATGGTCGGCGAAAGACTCACCCCTCTGCAGCCACAGCAGCCTCCTTTTATATTGTTGAGCGCCGTACATGTGCAGAAACTCGTTCTTAGGGAGGGAGCCGTTCTTCCCAGCGTAGCTAATGGGAGCCCTCGCAAACTGACCTTTGCACTGGTTACTGTCTTGCCTTAGGCTACAATCGCCAACTGACCTTTGTACTGTTTGCAGTCTGATCTTGTTCTGTGAATTTCTTTGTTCTTCATCTTTGACATATTAATAGCGAGTATTCAATTATTTTTTCCTATGTAACAGATTAAAATGTTATACATAAGTCTCTATTGTAAACACTGTGACTGGCACAGCAGTCTGCTCAGATAACAGTCTTAGTTTTGGAACTAATTAAGACCGTTAACAAGGGTATCACTGTATTCTTACATTAATAAAAGCAGTAAATTCTGTATAATAGGCCAATTTTTGTCGTCACGGAAATGACGGAAGAAATCCTTTTTTCTTATTTAAGTTAAAAAAAATGTTTTGGATGAATGAAATCCGGATTGTGTACTATGGTCATGAGTCAACGCTATTAGACATTTCCTATTGTACTCTATGTTGCTAAATAAACATGTATTGTATTTCAGAGATGATGAGAAACATGGAACAACTGAAGACACAGAAGCAGGAGCAAGAGGTATGTGATAAACTGGAAGGTTTATTTTTTAAGTAAAAGTTGTTTGTAAGTAAAATATGATGGTGAGTAAAAAAGTAAGGGAAATTAAAATTTCCCTCCGTCTCACATGTATGTCAGCACTGACTGTTAACTCATAACTCATAACTCATAACGTCTATCAGCTGTTCATTGAAAGTATTGTTTCATTGTTAGCTAATTGTGATAGTGTTTTAAAGGACTGTGTAAAATGAGTTCTCCTTTGTCTGATTGCACCAAGGAAGAAATGCAATGCAGAAGGTGTGAAACCAGCAGAGATTATTCGTGGAATGCAGCAGCAATATGGAGCGAGTTGTTTGAGTGGAAGCAAGATCTACGAATGGATTGATCGCTTTAAAAGTGGTAGAATTTGTCTGTGTGATCAACAGCTGCCTGGTAGGCCTTCCACTTTAAAGGCTAATGGCAATACTGAAGTGGTTAAACAAATCAATGGATTACAGTTGATAATATTGCAAGTGAGTTGAATGTGTAAGCCATGGCTCAGCATATTCAATCATCCACGATTCTTTAAACTGCTGAAAAGTGTGCTCGCTGGGTTTCATGTCGACCAGCATCCACAAAGACACTAGTTTTAAAATTTCCCTGAAGCATATGGAATGATATGAAGAACGAGACTCATTTCTTAAACGAATAATAACTTTTATGGGGCATGGGTCCATCATTTTGAACTAGAGAGTAAAGCGACAATGTTTGGTGAGGAATATTTTCCATCACCTCAAGCAAAAAAGTTCAAAACTTATTAGTCAGCAGGAAAGGTTATGGAAGACGATATTCTGAGATATGGAAGGTCCAATTTTAGTTCACTTCAAACCTAAAGGTCAAACAATAAATAGTGACAGCTGCTGTTAGCTACTGCGTTTATTGAAATCAAAAATCAAATCCAATAGAAGTGGTAACCTTTCAAAAGGTGTAATTTTGCTTTAGGATAATGCTCGACCTCATACGGTTAAAAGCACAGTCCGATGCCTACAAAATCTTGGTTTTCAGCTGCTGGACCACGCTCCGTACAGTTCAGACCTGCCTCCAAGCGATTTTTATCTTTTTGGCCCATTAAAAGAACAGTTGTGTGAGGACATTATCAGTCTGATGAATAGGCCATAAATAGCGATATAAAATTTTCTGAACACCAGGCCGAAAACCTTCTTCCAGGAAAGAATTGAAACGCTGGTTAAAAGATGGACTAAGTGTATGGAAAGTGCATACAGAAAATTGTAGTGCCAATTTAATGATTGGCCAGTATTTGATTTTTGTTTCTATTAAAAGAGGTGTTAAATACTTTTTTTGAAAAGTTAACAACGATCCTGAGATAGGCAAACTTTACAGTATAAATTTTATAAAATTCAATTGTTTTAGTATCCAACTAACTTGGTTTTTAACGTCATATCTGAGTCAGTTATAAGTAAGTTCAGCTATGTTTTTAACGCTATCTACTTCTTTTGCAGTCAAGAAAAAATGTACTAATTATAATTTGTGTTTACAGAAAGATATGAAAGCCATTAATACGCAGTGGACACAAAGGTTAACAGAAATAACCTCAAAGTATGAGGGTAAGTGTATATTTTAAGTAATAAAATGTCTCGCAGCCTTGCTGCTATAATTGAAATAGATTTACAGAAAGTGTTGCCATTTAATAATATCAATTAAACAAACATTTTAATAAGCAGATAAAGTTTTATACAACATTTTGCTCTCTTTGTTTACATTTGTAGTGTTAGGAAACACTATCTACATTTTTTTTTTATTTAATCAGTTGTTTCATTTTAATTTCACAAAAGAAAATGAGCCCTTTAGTCGGATAAAGTAAATGTCACGTGTCAAATGCCAAAAATTATTTTCCTTCAAGATTGGTTCAAGATAGGTGTACCTCATTGCCGTACCACAGTTTCGTGATCATAATGTTTTGGCCATAGTTCATTTGTAGGTTGTTTAATATTGTGATGATAGAACTTACTGATTCAGTCTATATACAATAATCTTCAATGGCTTTCTTATTTAGGCATCAGTGCTTAATTGTTGTTATCCCTACACCTAACTATAAATAACTAAGTGTGTGTGTGTGTGTGTGTGTGTGTGCGCACGCGTGCGCATGCATGTACATTTGTGAGAGTGTGTGGGGAGTAGTGTGTGTATGCACACACACACACACACACACACACACACACACACACACACACACACACAAACATACAGTTTAACAAATTTTTTTTTTCAAAAACCAATGACTAAGAATACCAATAACTCAGTCCCAGTAGAGGTTTGAACTGTGCTAGGTAGGACGAAATGTGTCATTATTTGGTGTGTGGATTATGATGGCTATTCCTATAGCCTATTTTCCAATGTAAATTTTGTTCTAAAAGTACAAAGAAAAGTACGCAAGTACGAAGGATGGTGACCACTGAATAAAAAAGAATAATTGGAACAAACAATACTGTTTCTAACATGAAAAGAGCGAACTTGTAGAAAATAACAACATAGTACTCATTTGAAAGAATTATCGAGGATGGGGAAATATAAAGTTCAAAACACAGAAATTGATAAAAAGAAAAATTTGAAAAGTAGAGTATGTATTTAACAACAATTTACAGTACAGTTGATATGTACAACACGTTTTTTTTGTCGGCAACAGAAAGCGACTTATATTTTGACACATTCGTTATCACGATTAATGAGTAACAACAGTTCTGCATAAATATTGCACTTGAACAGTTTCTATAGGTAAGAACTGACACTGTCCAGTTGGCTTCTATTATCATTTATTATCTAAACATTTACTGTCTCGCTCCATTTAGTCTGTGCAGTCAAGTACAGTGTGCCTTTGGTTTAACAGTACAGTTTATTTGAGCACCAGCGTGTAGTTTGGTAGATATAAAGGTAAGAGGTGTCATCGTACAGCGATGCGATACTTCGGTTGGTGTTACCTGATGCCTGACATTTTTAAGACATTGCTTTTCCATTTTTTAATGACAGTATCAGTATCCATCTATATTGTATCAGTAAGTAAATGTGTTTGAAATGAGTGTTTTATACAATCGTTGATTACAGTACAGATTTACGATCCAACAAATAAACAGTGTGCCTATACAGTATAAACAAGAAAGCTACCCAGTTAGTAGGATTTGTATAGATGAAGGATGGGCCGAGTACAAATTATAGAGTGGAAATGGAGCTTCCTCAGTACGAAATAAGGGAGGACTAAAATGAATTGTTTTCGTAAGATAGTTTTTCATGGATCAGTATGGATTAGAGTTTTACAAATTATAGAGGTGCAAAATATCAAGTGATGACTGTATCACCGATAACTTTCATTTGAAATTTTGACTCCACCATCACTGTCAGTGCCAATGTTTGCGTGCATTGGCATTTAAAATTGCATTTAAATTAAATGAACCCTGACTGCATCAGGACAATATTCGTATCTGTAATGGGATTTTAAAGTTTAAAATGCTGATTCCTGCAGATTTTAATAGGCGATTGTAACGACAAAATCATATTTTTAGCTAAAAATTTTATGCCCAGAAGTGAAATGTTTTGATTAAATTTAAGATTAAAAGTTTTTGACTGATCAATAACTGTTTGGTTTGACAATAGTTCTCATTGTGTGCTAAATATCAATGTGTTTCATTTCAGAGGTGATGAAAAGCATGGATAAACTGAAACAAGATAATCAGGTGAGAGTACCATGATGCTTTGATGATGTAAGCTTAGACATTGTTTTAACTGTCAGTTAACCCTAGAAAGCTAGGTATTTATGCAGTGTAATTTGCTTTTTAAAATTAGAAATATTTAATATTTTTTCTTTTATTTTATGAATTGTCTTCATGTCCGTTTTCTTTTATTATTATTATTCAATACCCCACTGCACCAATATCTATCCTCAGAGCCCGGGAGGGCTTGGCATATAAACATCGCACTGCACTTATCGACTCCAATATCTATCCTCAGATGCTTGTTGGAAATCTTCCCAAGTCCTGATGTCTTCCTTGATCAGCGTGAACCACCTAGCTGCATGTGTGTTCCATCTTAGTGCAGCACTGATGTCATGAGTCAGCTCCTATATCACTGTATACGATGTAAGTGCTCTTTGGGATTGTGCTCCCAACCATGGAACTTAGATGCTGCCATATCTGGTTCCTTTCCTTGGCCCTTGCATGTATGGGCTGTGGAGTTGATGGTGTTCTCGTTTTCAGATCAGATTCCAATCGGTTCAGCTTGGATTCTTGGGTGGCCACCGAAAAATAGCCATCAATGGAAGAATAATTTTTTCACAATAACTTACGATTTTAGATCATTGTACAAAACCTTACAAGCAAATTAAAAGATTTCTTGTTTTTGTTTTGTTTTTAACTGTAGCTTTGATATTAGTTGTTTCATGAAGATAAATAAACCATATGTTTTATTTTTACAGAAGGATGTGGAAGCCATTAATATTCAGTTGAAACGAAGGCTGGAAGAGATAACGGCAAAATATGATGGTAAGTATACATAAAAAAATAAATGATTTAAATACCAATATTTTTTTATATATACAGTAGAACCGTTTATATAAAAAATGTGCAAAATTATTAAATATTTTTAAGTACATCTGTCTGATTGCATATGACAGTATATTACAGAATTGGATGAATGAATGACGTTCCAAGGTTACTATTGTACTGCGACCTTTGTAAATCGATATTATTCTTGTTTTGTTATTGAGGTGCTTGCAGATATTTGCTCTGTTAAGTCTCATACAGTTTTTCTTCCTCTTGACAGCTTTTTCTTGTGTGTGGTGGTATTGCGCTCATTCTGTTATAATTTTTACTCATAATGTTTACATGAGTAGCTAGGAAATAAGTTCCTCGCATACAGAACCCTGTATGAATGAGTAAAGCTAAGGTATGCTGTGAGGTCACTAGTGTAACACAAGGCTTTTTATGTTAGGTAACCATTAGGCATCATTAAGTGCATCAGAATGGGTCGCTTTATACACTTAGCTGGGGTTCATACCAAAGCAGTAATTTGTTTTTTTTTTTTTTTTTTAACGTCCGACTATTGTGCACACTTTGGCTGATGCAGTCGATGGAATGATTTATAGCGTATGAAAATGCCAAGCCCTGGCCAGGAATCGAACCCGGATCCTGGGGTGAAAGCCCAGTATGCTATCAACTAGGCCACCGAGGCAGCTGCGCAGTATATTGGCATTCGTATTTATTCGCAGTATATTGATCAGTCGTAGTATTTATTTAAAAAAAAGTTGTTTAGTCTTTATGCTACCTTTAATTTTATAAAGTTTAAAAAAAGTTTTGTAGTAACAGCAATAACTTTCAAATTAACCAGTTTTTATTATTAAAGTTTTTTTAGTATTTATTACTGTGTGTCGTTACTGAATGCTGTCCATTAAACAATAGAAGTTTTGTTTCCGAACTTGTTTAGAACTTTACTGTTGTACGCCACATTGAATATATTTTGTAAATTATTCTACAACGTAGGACTTATCTATCGAACACTGTAGAATGATAAATGTTCATCTTAACCATTTCTGGATTGTTTTAATTGACAGTATATATCTTTGAGTACTAAATATAAATTGATGTGTTTCAGAGGCAATGAGGAACATGGAGAAGTCTATACCGCAGAACCAAGTTATACCTCAGGTATGTAACGAAATGCATAAGAAAGTTAATTGATTGATAAGGTAACTGATCTGTTATCTTTTTAAGTTGATTATTACAATTTCAGACTTTGACTTGTCACATAGACCTTTGTAACTATGGGCTTGTTTTGTAAAATATGTTATAATATATCTATTGTTAAAGCTAAATCTTGATATTTTATGATATTTCTTAAACATATGAATATGCTGTTATGTAACTCATTTGAAAGCAATCATGTTTTCAGTTTTTTTATCAATAAACAAAACTAGTATTAAAATAGCCAGGTCGTCTAGGCCTTCTTTCTTATTTCCTGTATTAGGGATTAAAATTGTGTTCATTTGAAGGATTGTAAAGTGTACAGCTAAAGACTAATCACTATTGACGAAGACTGAGAAGATAACGGAACTGCTGTCTTAGCGACTGTAGTGATAAACGATCTTCACAAATCTTTTTATGCACGGCATTGACCAAATCTTCAGTCATCACTGATGGTCGGCCTGAGTGCGGAATATATCTTGGACATTCTCTCCTTCATTGAAAGCTCGCACCTACTTACGAACTTTACTGTTACTCATCCTATTGGGCCATAAACTTCTCTTATCTGTCGATGAATTTTTGCCGCTGAAATATTTCTTGCTGACAAAAACCGAATCAGAGACCTTATTTCACGGTCGGCCGGCTGATCAATTGTGATCAATTGTAACACTGCAACAGTAACAATGCAAATGGCGTCGTTTAATGCGCAAGGCATGCGGGAGTCGGTATGCATGCATGTTTCAATATTCGCTCGACACTCTTAACAGTGAATCGAACACACACACACACACACACAAATTTTCACTGCCTATGAAAATGTTTTTGTGTGTTTTTTTGTTATTTATGTTCTTAAGTCTGATGATTAAAGCCACTAGTGGCATTTTGAATTGGTATTAAAAAGTATCACTCACTTAGTTCTTGAAACTACGATGAAGTCGTGTTAGCGAATGATTTGTTTTAATATTTTTATAAAGTGAATTCAGTTTAATTATGTATAAAACGATGATATAGTGCAGAAGTAATTTGATTTGTTTCGTGAAAGTAATAACTTACTTATTGCATTCTACAAATTGTTAAACTTCTCTCTTCCAATGTTTAGAGAAGAACGAATTAAATCCGTAATGGTTCCCTCATTTTCAAGTTTTTTTTTTATTCTACCAACTTTTGTTTCTTCTTTAATTTTCTTATAGGTTGGTCATTTACTGTGGTAATTCTTTTATTTAAGTTTTATATGAAAGTATCTATGACGGTTACGATATTATTATGAATGTATTTAATTTTATGGGGTCATAACAGGTAACTGTGGTCTGAGGGTCACATGAACAGGATAGGTATGTACCACGGAGAAACCGTGTGTAGATTGTGCAGAAAGGAGGAAGAGACTGCAGGTCGCATAATTTATGATTGTGAGGCTCTTGCTAGTAGTAGGCTAGGGGTTTTTGGTTTCCAAGACCCTAGGGATCTTCAGCAGAGTGAGTTAGTCGGTGGGTTGCTGGAACTTATTAGGGGCATCAATCTGCTGAACTAGGTATTTTAAGAGGTTAAGTTGCACAATAAGTCAATCGATTGCAGTGCCTGGGGATGAACTATCCCTTCCTCTAGTTTATAATCTTATCTTATCTTATTTAATTTTATATGGATTGTGAATGAAAATGGGCTATAGGTGTTTTCTTGAGGTGAATTCAGGGTCCGGTGGTTGGTGATATGCTACCCTGAGGTTGTTTGATATATTTATGTATAATTAAAATTTCAGTATCTTTAGAAAACATTTATTAAACTATTCTGTTTGATTGCAGGTCGTCAGGTGCGAGGGAAATTGTCATGATATTATCACTGATGTCATCGCTTTACCGGATTATGCTTTGTCTTCAAGTGGTAAGCAAACAGTTATTTTTGTTAATTTTTTGTGTGTGCTTGACTGGTGATTAAATTGACTGAATTTGGTAAAGTTTAGCATGTAAATTTTTGTGAACAGCACTATAAATTTTGTTTGTGTATTTACAAACAAATATGAGCAAAATTTACACATTACAATTGACTTTTGTCATTGTAAATTTGTTTTTATATTTACAGACTGCATATGAACAAAATTTAAGAAATCATTATAACTGACTTTAAGAAATCTGTTTTTTTAATTCTTACCAAAAATGGGCCTGGAAAACTATTAGGAATGTTAAATCAAACACTGGACAATTTTATATTAATTATGAGTATAAGGCACACTGAATTTTGGAGACAATTTTTCGAAGAAAAAAAGTGTCTTATAGTTCGTAAAATATAGTATGCATTAAAGATATTAAAGACATCGTGCAGCCTGCTATACTTATTAATGAGCCTGGAAAGTGTCACTGTTACTAACTGAAACTGAATTGTAACTGATGTGCCATCTACTTGAATCTATCTGTCCAACTATTGGAAACAAAAGTCTATGTGTTGCTTTGCCATGTATGGTATGGCCACTTCATGATAATGAAGCATCACGGGACTGTTGAATCCGTTCAGTAAAAATTTCTTCAATGTCCTTTTGCTTATAAACTCCGTTCTCTGCACTGTGATAGCAGAATCTGTATTTTTATTATTGCTTGGAAGTGGATGAAGTCATTCCTATAGATTTAGAGTCCTTTATTTCAATGCAGAATTTCTTTCACACTTCTGCAGAATTTTTAATTTTTTAGAAAAACAAAAATTCTTAGCCATTGAGTACTGCACAGTACTCAAAGAAAGACTAAAGGAATAAAACTCAGTGACTTGGGAGTGTTTTGAAGGTTTAACTCTTCAGATAATTTAGAGGAGGACATCTGTCGTGGTCTTTCGGCTGACAACTGGACACGACTGTCTGAATGAACACCTGAAGAAAATTAAGATGTTAAACTATGACAACTGCACATTTTGTGAATGCCCAGACACCATCATGAACAAGGACCATCTCCTGGTCTGCAGAAAATTAGATGAAGAGAAGCAGAGAAGAAGATACCTCCCTGGCCTCTACTGGGACGCAAGATCAAAGATGGCGTGAGCCAGCGGAAGCCATTGGAAAACAACAACTCTTCAGATAATGTTTATCGGAGGGATGTCCAAGTTGACTTATTCAAGTACTCAAGATGCGATTCCCGCTGATTACAGTCACACAAACTGCTCTACATACACGAAAATTTTGAAATTTATGGATAAAAGTTTTATTTATTTTTGACTTGTAGAAAGCGTTCATAGCGAGATTTGGAAGCATTAAAGGCAGTATAAAATCATGCAAGGTCTGTGTAAAACATCCAGAGGCCTTTGAAAATAGAGCATAATGTAAGACTAGCATTACAATCAATAGTGCATATGTATTTACAGTATGTAGGTTTACAATATGTATTAAATAAACCAAGACAAATTAAAGGCATTTATTGTTTACTTTATTTTGTATGTATTTTATATGTTCTCCATTGCTGTTTTGTTAATTTATCTGTAATACCAAATAGCAGTGATCTGTTATTTTTAAAAAAACATTTTTACTGCATTTTAGCTGAGGTTACTGAACATAGACGTAATGTTTTTGTAGAAAAATTAAAATTTTTCATCAAAATTAAAAGTAAAACTGAATGCGGCTTTTGTGCAGGTGGTTATGTGGTCGGCATCCGTTGCAGCAAATCACTACAAACCGAAGCCACTTACAAGCTTCTTGGCATCAACGTGCCGTGGATGTCTTCATCGAACCCGTTGAACATACTGCAGGTAGGTACTGTGATAAACTTTGATTAATTCAGCCTTAACTGTTAATGCAACAATAATATAAACAGATACTGTGTTTTTGAACTTTATGAAGAAATAAGATAAGTTATTTGTAGTTATAAGCTAATATCACAAACAATTAATTTATATGCTTTTATATTTGAGTGTTACTAAACATAATTTATAATATGAGGATCATTTGGAAAGTGAAGAATGTTTTGATCTGACAAGTCGCTGGCTCCCCCATCGCGCTGTCATTGTTTTGTTGACCTTCCCACTTCTAGCCAGTCTGACGCTTACAGTGAGGTACTACAGTCGTTTATTGTTTATTTGTGCAGCTTTAAAATGTGTGACACAACAATTCCACCAACTATGAGGTTTGTAATGTAATACGCTTTTTGAATGTGAAAAAATTCTGCCCTATCGAAATTTACAGACAGGTAACTAAGATTTGTGGTAATGTGATGCCAGTCAGCGGAATGGCGTCATTCCTGATCCCCATCAAAACCAAATAAAGTCAAAGAAATTCTGAGTGCCAAGAGCGCTACAGTAATTTGGGAATCGAAAGGGTGTCCTTATTCATCGATTACTTGCCTAGTGAGATCATGAATGCAGCAGCTTACTATCAGAATCTTCACCGACTATGTCACGCCATTCAAAACAAACGGCGTGGATTGACATTCACATGCTGCCGTGTTGCTGTGCTAAACTTGCTTCAGCAGTTTTAAGTCGGAAGTTTTTGAACATTGGCCTTATATTCTGGACTTGGCTCCGAGTGATTATTATCTTTTCCCAAATTGAAGGATTTTTAGAACGGAAACCACTATGGAAATGGCAACAAACTGAAAGATAACGTTACTGAGTGGTTGAACAACTTGGTGGTGGCAACTGAGTACACAGAAGGTATAAAAAAATTGGTGAGACGCTACGACAAATATTTAAATGTACAGCTATGGTATCAGATGCGGTGTATAATAAATTTTGTTTCATTGTTACTAAAAAGTTTTTAAGGAAAAAGAATGTTCTTTACTTTTCGAATGACCCTCATATAATTTCAATTCTAATAATTATTTACTTTATTGTTTCACCCAACTCTGGGGTACACTAAATCAATCACTTTTTAATGTTCTGTGCCTTCCTCGTAGCCCAGTATTGCTTCATTCGTTGTGATCTTGCTTTTCTTTCTTCGTCAGAGATTTGGATCATTCGCTTGGATTTGACTTTGCCTTGGAACCGTTGCTTCTTGTCCTTGGTTATTGTTTTGGCTGTTCTGTCCATGAGCATAGTGTCAGTGATTTGTAGTTCTGTTATGTCTTTCTCTGTTTCTCTAAACCAAAGTGGTTTGGCTCTTTTATTACGAAAGTATTTTTTTGGTTAGTCTATTTTTGTCCATTCGGAGGATGAATAATTATTTAAATAGTCTAAATTAAAAAAAAAAATGATGAATAATTAAAGTTTTTTTTGCATAATGAATGCATTTATAGTTAAATAGAAAAGGGCCAGTTGTTTCTTTAAATTGAGATGTTTGTTTTTAAAAACTGGAATTCTCTCTCGACATTTTGTTAATTTTAAAAATCTGAAAGTAAAAAAAACCCAAACGATCAGATAAATCGATTAGAATAATTCAGCAAATTTGAATAAAACAAAATCAATTAATTAACCTTATCCTAACAATAAATATTACACATCTAGTAGTTATAATTAATTATTTATAATCTTATTACTGTTTAAAACTTCTTTAGCATCATATTCTTATACATCAAGTTTATGGTGAACACAAATCTACGCACTAATGTCCTGTAGTCTATTATCAATTCTCAAGGAGGGGGATGATAAAGCGAATTCAAGATTAATTAAAAAAAAAAGAAGAAATTCAATTGGATTCTTCGAAAAATATAATTCAATGTTCTTTGACATTCATTAAAGAAATTTTTATTTTATTATTTACTTTGGTTTTCTAACATTGTCTAAATTTAATGGGAATGCTTGATGAATTTAATTTTTAGATCTCATGAATTGTAATTAGATCTCATTACAATTATCCAATTATTCGACAGAATTAATGGCTGATCACTATATTAGTGATTGTTATTTATGAATCTTCTTTATTTCACTATATGTTTTACCAATACAGTATTCACTTTCGCTTGATATTCAAAAAAACTTAGAACTTTTCATTTGAGTAGTCAAACATACATGAGTACTCGCCCGTGGCCTGTGAGCAACTCGTTTAGCATCTTTTCAAATGACGTGTTCTTTCCTAGTAATTTAGTTTTTGCTGTTTACAAGATCGCTCAAATGGAATATAATCGCATTGCGTTCAAAGGATGATACAGTCTTTTACTTGATGAAATTGAATTTATTGGTAAATTTGATTTGATTAGCTCAATTTTGAGTTTTGTTGAAATAATTTCTTCTTTTATTTGCTTTTCTTCCTTGGTTTGTTACTAAGCTATTTAACTGCATCTTCCTTCTTGCCAAATTTGTTGTTTAGCATCTTTAATGTGGCACAGGTTATACTGCAATTCAAAGTGGCCTATGTTACATGTTTAGTTTAACATATCCCTTCATTAGTCTTTATTTTTGATACTCCATGCATACACCTATATTGATTTTGTTATTGAAATATTTATTTCATAAGTATTTTTATTATTCCTAGCAGTTTAGATTATTATTTCAATAAATATATATTGTTGTTAGGCTACATGTCGTGGCGTCAACACTTTGGGAGATTGTCGGGCATTGTCTTTGCTTATATGTTGTTGATATCCTGTTCACTGCAACCTACCGATAGTTTTTCGAAATATAAATTGTTAGAAGCAAGGTTTTTTCTGCCAAAAAAAGTGATTGTTTATTCCTACCAGATCTCCATATTTACTGCATAGAAATAAGTTTTGTAATATTTTTTTCAAATTTATTGTTTCATTGTCTGAATGCGCAAGTTAATCCTTAATGCTCAGGAAAAATATTTTCAAACTGAAACCCTGTTTAATATTTTCATATTCTTTTAAAAAAGTAAACAATTGTTACTACTACTAACAGTAGGAAAAAATCACAATTAATTACTTGTATAACTGAGTAGATTTTGTTAAAATTAAAAATGCTTAGACCCTCAAACTTTTAGGTTAGGTTAGTTAAATAAGATTTATTTATTTATTTCCATTTATTCCTTCATGGTGCAAAATTGTATACATGAGAAGGACCTATAGCGGAGCATTAAATACCAGTACATATGGGGTCCTAGAAATTAAGAAACTATTTGTATTCTAACTGTTAGAATATAAACTATTTATCATGTACTGAATTTATTAAAAATTGACTTATCTTCTCTAAGCCTTCTGTATACCCTGGGGACTGCTGGTGTTTCGAAGGCAGCGAAGGACATATAGTGGTCGCATTGTCAGCAAACATCACCATTACATCCGTGACGTTAGAACATGCCTCACCAAAGTGTCTTGCCACCTGGGGCCTTCACCTCGGCACCGCAGAGGTTTAATATCATCGTAAGTTGTAAATATTTTATAGAAATTGTACATAGTGCTTCTTTATATTACATTTTTGAGCTAGGCTAACCTTTATGAATGTGTTCTCCCAATTTGAGAAGAACCTCGTGTTTATTTTTGAATTGTAGACAATGATTCGGTTGTTTAAAAATAATTTTGTTTATTGTCAGGGTTTGGAGTCGGAAACTTCTCTGAACGGTGAGCTTCTGGGAGAGTTTTCTTACCAAAACAGCGGCAAGCATTTACAACAGTTCCAGATAGTGGTGAGTAAAGGTTATTTAGATATAGATAGAGTTTCCAAAAACTCAGTTCTTCGGAAGACTTCGATTGATATATACAGTATGTGTAAAAATAAACAATAGAAAGTATAACTTTATTTATTAGCAGAATACAATAGCGTCAGAGATATAAAATTTCATACAACAAATTTTCGTGTATGCTCTCTATTTCACTCTACATCCGGAAGTTATGATCTACTTGGGTCTAGTACTAAACCCATGGTATGGTTAGGTAAATTAATTTAGTACATTTACTGTGTGTATTCCACATTTTTGTGGATTTGAGAGAAAATTAGTAAGTTTTGCTTTACCATTTAGTTTTTACTGTATAAACCAAATTTGCTCAGGTAACTCAAAATTTTTAGACGTACATATAAATTGAATTACGAGGGTGGTTCAAATATAAACCAGAATTTTGCTATAAAAATTTTGTTTTTAAGTTATAGAACTGAAATTTTTTACAGTTTTTCTAGATAGTCTCCGTCACACTCTACATACTTTTGCCACCTCTCCGGAAGCTTTCGGATACCTTTTACGTAAAAATCTTTTGGCTTGTCGCGTAACCATTCGCGCGCGAATCATTGCTTCCGCCAAGTGCCTCTTTCAATTTACCAAATAAATAGTAGCATGGCGATAAATCGGGACTATAAGGAGGGTGTTGCAATGTTTCCCAACCCAATTTGTTCAGTGTTTCCATCGTAAGCCAAGCTGTATGCGATCTGGTGTCTTGGCACCCATTTGGCTGAAATTTTGCGGTAACTGAGCCGTTCATGAATTATTTGCTCAATACTACCTACGCTGATGCTCAATTTTTCAGCCATATCGCGTACAGTACTGCGTCGGTCTTCCAAAATGAGTTTTTCTACAGCGCTGACATTCTCCTCGGTAACACTCGTTTTGGGGCACTGCGCAGTGGCAAGTTTACCACCACTTCTCGGCCTTTTCGGAAAGCGGAACACCATTCGTACACTTGAGTCTTGGAGAGGCACTTATCCCCAAACTGCTCGAGTAATTTTCGATAAATTTCCGTGCATTTTACATTATCTTTGACCAAAAAACGAATAATGATGTGTTGCGCAACAGACATTTGTACATCCTTCTCGCTCATGGCTGAATACACATATCTATACTAACAAGCGAGGCTCGCTCCCGGCTGTTCTCTACGCTTTTTAACAGACCAGTACAGCCACTTTTACGACAATAAATTTTTCGCGCGTTCAAAAATTCTAGTTTTATTTGAACCACCCTCGTATCTCATTTTGGTTAAAAAAAATAGGTAAGTAGGTTAGGTTAGTTGTCTAGGTTAGGTTAGGTTAGTTGTCCAGTTACAAAGACAATGGTAGTTATTAGTGTTAATGTAAGAATTTCATCATTGTTTCCAATGTTGGCTTACACCATCTCTGTTCTAGCTTCCCAATATAATACAAAAGTCTGTTTTTTTTTATTTTGTGAAGAGTCCAATTCTTTGCATATTATAAAGATGGTGCTTAAGAGGGAGGTCTGTACTCTTTATCAGTAGAGAATATTGATCCTGGTAAGATTATACAGTGTGCCGAACGATCGTGACAAACGTTTCCTCAGGGGTTCTGTTTTTTAGTGCAAAGCACAGCTATGTTCTCGTATAATTTATCATGGTCATCTTTGGTTTTATGATTAATTGACATTTGATACCGTATTTTACGAACTATAAGACACTACAAAATATAAGATGTGCCTTCATTTTTAAGCAATTTTTTAAAAAAGTATTTGTTTTACAATTTTTGTTCTAGATTTGCAAAGCCATACTAAAAAAAAAAATCTTATTTATTTTAATTTTTTTTTCATTTTGAAACTAGCTACTAACAAAAATATTGTGCTGTTACTGAAACACGAATCACTTTCAACTCAAGTTCACTGGCACCCTAGACTGCAATTACTCATCATAGGCTAGACAGTGTTCTGGGTTTGTGATAGCAAAGCAGGAGAGAGGGAGTGTTAGCAAGCTTGTGAATTCCCGCAACTCATGTTTGTCGCATCGGTGCACTGCTGCTGCCGGTTGAATTCAATGTTACCAGATTGATAGTTACCGCGGCATTGAATATATGGCCATTTTTAAGACTGATGAGAATTTAAAATCAAACTGGAAATTTTTATATTCATTTTGAATATAAGACGTGCAGAATTTCTGAGGAAATTTTTTGAAAAAAAGTGCATCTTACAGTCTGTAAAATATAGTATTCATTTTGCATTTAGTTCATCTTTCCGTCTGTTTTTTTTTATTAGTTTCTGTTTTACGTGCATATCATTTTTAGCTAACTTATCTATTGCCTTCAGTTCTGTATGTAATTGCACAGTGAATTACTATATTTACAAATGATATTATGACTGCAATGTAATTATGCCTGATTAACTGTATTGTGGCGGTTTGTGGTGTGTCATTATTCGCAATTGTCTGTACAGTCAATACTGGCTCTATGTAGTGTTATTTTTGCGTCACAATAAATGCCAGTTATCATTTAAGTAGAATGTGTTTATTGCTTTCAAATGCTGACGATAGTAAGAAGTTCCTGTTCTTCGTTGTATTAGTTACGGTTGAAGAATGAAGTAGATCTGTAACTTGAACTTGCTTTGGCCGATTGTTAAAGAGTTAAGTTGAAGTATTTTGAAGAATCTGTCCTGTATTGACACCATGAAGAGAGCGATGCTTGTGTACAAATGTAAACGTATTATTATATGTTCATCATTTAGCCGACGTCGAGGGCGTACAATGTCGTGGAACTTCATATCCTAACGAACCACGGAGCTGCACATACGTGTGTCTACAGATTCCGCGTTCACGGTACTCCGCAGGAAGGAACTTAATTCGTGCCTCAGTGTTTATATATTTTGTAGGTATTTACGAGTCCTGTTATTTTAGTAAAGGACGCGTGTTGTAGATTTTATATTTGTATATTTGTAAATATTATGTTATTGCAAGTTTGTAATATTTGTAAACCATATTGGTTAAAGGAAAAAAAAATGGTCGAAAGAAAATAGGATTCATGAAAATAATTTAAGCGTAAATGTTAATGCGGATAGCGATTATAAGCAATATGATCTGATGTTTTTTTTTTCAAAATTATGAAAATGTTACTAGAAAATATGAAAAAAGATATTTGAAAAGACATATTTGACAATATTTTTTCCTATTTAGATTGTAACTGTAAACATTTCAGAAATAAATACATAAATGGGTCTGTAGGCGTATGTAAACTTGTTTGCGTTAGATGATTACATCTAGCGCCCCACAAAGAGGTAAACATCTTGATTTTCTATTACTTGCTCATTCTTCTACATATTCCATCAAAACTTTATACACTTTTCTCTAACAGAAGGTTTCGAAAATGTTCTTTGAAAATTTTGACTCACTACGATTTATGGAAACAACATGACGGCAGAAAAGAATAGCCTTTTTAGGTTTCAAAAAAAAAAACTTACTGAGTCTAACTGAATAGTTATTTAAAGATAAATGAGATCAGCCAAATGAAATTGAAACACGTCCACATTGACACGCCGATGATAATTATTACTTGTCGAGTCGATTGTTATGCCAAGTTTGAATTAAATTGAACCAAAATATTTGCTAACACTGAAATTGTTACACGTAAATTATACAAAATTTATTGTCGTTATGAAAACTGATCTGTGCTAATTTCAAGGTGCCAGGTTTGTGTCTTACTTGGATGGCTGCCTCGATATCGTATTTTCCAACAGAAATTCGATAAAATGTTGAGTTTAAAAGACCTCTCAGTTATGATTTGCCTCTTGAGTTTTGTTACAAATAACGTAGAGCTTGTGTGAAAACAATGTTAGTTTTTTTTTTGCCTACAGGCCCTACAATAATTTAATAACCTACAACTACAAATAATAGTTTAGTTGTCCATTTTATTGTTTTAATCTAACCTGTACGACTTAAATGACATAATAACATAGACAACAAAAACGTAAACACTCGAAAGGGTGATTGAATCAAATGAAAACTTGTCTAGCGCAATTTTTAATTATAATTTAGCGCAGTGAATTTTATACCATTCATTTAGTTTGACTGTTATGGCAATGTAATTAAAATCTCTCAAGTAAAAAAAAAACGGTTTTATAGCACTAAGATATATATATTCATGTTTTTGTTGTCTGAGACCATTTATACTAGTCATAGAGTGCCTTTTGTATAATATAGTTTTAGCTATAATGTGTTCAATATTTTGGTTTTTTTTAGTATTTACATTTTTTTATAGCGAATGTGCAATGATAACTAGTTTTTTAAAGCTTTTTTAGTGGTACTTACGAAAGCTTCAGTTATAAGCGTTCAAAAGTTAAATTATTGCATAAATAAACTATCAAGCTTTTATATAATTATACTTTATATATTGGGAATTAAAAAAAAGGTTATTTTATAGTTTAAATTGTTTGCAGAAATATTTGTTTATTTTATCCATGTTGTTAAATATTCAGTTACTATCTTTAGTTCCGTATTTGTTATGACTTGTATTGTTAATGACTTTTCATATTAACAGAATATACAAGTCCAAGACAAATTTTTTTTTGGGGGGGGACGGTTATCATCTTTATTTTATGCCACTTTTCACGTAATGTGTGTAAAAAAGCAATTGTAGTGACTGAATGGCTTATGAAGTCTATAAATACAAAAATATATAAAATTTTGAAAAATCCTGAAAACATTTTTTTGTTTTTATTCAAACTAGTTTTGATTTTTTAGGTTTTTCCTAACTAGTATGTCGAAATTAGAAGGGGGTATGTAAACTCGAACTATTGGAAAGATCTGGCGGTTCTATGTAATTTATGTATGTGAAAAAACTATATATATTTGGAACTGGTATCGATTCTAGTTTCAAATGATAACGTTAGATGAATGAAAATTAAAAACGTATTTTTACCCTTTAAATTCTACCTCTGGTAGTTTTTGTCGTCAATTCTTATAGTTTTCCTGGCCACTGTAAAGACCATTTTTGTAAAATTTTAAAGTAATTAGTCAAGAAATGCGTTTCTGATAAGGGCATGCAAATTTACAAGGGTCGACAGCTCAGCCTATGAACCCAAGGGGAAACCTGAAACGTTTAAAACCGTCAAGGTCGATAATTTCACAACCAGCAAACTTTGTAATTTGTTTAGCAAGAACGTAAAGACATAAAATAAAAAGATGTCCGTAAAATTAAATAATAAAATGCTTCAAAATTGGATTTTGTTGAACAAACAACATTTTTCTGCGTATTTATTTTTATTATAGTTTATCAACCGTTTTATTTGTTTGCTTTGTATAAAATAACCTTGGTTGTCTAGTTCTTTTGATTGCATCAACATTTTAGTTATGAACATTTTACATTTGCATTAATTTTTAGTTTTTAATAATAAAACTTGAGAACATAGATTTTAAAAAAAAACATATCAGCATACATAATTTGCGTTGTGCACAACTCGATGATGTGTGAAATATTATTGTAGGTTAAGTTAAATGTAGGTACTTTTCCGAAATTATTAACGTTTAAAAAAAGTCATCAGAATTAGAAAATTTATTATAGTGTAATGAATGCGGAGAGCATAATTATAGTTAATATATAGTTTATCTTTTAATAATTTAACTTCAGATTTTATTATAAGAATCATTTATAGAAGTGCACTAAGAACTTGTTTAAATTACTTTGATTTGCGACCTTAGCATAAAAGGCGATTAAATATGTACTTTACTTATCGTTAGCTCTATATATATTTTGTAAATATATTTAATTTTTTTTTAGAGAAAATATTTGAAAAGAATTAAATTTTGTTTTTCAATTATGTTTTAGATAATATTGTTGTGATCTGTGGAGAAATTTTCAAAATAGTTGAGTAATTTGTACAAATTTGACTTTTGATTTGTTCTTGAGATTTTGTTAAATACGAGGGTCGTTGGGAAAGTAAAGGATGTTATTTGCTCTGGACAATTTTTATAATGATATTAAAAAGTTATTTCACAACACATTGGGTACTTTAGCTATTTTTCTACATAGTCGTCATTCACGTTTAAACGGTTATCATTTTTTTCCTTTGGATATTATCTAGGCTTTGTGGCCCATGATAGTCAGCTATAAGGTTTTTGTGTACCCCTATTACTTCTCCTTAAGCTGACTTAAGTGCTCTTGACGAGCTCCAGAATATTGTACAAGTTGTCCTTATGAAGCTCCTGATCTGGTTGCTGATTAAGAGCCTCTTTCTTTTGGCCTCCAGTACCTCGCACTTCAGTAATATACTGCAGTTTCCACACCCTGCCCACACAGAGTACACTCAGGCGAGATTTGTAACAATCCCACCTTATGTAGATTACTCTGGATGTGTCGGTTTCCAGTGATCATGGCTATGACCTGCTTTAGTGACCTCCTGTTAAACTGAACAAATATCCTTGTCAGTACAGGATCTGGTCTGCAATTGTTGGATAGGGAATTGCTTCGCTCACTTGATGTGCTTTTCTCTAGCATATTTCCATACTGTACCTGTAGCAGTTGTGCGACTAATCCTGCACTTGGGCTCTGGTGCCACAAGCTCCTCTTTTGGCCATCATGTCTGCTCTCTCATTTCCCTCAATTCTACAGTGCCCAGGTACCCATCCTAGTTGCACCATATTAGCATTTGACAACACAGAAGGAGCGGGAAGAATCCCATACCAACTTGCATAAGATTTCTAGAGAGCTGAGAGGTTGTATTGCCGCCTGATATCTGTGAGTAATAGAATGTCCTTACCTGTAAGTCCTTCCTCTAATACTTGATGAACACATGCTGAGATTGTACAGATCTCAGCTGGAATACCGTTCAAAATCTTCCCAGGCTAGTGTTAAGTGCAACTCCAGGTGTTTCATAGTATCCTCCATATAAAGACTGTTGATCGTGCAATCTGTATACTAGACAAGCTGACCTAACAAGGATGTACTGGTCGCTGGCCACCTTCCAATTCTCTCATGAATGGAGAACTGTGAAAGGTCGAATAAAGACATACTGAGTGTGCATGCTATCAGATAGCGTGTCCAACACAGTCTTTTAGAACTTTTTTGACAATCTTGGAGTGGCCCACCTCAAGATGCTTCCCCTCCATTCACCAAGATTACGAAGCCTATAGGTGGCCTGTGTCACTTCTGACTTTATGAAAATGTCCAGAGAAGGCAGGTTTAATAAGACGTCCAGAGCAGCTGTAGGTGTGCTCCTAAAGGCACCAGTGACCAACATGCCTCAAAGCCGCTGCCTGCTGTAGCCTTGTTGCTTTTGGCCACCATACCAAGGAACTGTATTTAAGTTGTTCTGACAATAGCCGTGTGTATCCATAGGGCAACACTATATAGGGATTTAGCTCCCAATCATATCCGATAAAACGTGTCATCATCAGTGAAGATTTTGCCTTTAAAATTGCATAGTCCAGATGGGCATTCCACATCAGCTTCCTGTCCAGGATCACACTCAGATATTCCACCGCCTCTGAAACACCCAATCTGGTCCCAAGATTTGTCAGTGTTTCACCAGCCTTCTGTATACCCAGTTGTCATCAAGTTGGTGAAACACTCAGTAACGCTCTCTTTTAGTTTGTTGCCACTTCCATAGTGGTTTCCACCCAAAACGTTCTTCGTTTTGGGAAAAAGTGTTAATCACTTGGGGCTTAGTGTTGGTTATAAGGCGAATAAACTTCCCAATTAAACTTGCTGAAGTTCGTCATCAACGCAGCAGCGTGTGGATATGCGTTATCGTAAAACACAGTGTCGCTCGACAACAATTCACACCGTTCAGACAGAAGCTTTATTCATTTTGTTATCGTAAACCTTTGTTATCTGTCTGAAAATTTTGGTTAGGTTAGATTTGTTGCATTTCAAATCTCACACTTGGTGGGATTATTAATTTTGTAATATGTTCAAAGTGTCGTAAATAATTACTGTAGTTTTGCACTGTTAGCATCAGACTGGCGCGAAGGAATAGGAAGGTCAGTGATACAACAAGCAGTGGTGGGGAACCTGAACGGCTCGTAAAATCAAAACATTCTTTACTTTCCGAATGGCCCTCATTGTATGCAGCTATATCCTAAAAAAAAACCTGGATGGTTGTTGTACATATTTTTAAGGATAACGAATCGAACAGGAATTTGGCATGTATGAATAGGCAAAAAGCATAAAAATTTCTTTTTTAAAATCTGTTCATAAAATTTTGGCTATGTATAAACATATGTAACTCAAAAAGATACAGAGAATTTTAGGGGGGAACTAATTAATAAAACGGTTTCAAGGAATAAATTAATAAAACTCAGATAAAGCCTGACCGCTGTAAAATTTTTAGTAATTTTTCGGTAGATTAAAAGAATCAGTTTTTGTACCGGTTTGAATCAAATCGGACCAAAATTACAAACATATAAATAACTCCTTCAAAATTATAGGGCACTTCTTATATGTCATTTTCTAATGAAAATTTTTCTAAAAAAAAGGTGGGTTCAATTTTACTAAGGCACAATATTTTTCGTTACAATGTAATTGAAAGTAAACATAATTAGGCTTAAGTTTCAATATTCATTTAAAGTTAAATATTTTTTATTGCAATCTGACTTCAATCTGAAAGTACCGATTTACTTTAGTATTGATTTTAATTAATAAACCACAAGAGTCTCTCAGCCATTAATTTGTAGTGCATGGCTAGAGTTTTACGTTAAAGTTTTAATTTAATTATGCCGTGTTGACAAGCACCAAGTGTTCATATTATACTTTCTTCTTCTTTCAATGAGGCCTGCTAGGGACCACGTGACAATTTCATTTCTTCACACCTAGCTGTTTTCTCTTCCGTTCCATCCAATATTCCCTCATCCTTTCTTTCTGTCTTCGGACCACTTCACACCAGGTTTCTTCCGCAATCCTCCCTGGAATCCTTCCACTCACTATCCTCTTTCTAAAAATCTCTCTGTTCAGCGTTTCTTCTTCTTTTATATTATTTCTTTCTAAATCTTGAATCCAATTAGTTGTTGACTTTTTATCCCATAGGTACTTGAGTATCCTTTTCGCTAGTCTTCATCCTGTACATATGTCCAAAAAATTGCAGTCTACTCTTCCTTATCGTCTCTGGCATGTCCTCTATGTTCCTGTATATTTCATCGTTAGATCTTAGTATCCATGTTTCTTTAGTCTTCACTGGGCCTAAAATTTTTCTCATGATTCTCCTTTCTAGTATTTTCAGTTTATCTAAACTATAATTTAGTACCAAGCATTCACTCGTGTACAGGCATTCTGGTTTCACTAATATAGTGTAGTGCCTTATTTTAAGATTTTTAGATAAGCACTTTTTGTTATAATAATTTTTAGTATTACCATATGCTCTTTCCATTTTGCATACCTTTTCTTCAACTGCAGATTTTTCCAAGCCATTGTCTTGGATCATTTCTCCCAAATATTTGAACTTGTTTACTTTTTCCCTGCACCAGTATCTGTAACCAAAAAATTTGGAGCGTTTTTGATGTTTGTAATAAATTTAGTTTTTTCTACGGAGATTCTCAAACCTGTTTTATTAGTATATTATACTTTATTTATATGTAGTTTATTGTTTGCTTGAATTATTCTAAGGATAGGTTTTACAAGTGGCAAGAACGTTAAATTTGTAACTGTTAGTGTTCCAACTGCTTTTTTGGGTTTGTACTAAGGCAAGATTAATAGAAAATAATGGCTTTTTTGAGGTGATCATTTATCTTCCAAAACGAAGAAGTTGTTCTGAAAACCTTTGTTTAAATTTTCAACCCATAACCTCAAAACTCAAAATGTTTGCTGTGCGGGACACTGAATCAACCCATTGTTTCCTCGCTGAGTAAGTGCAACCAGTGGAAAGTCCTGAGCTTTATGACGGGAGACAGATCTTAACACCAAACGTTTAAGTGAAGGAAATCCGGAATGCAGATTTGTGGGCGGGTCTTGGTGAAAAAAAAAAAAAATTGTCGAGCAGGTCAACCACAACATGACATGTTTGTTTTTGCTCCTTTCTTTTGTAAAATCCAACCAAGATTCATGCTTTCACATCATAGTTGGTTGAGTTCATAATCTTGTCTGAATATGAACTTAGTAATTTTCGATCCTACCGAATGAAGAATATTTCTCTTTCGCTAACTCATAATCGCATAAAAGAAAGCCCGCAGATATCTACTCTACTCTGTTTATTAACCAAGCAGGCTTGTGTTATTTGTCTGCGATTATACCTTGAAATTATATAGAAAAAATTTTTAAAATTGTTTACAAGATTTTTAAAATTTATTTTAACTTGTTTTTTTGTTTTGTCACTGAGTATTGCTAAACTATTGTTTGCATCCGTTATGTCAGTATGTAGAAATACAAAATTTTTTAATTGAAAATACAGTCTTAGAACAAAAATACCAGTAGAATTGTTTGGTGTTATTCACTGGAAAGTAACAGAGTGGTTTCAGTTATGGTGTGTTCGTAAAGTAAATTAATTTATGAAAGACTTTTCTATGTTAATGGAATAAATATGTTGTACTTTCGTTTTGTTAAATTTGTTGTCAAATTCAATTTTACAACACTGGTTTTGTGGATCTTTACGTTGAATCCACATTTTTATTTTTTCAAAAAATTAGCTGCAATATTATAACAAGAATAATATCTTATAATTAATTATTTGTTTAAAAAATTAGCAAAAATAGGAAAATGTCTAATTTTTCAAAATCTTGTAACATAGATGGACAGACATACCACGTTTTTTGTTCAGGTCATCAGAAAATGGATGGATTCATTTTAATCAAAAAAATCTATTTTTAATCTATTTTTCTGTATACTAAGTATAGATAGAATGTAAAAATGGTTTCATTTTTTTTAGTACTGATAATTATGATGTTGAAATTTATTTATGATTGTGAAAAATCTCGTTTTTGTCTTTTTTTCGTCACAATCTGTGTAGTTCGAAATAAACAATACGTAATGCAAATGATTTTAATCACCTCATATCTCTAATACGCACAAGTAAGCATACTGCACTAGCCTAATCTAATAACGCTTTGCTATTGGAAATAATCAGGTTATCTTTGTAATCAAGTTTTTATTTTCTTGTATATATTTTGTGTGTGCTGTGTACTAGTCGTATAATAAATATTTTGTTGTAATTTCCTGTTACTTTTCTGTTAGTGCGGAATCGCTCTGGTATGTTCTAATGTAACTGTACAGCTGTCGTTCGATTGTATTGTTTTTTTGATCTCACACAGTTACCTGATTGTAATAGTACAAATTACAACATATTTCATATTTTGTAAGTGGTTGTTATTTGTTTTTTTACCCGATTTTCTTTTTTAATTTAGAACTTGTTGGAAGTCGACAAGAAAAGTTTTGACGCCTGTTTTTTCTGTCTTAGCGAATAATACGAGGGCTGTCCTGAAAGTAACAAATGTTTTGGCCTATCGTGGAAATGGATGAAGCTGGAGCTACCTTCTTGGCGTCACAACGTTGCTTTATGCGTTCTGTGATTAGGTTTTGTTGGCAAAAAAACGATTGAAATTTATCGCCAACTTTGTGATGTGTATGTACAAGGAATAATTAATGAAAGCCTAGTGAGGCAATGGTGTATTGATTTTTAAAATGGCCGTACCAATATTCACGATGAGGACCGCTGTATGTTGGCCTGTTATTGTGACTGATGAACTGTTAATGAAAATCAATGACAGAATTTGTGAAAATCGCTTTTTCACAATTAGGAAACTCTGCACATATCCCCAAATTTCACAAGGTTTGCTGTATGAAATTGTTGTGGATTTTTATGAATTTTCATCACTAGTTCATCAGTTACAGCTGCCTCGGTGGCCTAGTTGATAGCGTACTGGGCTTTCACCCCGAGGACCCGGGTTCGATTCCCGGCCAGGGCTTGGCATTTTCATACACTATAAATCATCCCATCATCTGCATTAGCCCAAATGTGCACAATAGTCGGACGTTAAAAAAAAAAAAAAAACAGTTACTATGACAGGCCAACACACAGTGGTCCTCATCATGAATATTGGTACGGCCATTTTTAAAATCAGTACACCATTGCGTCACTGGGCGTTCACTCATTAGTCCTTGTTCATACACATCACAAAGTTGGTGATAAATTTCAATCGATTTTTTTTTTTTTTTTTGCCAACAAAACCTAATCACGGAACGTACTTCACAAGAGGTGGGATTTTCTATTGCAGCGCGAAGTTTATCACATCACAGAGAGCAAAGTAAAAGTGATACAGATCTCGGGCTACTATAGTTGGATGCAAACTGAGTGGAAGAACGTTATAACACCAAGATGGCGGCTCTAGCTCTGTCCATTGCCACGATAGGCTAGAACGTCTTACTTTCAGGACAGCCCTCGTAGTTTAAAAATGTTTACTAAATATTCTGTTGTTTACCATTTTCAATTGAAACAGCTTGTTTGGTATATCAACTTTTCCAGGACAATTGAAGACAGAAAATGTATAACTGTATTTCGAAGAAGAAGTTGACACTATAGGAAGGTAATGTTTTCTTCAGCGGCGAAGAGTTGTGTTTTAGAAGTGCCAAGAGCTGTAAGCCATCTTACATTGAAGTAAGTAGTGCTTATAAACATTCCCTTGAATATAAACATTCATTGAAGTTTAAGAAATAAGTTTTTGCCATTTTGATACTGAAAAATCGGGTTCTTTTGGGTATCATTTTATCAAAGATTATTATGGTTATATAGTCGACCTTGGTTATAACGCCCTCTGTTACAGTGCTATTTTCATAATGTCCTCAATATTCTGTATTAAGTGTAGTGTATTTTAGGATCATGGCCTAGTTGATAGGGTACTGGGCGAGGACCTGGGTTCGATTCCCGGCCAGGGCTTGGCATTTTCATACGCTATAAATCATCCCATCGTCTGCATTAGCCCAAGTGTGCACAATAGTCTGACATTAAACACCAAAAAAAAAAAAAAAAAAAATTAGATTCGGTTACAACGCTTTGTGAACTCTATAATGCTGGCTGTCACTGCTGTGAGAATGTCTCCTGCATGTAGGAGAATTCCCCTCCAACAGTTCAGGAACATCTGAGTCTAGAAACTGTTCCACTCAGAGATAGTGAAAAGCATGGGGACATGACCTTTCACTCCACTGGTCCCACTGTAGCAGTTATCTAAGCTGCTGACCTAGAGTCACTCTCACTTAAATACAATTTGTATTCTATTTTTAGAATAAAGGTTGAGAATATAAAGGGGCCTTTTCTTAGAATTTTGTTGCAAGCTAAACAAACAATGTAAATTGTGTCATTCCCCTAAAAGCAGTCTCTCTCTCTCTCTCTCTCTCTCTCTCTCTCTCTCTCTCTCTCACACACACACTGTATGCCTTAGTGGGGGGGGGGAACTTCAATCTCATGAACCCTCACAAAAGTGTACACACTGTGTTGCATGTACATACTAGACAGTACAGTACTTTTCTATTAGTTTTAACTAAAATATATTTCAAAGTTATGTAAATATGTGTAATAAAATAGCCACTAATTATGTATACAGTACAAAGTATGCTTTTCTTTCACTACAAACAGTATTGCCGCCGTTTACAAACTCTGTTATGAAGCTATCTCCTTTACAGTGCTCATATATGTCACTTCAACTGAGTTATTAAAGTTATATCAGAGGTCTACTGCTAGATCAATAGTTGAAGAATATTAATGAAAAGCAGTAACTAGTTAAGACATTTTTCATGAAAGATTTGTTAATTATTTGAGAAAAACTCAAAAGCTTATTTTTTTCAAACCATTGATTAAAAAGTACCTATTATGGTAGACATTTTTACAGTGAAACTGGACAAAATTAAATGCAGAACCATTTTCAATTGAATCAACACACGTCTGCATTCTGGTGGCGTTATACTGAAGTAGTTTAATTAAGCACTAAACACAGGAGTTGTATTCGCAATAGTGTAAATGTAGAACATTTGTCTGTATTGTGCTGCTATCTGGAATACGGGTAGTGGTAATTTATACAAACGAATAAAATTGTTTAGTGCTGCTACCTACACATTGAAAATGGAACAATATTTTATGTTCCAGCAAAATAATGAAATTATTTAGCATACATAAAATAACGTTTTTCGAGTGTTTTGTTTTTAAACCATAAATGGTACCAAACAGGCCTAACTCACGTTGGTCTTTTTATGTAGCCTATTAGTGAAATAGGGTTAATGTATGCCTATCTAGTTTTAGTATTTCTTAGAAATTCGTGTTTGTTTTGTCAGTGTTATGTAGATTGAAATCGGTATTTTTCTTCAAATCGGTAAGTTTACAAAGACAATGCTCTCTCTCTCTCTCTCTCTCTCTCTCTCTCTCTCTCTATATATATATATATATATATATATATATATATATATATATATATACACACACACACACAAGAGTGTTGTCCGTAAACTGAGGTTCCTAAGGCGCTATAGTCACTGCGAACGTTGTTACGCGGGATCCGGTGACCTTGGCTTGCAGCTTGGTTCCTCCGCTCCCAATCCCCACTCTGTGACGCTCAGTCTTGGCTTGGTAGCTGTTAATAATGGAATTGCCTCTTATTTCTCCCGCCAGGTGCGAATTACGCTCTGTGATTCGTTTTTTGTGTGCAAAAAACACTGCGCCGGTGGACTTTCATATCCAACTGTGTGAAGTCTGCGGAGAAAAATGTATGAGCATACAACACGTGCGCAAATGGTGCAGAGAATTCAAAGACGGACGTACATGATGAACAGCGTTTCGGACGAAACGATTGCGTAAGTGGAAGAAGCAATTATGAACGATCGAAGGGTGACTGTTTGGGAGCTCTCCAAGATGATCCCTGATGTCAGCAAGACTTGCATTGATAAAATTTTGACAGACCATTTAGGGTATAGCAAGATTTGTGCAAAATGGGTCCCAAGCAGACCACAAACAGCAACGGATTGATGCGGCCCGCGAATTTCTTCAGGCCTACGAAACCGATGGCAAGAAATTCTTGACTCCATTGTCACTGGGGACGAGACCTGGGTATACTATACGACACCGGAAACGAAAGAACAATGACGTCAGTGAAAACATCCAGAGTCGCCGAAGCCGCGGAAGTTCAAACAAACACTGTCTGCCGGCAAAGTCATGGCGAGCGTGTTTTGGGACAGGAAGGGGTTATTGTTGTGCGAATTCATGGATACCGGCACAACAATCAATGCTGATCGTTACTGTGAGACGTTGAGGAACATTCGCCGCGAGATTCAAAACAAGAGGAGAGATATGCTCACGAAGGGAGTTTGTTTCCATCAAGACAACGCTCGTCCGCACACCGCCCGTGTAACAACCGATCTCATCAACCAATTTGGATGGGATACTGTCACACATCCTCCCTACAGCCCGGACTTAGCCGCAAGTAACTACCATCTCTTCCCTAATTTGAAGAAACACGTAGGTGGGACGCATTTCAGTACCGGAGAGGAGCTGAAAGAAAAAGTTTTAAGCTACCTTCGCGGCGCGACGGGAGAGTTTTTCGACTCAGGCATACAAAAGATGGTTCACCGTATGCAAAAATGCATCGATCTCAACGGCGATTATGTCGAAAAATAGAAAAAGTGTAAGCTTTCCAAAAATGTATTATTCAATGCAAATAAACATGTTTTTCATTGTGAAAAATTATTGGGAACCTTATTTTACGGACAATCCTCGTATATTTTTTTTTGGCGGCTCAATCATCGTATATATTTATATTTTTTTTTAACGTCCGACTATTGTGCACACTTGGGCTAATGCAGACGATGGGATGATTTATAGCGTATGAAAATGCCAAGCCCTGGCCGGGAATCGAACCCGGGTCCTCGGGGTGAAAGCCCAGTACGCTATCAACTATATATATATATATAGGCGGCTATATATATATATATATATATATATATATATATATATATATATATATATATATATATATATGTATATATATAATGTTTTAATAATCTGAAATTACACATTATAGAATCATTACAGATTTTCGGAACACCGTTCAATAGAGCAATAATTACGTCGCATGCAGCATTTTTTAGACGTTAATTTTCTATTGCGTGTAGTGGAAGGTTTTTTTTGCATAAACCATAGATAAACTATTGACACGGTATAAACTGTTGGTGTAGATCATAGATAAACTAATTGGCTCTGTCATTATAATAAAGCATCACGCAATAATTATTACGATTGTAATGGCATCGGACAAAAAAAAAATCAGCTGAGCGCATTGCATTGTTGATACGATAAGAACGTTTTTATTTAGTTGATTGTTAATAATTAAGTTATCGTAGTTTTTCGGAGTATTTGTAGAAAAAATAGTGTTTTTGGGTAATGTGTTGGTTGTGAAACACTGTGTATTTGTGGAAATTAAAGGCAAACAAATTTATTATTATTTTTTATTTTAAGGCGAAAAGCACATTGAGGCTATTATCGCCTCTATAAATGTAAGTGTGAGAGTAAAGTGTTAGAGTCGTAAGTGTAGTGTTGCAAGTGTAAGTGTGTGTTAGACTCGGGTACCGCGAGGGACGTCTAAATCCTCTCAATAGGTGCAGCTAGTATGCACCCCCTGCGGGGGCAAACAAATTTATTAAAATCGTTGGTTAATCTTAAAATAATTCATGTAGTTAAATATAGACACAATAAGTCTTAGCCTATTTAAATAGGTTAGTGAATAAGTCGTAATGGTTTCAGTAAGTAACGTTTTTTAAAATTCTTTTTATATTATTCTTTTTTCTCCTAGGTTTATTGTGGCTATGTTCAGTATAATGATCTGCCTTCTCTAGCTTCGTCAATTCTACTTTCATTGACGCGTTTCGGAGAACCTCCATCTTCAAAAACTGTATCTATACTCTATTGAGTATAGAGTATATCTATAGAGTATAGATATAGTTTTTGAAGATGGAGGTTCTCCGAAACGCGTCGACGAAAGTAGAATTGACGAAGCTAGGGAAAGCAGATCACTATACTGAACATAGGAACGTTTTTAAATTTGATTGTTATTATTTTGACCTACTTAGGAAATGAATATTATAAATATATCATTAAAAAATTACCTACAATAGCCTATACTGTTCAATTTTACTTTACCAAAAAAAAGACGGACTTTTTCATCTTCTAACAAATTGATTTTTAGAGTCTCTAAGAATAAGTAGGTCTACATTCGCTGTAACTGTTTGCATGTCGGTATTGTACCTCTAGCGACTAAACGGTAATTCGGAAAATTTTTTAACTTGGCGCGCGCTCATGTGGATGTGTGCGCGAATACATAACACAATGACTCAGCCTTTACGAAAAATGCAAGATGAACTTCCAAACATAAAGGTTAGAAAACAACGTATTATCTTTCCAATGCAGAGGGCGAAGAACAGTGGGGAGTATGGTTGTTGGATAGACGAAGAAGACCCTAGATAACGGACGTAATCGAGATATTATCTAAACTGAAATGTAACCTTTATTGAGGTAATAGTGGTTTACCTACAGCAAAGGTTATGTATACAACATAGATTACACACAAATTGAACAGTATTACACGTAATAATAAGGTAAATATGCAGTGTAGATTGTTCCGGTAGTTTGTTTTTGTTGCTAAAACGTTTATTACATGCCCAAAAGCAATAATTCAAAATAGGAAAGTGTATGTAGGGTTGGTCACATATGTAGGTGTTAAATGTAGGGTTGGTCACATATATAGGGCGGCTAATGTGTAGGGTTGTTCTCATATGTAGGGCGGAACATGTGTTGGCTTGGTCACATATGTAAGGTTGGTTGGTCCCATATGTAGGGCGGATTATATGTAGGGTTGGTCACCTATGTAGGGCGGCTTATGTGTAGGGTTGGTAACATATGTAGGGCGAGTTATATGTAGGGTTGGTCACATATGTAGGGCGGGTTATATGTAGGGTTGGTCACATATGTAGGGTTGGTCACATATGTAGGGCGGGTTATATGTAGAGTTGGTCATATATGTAGGGCGGGTTATATGTAGGGTTTGATCATATATGTAGGACGGGTTATATGTAGGGTTGGTCATATATGTAGGGCGGGTTATATGTAGGGTTGGTCATATATGTAGGGCGGGTTATATGTAGGGTTCGTCACATATGTAGGGCGGGTTATATGTAGGGTTGGTCACATATGTAGGGTTGGTCACATATGTAGGGCGGGTTATATGTAGAGTTGGTCATATATGTAGGGCGGGTTATATGTAGGGTTGATCATATATGTAGGGCGGGTTATATGTAGGGTTGATCATATATGTAGGGCGGGTTATATGTAGGGTTGGTCACATATGTAGGGCGGGTTATATGTAGGGTTGGTCACATATGTAGGGCGGGTTATATGTAGAGTTGGTCACATATGTAGGGCGGGTTATATGTAGAGTTGGTCATATATGTAGGGCGGGTTATATGTAGGGTTGATCATATATGTAGGACGGGTTATATGTAGGGTTGGTCATATATGTAGGGCGGGTTATATGTAGGGTTGGTCATATATGTAGGGCGGGTTATATGTAGGGTTGGTCACATATGTAGGGCGGGTTATATGTAGGGTTGGTCACATATGTAGGGTTGGTCACATATGTAGGGCGGGTTATATGTAGAGTTGGTCATATATGTAGGGCGGGTTATGTGTAGGGTTTTTCACATATGTAGGTCGGGTTATATGTAGGGTTGGTCACATATGTAGGGCTGTTTATATATAGGGTTGGTCACATATGTAGGGCGGCTTATGAGTAGGGTTGGTCACATATGTAGGGTTCGTCACATATGTAGGGCGGGTTATATGTAGGGTTGGTCACATATGTAGGGCGGCTTATGTGTAGGGTTGGTCACATATGTAGGGCGGCTTATGTGTAGGGTTGGTCACATATGTAGGGCGGCTTATGAGTAGGGTTGGTCACGTATGTAGGGCGGGTTATATGTAGGGTTCGTCACGTATATAGGGCGGGTTATATGTAGGGTTGGTCACATATGTAGGGCGGGTTTTATGTAGGGTTGGTCACATATGTAGGGTTGGTCACATATGTAGGGCGGGTTATATGTAGAGTTGGTCATATATGTAGGGCGGGTTATATGTAGGGTTCGTCACATATGTAGGGCGGCTTATGAGTAGGGTTGTTTACATATGTAGGTCGGGTTTATGTAGGGTTGGTCACATATGTAGGGCGGCTTATGTGTAGGGTTGGTCACATATGTAGGGCGGGTTATATGTAGGGTTGGTCACATATGTAGGGCGGGTTGTGTAGGGTAGGATTTTTAAATCTTGATTTCGCCGTCTCAATCAGCACCAAAATCCGCACATGTTAAAACTACAAACTTTCATATTACATTGGAAATACGAAAATGAACCGTGACCACCGCAAGTTTAGTATCTTAATTTCATCGGAATTTGAAAACTCAGAACGCACATCTGTACAGTTTTTAACGCTGATTACGACGTTAAAATAGGATATTCAAAAAGGCTTAAGCAAAAAGTGATGATTTTTAAAAAAATTGAAATGGCCGCCGTTTTTAAACTGTTGGACGCACTTTGCTGGTTTACGAACTTGTCCGAGGTGTTATTATAATCGATGTTTGTGCCAAATTTGAATCAAATGACGAATATGAGCGTACTAATATACACACACGCCTGACCTCAAAAATATACAGGTCAGGGTCGGTGCTCATTTCAAGATCCCGGATTTCGGTGGCGTGATGGCAGCTCCGATAGTTCATTTTTCCAGTGGAATTTCGCTAAAAAGCGACCCTGGAGAAGGAAAAGAATTAGAGGACTTCCTCATACCGGATGTTATGACATCGTAAGGTTATATTCCAGCCAATTACTAAACGCCCTGCGCGAGAATTATTCCCTCCAGCAGTTGAGTGACACAAAGTCTGCCAATCTGAGTCTGCAAACATTAGTGAAGGAAAAGGAGGGCGCTGTGGTGAGGGAATGGGGATTCGACCTCTCTCTCGCACATTTTTATCTTTGTTCCATTGATGAACAGTCGATTCCGAGGGAACCGGAACGTCGGTATATTCCGGGTGACGGTCGATTCTGTGAAGACCCGAAGACTTCGCGTCGGCACGATCTACGGAAGAGCATTCCAGCCGGGCGGTGCTGAGAAGTGGCGAATCGGCGGTAAAAGTAAGTAGACAAAAATTGGCGTACACTTCTTCCCCTTTTACTTTTGGTTTGAATACATTAGTATATATTTTGGGGAACATTTTGAAAAATAAGACAGTAGTGTTCATTCTTGGGGTTGTCATCAACCGTAGTTGTAGATATATTTAATGTAATACATTTAAATATATTAAAGGGTTTTTTCTTGAACCACCGATAGTTAATTCTTTGGAAGACCCGAGTAAAAGAGACCCCGAACCCCTCACAAATAATAAAAATTAAATTAACCCTAACAAATTAAAAAATCAAGCGGCCGACTATATCTGGATACAACTACTTGAACAGGGTTAAAAATCGGAATAGATGAGACGTTGACGTCCGACGATTAACTACTTGCTGAATTTAAGTGACAGAAGGCTCTCATTACATCTGTTTTGCGGTGAAACAATTCACCAGAGCGCCTGAATTCGGGCGACACCCTGTACCTGCATTAACCTATTTCACAAGGATTTTATTTACACCAATATTGGATTTTTTTTTTTTTTTTGTTTAACGTCCGACTATTGTGCACACTCGGGCTAATGCAGACGATGGTATGATTTATAGCGTATGAAAATGCCAAGCCCTGGCCGGGAATCGAACCCGGGTCCTCGGGGTGAAAGCCTAGTAGGCTATCAACTAAGCCACCGAGGCGGACCAATACTGGAAGCCGGTTCGTAGCAAAAATATAAGGGGACGATTTATTTACAAAATGACAGCCTTAAAACAACAAACAGATGCGGATATATTCATATGACTGTGCGAGATTTAAATTGAAGACGAGGCTATACGTTATCTCCGGCTTTAAGACCCCTCCAGAGGTCAGGATCGGTGCTTATTTCAAGGTCTGGGCTTTACCATGATGGCCGCTCGAAGAGCTCATTTTTCCAATCGGAATTCGTTAAAAAGATAAAGGTGTAATATGCGACGAAAAAATTATTGCGTTACGGTGATGCAGGAGGCGGTTGAAAATCAGCTGATTTCGCACAACAGCTGTTGCTCCGATAATATCACATTTGAGTTGAGGTTATGTTTATCGTTATTGTTTACGATGCTGAGTTTAAATAACAACAATTGTATAGTTGTTTCACCCTGGGACAACATACAACAGTATTTCAGGCTGAAGTGATGGCCATTAATGATTGTGTTCGGGAGAACTTGGATCGGGGCTTCAAGAAGGCACGTATTCATATTCATACCGATAGTCAGGCAGCAGCAGCAATAAAAGCACTTGCGGATCCTATAATACAGTCCAATCTGGTCAGGGAGTGTTGGAAGAACCTTGACGTCCTGTCCCAGGATAACCGGGTAACTCTTCACTGGGTTCCGGGGCATAGGGGAGTTGAGGGTAATGAGGAGGCAGACCGACTGGCTGGACTTGGATCTGCATCTGTGTTTATCGGACCTGAGCCGGCTTTAGGGATTTCTCTATACTAAGAAAGTATTTTGCAAAAATTTGATTTTAACGCCATTAAACTACTTACCCAGTCCAACTTTAATAATCAACGTAAAGCCGAGACTATAATAGCTAAAGATTTGAAATTTTCAGGGTTACCACTACGTGTAGGGGTGCACTGAAAAATGATTTTCCAGCATTCAACCCCTAAAGAGGTAAAAATGAGGTACAACAGATTTATTGGAAAATATGTCTTTCTTCTGACCTTTTTAAAACGTAACGTAGTCTCTCTTAAATATAAGTAATGAATTATATGTTTCACCATCCCCTAATGAGATTGGAAAGGGGGTAGAAAATGTAAAAAAGGAGTTTTTTGCATTGAAAAAAATATTTGTTTTGGATCGTATATTCTAGAAATATGCTATGAAAAACATATTTCAACATTTTCCAATTCATTTCCTAAAAGATTAAAAATGTAAAAAAGAGGTATAATTGGAGAAAAAGAGTGTTTTCATTGGAGAAAAATATTTTTATCAGCTTTTCTTAAAAGTAAACAAAATATGTTAAAACACAAATTATGATACACGTAATTCAACATCCCCCCCGAATTCATCCCCTAAAAGGACAAAAATATAAAAGAAGTATAAATGTTTGTATTGGAGAAAAATATTTTTTATCAGATTTTCTTAAATTCGAATGGAACACGTTTGAAGACAATAAAACAACATATTCATGTTATAATATTTTTCCATATTCACTGTAAAATAATCACGAGTTTAGATGATCACGCTTTTATTAATATATTTTTTTATGTTTCTAAATTATTATATTACTGAAACAGTTTAAGTTTCGTGGGCGAAGCCGCGACGGGTAACGTTAGTTTTATTATATAATTTTACCCGTTGAAAAACATTGTACGGAGGTCAGGGTTCATTTTTATGTTAAATAAATTTAAAAATTATTTGCAGACTTCCGCGGCCAAACAGCTGATTTGGTGTGCAATATAAGTAACATATGAAAGTTTTGTCAACTACATAGTTACAGCAGATGGTGGAATATTTAGGTTATTGTTTATCTATTATTAAATAAATATGTTTCAACTGGGATAATGTTAAATAAATATCTGTATTTTCACCACCTTGTACACGATAATTCTAATAGGCGCTGATAGAGGTTTCTCCCCGACGAGGGAATTTATTTTCTCCCCGCCGCCCACACTGCCTGCGCCGCGCCAGTGTGCGAAGGGATGCTTAGCGTTACGTATACAGTCTGACTCCAGCCGTCGCCATGAACGGACCACACACCAGCGGCATCGGCCACAGCATATCGGACATACGCTACGCCCATTGCGCCAACCTGACCAATTCCAGCGAAGTGTCGTTCTGCCGGAACTCGTCCGGCCCGGTGATGGACGAAACGGAACCGGAACTGCAACGGATGCAGCAGATCGTGTCCGTCGTGGTGCCAGTGCTGTTCGGGATCATCATAATACTGGGGCTGTTCGGCAACGCTTTGGTCGTGATAGTGGTGTCGGCCAACCAACAGATGCGCAGCACCACTAACCTGTTAATCATCAACCTGGCGGTGGCCGACCTGTTCTTCATCGTGTTCTGCGTTCCGTTCACCGCCACCGATTACATCTTGCCGTTCTGGCCGTTCGGCGACCTCTGGTGCAAGATGGTGCAGTACCTGATCGTGGTCACGGCCTACGCTAGCGTTTATACGTTGGTGCTGATGTCTTTGGACCGTTTCCTGGCGGTGGTGCATCCTATCGCTTCCATGTCGGTGCGGACGGAACGCAACGCCATCATGGCTATCGGGGTCACGTGGGTGGTGATACTGGTCGGCTCCATACCGGTGTTCCTGCAGCACGGCGAGGTCAAGTACACTTATTCGAGCGCGGAGCACACAGCTTGTGTTTTCTTGGAACTGGATCCAGTCAACAGGCCGGAAGGGTTTAACAAGCCAGCTTTCCAGGTAAACGAAGTTTTCTAACGTGAACATTTTATTTAAATTGCAAAAAGCTACCTGATGGAAGCGAGTTTCCAAAAAGTAACGCCATATCGTGTAACAATAACGTCATCTATTTAAATTTTTAGAAATCCGATTGTAGCCTACCGTCGTAATCAGCGTTAAAATCACCATAATTTGGCATTGAAATTTAATAGTGCAGCTATCTCGCTGACGTGATAGAAGCGAATTCCCGAAATTATTTTTCGTTATCTTATCCGTTTTTAACTTGTTATTTTACCAACATAATCAGCAATAAAATCCTCTTATATTTAGCTCTTTAAACTTTAAAATTACATTGAAAATATACGAAAATCGATCTTGAACGTTGTCAAATTAGATTGCTTATTTTTACGTTTATTTATGCATTTTCTTAACGCTGATTACGATGGTGAAATTGGATGTTCAAAAACGTTAAAGACAAAACATTTTTGTATTTTTGAAGATTTGAAATGACCGCCATTTTGAAACTGCTGAACGAATTTCGCTTGTTGACGAACTTGTCCAAGCTATTACTGTATTTAATTTTTGTTTTAAGTTTGAATCAAATTAGACTACAATTGCGAACGTGAGCGTGCTAAAACACACACACACACACACACACACGCACACAAACACACTAGCTCATTTCAAGGTTGCGTTTCTGGATCTTACCGTAAAGTATAAAATGAAAAGTTAATGATTTTTTAAAAAGATTTACAATGCCCGCCATTTTGAAACGGTCCAAGCTACTACTAAAATCGATTTTCGTGCCAAAACCGCGAACATTAGAACGCCGTCATATATTAGCGCTAGTTTTAAGGTCTTGGTTCTGGGTATTACTATAATGGCCGTTGTTGCTTGTGAAAAAAAAGGGGTTTCGACGTTTTCCGTGGTTAAGCCGTCCGTTTGGGGCGCGTGACGTTGAGGAATATGCGCTTCAATCATTTTCGTAAAATTAGTCACGTTGGTAAATAATTTCTAGATTTTGTTTTGCTAAAAACCCCTAAAAATTAACAATTCTCGGTTTTATTTTTTTATTATTTTTTTTTTAACATCCGACTATTGTGCACACTTAGGCTAATGCAGACGATGGGATGATTTATAGCGTATGAAAATACCAAGCCCTGGCAGGGAATCGAACCCGGGTCCTCGGGATGAAAGCCCAGTACGCATCAACTATGCCACCGAGGCGGCTCGGTTTTAAGATCAGCTTTAAAGATTTATACTCAAAAAAGGAAATTTTTGCTCAAATCGTGCGCATATATGATATAAAAATACACAAAATGTGTGTTTTGTCCATCCCCTACCCTTCGCAAGAGTATTCTGGGGTAGAATTTACGCGAAAGCGTTAAGTGAATTTCAATTAAAGAGGTTTGTGTGATAATGGATACGAATTTTAAAATTTTTAAAAATAGTTTCACAATTTATGTGTTTACCTCTAATTAATGTTAATGTGGTTTTCCAGATATACCGAGCTTGTGAGGTTTTAAACTTCCCGTCTCTGGAAATATTTTTTTGATCGTGTATTATTGATATATACTCAGAAAAACAAATAACGAAACACGTACTGCAGCATTTTCCCGAATTCATCCCTTAAAAGAACAAAAATTAAAGTATTGGTATTTTTTAAAATTTTATTTATATATTTTTTTTATTACATACAATTGCAACTAGTCTAAGACTAGCAATATTTTTCTGTCTACTGTCTGTGTGGTGAAAAAACGTCTAGAGTCGCACTTCACAATGCATTTACACTTAAATCCTACACCAAGTCAACAGGTTTCTTTCTCTTCAGTCTCTTCACTTGCGGTACGTTGCCCAAATGTACCACCCCTACATTTTGATGTTCACAGAGCATTGCTGCATGTTTTCCAGCAAAACCGCCTCGGTGGTCTAGTGCAGGGGTCTCCAAACTTTCCAGCCTTAGGGTGGTCCAAAACCCATATTATCATTGTTGCCCGTGGTAAAAAGTGAAATAGTCCACTGATGAAAAAATAATATTAATAATTATTAACTAATGTCATATTAATAATTATTAGGCATAAAATTAGAATACTTCCAGTAAATAAAATTTAATTTGCTATAAAAATATGTTCCTAAAAGGAGAGGATCTCCGGGTTCGATGGCCCTCGGGCCGGCGAGGGCTTGGCATTTTCATACGCTATTTTCATACGCTATAAATCATCCCACCGTCTGCATTAGCCCAAGTGTGCACAATAGTCGGACGTTAAAAAAAAAAAAAAAAATGTTTTCCAGCATACCACCTTCGGCCACTAAAGGCACCTTCAAATCCCGATGGATATCTGCATTGCGGATATACCACTGTGCTCCGACAATACTACGAAGCACCAGTTCTGAAATGTTTGTTATATTTTGATGTTACTTTTCTTCGTGCATCCTCAACAATTGAATGCCGTAGGTTCAGACGGGTTTCAGGACCTGCTTATACAGAAGCAGTTTATTATGTACGGACAATTCAGAGTTCCTTCCGATAATCCTGACTGTACTTCATTCCAAGTTGTTCGCGCTTTTGTTCACGTGAGACGTCCACGAAGTTTAGCGTCCAAAATCGTCCTAAAATATTTAGCCTCGTTTGCATGCAGATCAATTTGTCCATTTGTACTGACTGATACACATAATGTTTGTTAGTAAAGTTGACATGAGTTGATTTACCCTCATTCAGTTCAATTCGCCGTTTTCTAGTCCATATGTCAACATTATTGATAGCTAATTGTAGTTTGTCAGGAGCTGTTTGAATGTCATGTCCAGTAGTATTGGTATAAATGTTTAAATTGGAAGGAAATATTTTGTACTGGATTTTCCTAAAACTAAACATAAATATCCTAAAACGAAAATTATGAAATACGTATTTCAGTATTTCCCATAATACATACCTAAAAGGATAGAAATCGGGTATAAAAGTTTACATTTGGGAACAAATAATTCAGATTTTCTTGAAAAAAATGCTATAAAACCAAAAATAACGAAACAAGTATTTCAGAATTTTTCCGAATTCATCCCCTAAAGGGGATTAAAAATGCAAAAAATGGTATAAATGTTTACATTGTAGAAAAAAAAATTGAAGCTTAACAAAAATATCCAAATACAAATTATGAAACAGGTATTTCAGCCTTTTTCTTAATTCATTCTCTAAAGGAGTAAAAAGGGGTAAATTTGTCCTGATTGACATAGAATCAACGTACAGTCAGGACGTTTCTGTTATAGTTAGAGGGTGAATTCTTGAAAATACCTTTATATTATTACGTGAGCGTGCACTAAGAAAGGATTTTATAAAGTTCAACCCCTAAAAGGGTAATAAGAGTACAATTTTTTTGTTGGAAAAAACTAACTAAACTCCAAAATTATGAATTTGAGAAAAATATTTTTTATCGATTTTTTTAACCTAACAAAAATATTCTAAAACAAATTATGACGTATTTTAGCCTTTTTAAATAATTCGTTTTATAAAGGGGCACAAAGGGGATAAGAAGAGAAAAAAAGGTTATATAATTTTGTATTGAAAAGGGGGACTCGGTGGTCGATGTGACTAAAGTACCGGTCAGTCTGCTTTGTCTCTGAACTGCGCACCTTAAGGTTTTAGTTCGAACCGCAGTGGGACGCCTCAGTGGCCTAGTTGATAGCGTACTGGGCTTTTACCACGAGGACTCGGGTTCGATTCCCAGCTAGGGCTTGGCATTTTCATACGCTATAAATCATCCCATCGTCTGCATTAGCCCAAGTGTGCACAATAGTCGGACGTTAAAAAAAAAAAAAATCGAACCTCAGTTACTGCGCGTCCTCTTAGTTCTTAGGCGCAGGCCGCAGTTACTCCCGTTGCTTTTCCTTTACCATTAACGCTGATAAAAAACATTTTCCGGAATTTATGCCCTATAACAGGAAAATGTGGTTGTAAAATTTAGTATTGGGAAAAATAGAAAAATATGTTTTAATTTGAATTATGAATAAAATTATCTTAAAATGAAAAAGTAAATATATGTCAGTATTTTCCAGGTCATTATCTTATAAGGTGAATATTGTCGTAAGCCGGACAAATATGTTGGACACATTCCCTGAAAAGTTAATAAAAATACTCTAAAACATCACAAATAATGAAAGGTATTTCCGCATTCTCCATATTTCATTACCGGAAGCGCTGAAAAGAAGGTACAAATGTTTGCATTAGAAAAAAAAATATTTTTACAAATTTTCATGAAACTTAACAAAAAAAAACTCTAAAAATCAAATATTTTCCCATTTTTTGAGAATTCATACTCCAAAACGGTGAAAATGGAGCGTGGAGTGTAGAATTGGAAACACTATTTTTAAATTCTAATTTTATTGATCCCTCCCCAATTTTATTCACTATTAACAAAAATACTTCCCTGCAGGAGATGCAGACTAGCTGCACCCATTGAGAGGATTTAGACTTCCCTCACGGTACCCGAGTCTAACACACACTTACACTTACAACACTATATAGCCGCCTCGGTGGCCTAGTTGATAGCGTACTGGGATTTCACCCCGAGGACCCGGGTTCGATTCCCGACCAGGACTTGGCATCCCATCGTCTGCATTAGCCTAAGTGTGCACAATAGTCGGACGTTAAACACAAAAAAGAAAACCACTCACACTTACATTTAGGAAGGCAATAATAACCTTAATGTGCTTTTCGTCTTAAAAAAAAAAAAAAAAAAAAAAAAAAAAACTGTAAAAACGAAACACGTATTTCAGTGTGTTACAAACTTTTTGATCACTGAAGGGATAAAAATGAGGAGGTACAAAAGTTTGAATTAGAAAAAAGTATTTGATCATATTTTCTCAAAACTGACAAAAAATAGTAAAAAAAACACAAATAATGAGACATATATTTCAAAATTTTTCACAATTTACCGCCTACAGGTGAGAAAGAGACGTGTACAAGTTTTCAATAAGAAAAAGTATTTTACAGTTCAAATAAAACACATATTTCATAATTTAAAAAAAAAATAATGAAATGGTTGTATGATAAGGCATTTTTATTATTGATCTTCCGTAATGCATGTAGAAAGAATTTCAAAATAGACCAACGTGTAGTGGGTTTGAAAAAGTTTCTTCCGTCAAATAAATTCAGAAGCGCATTAAAGTCTCGCGGGGTTATATTTTGAGTTTCTGGACATTCTAATTCGAATGCAACATGTTTGAAATCAATGCTGGATACGATATTTTCTTTCATATTCACTGTAAAAAGTACTCACGAGTTCGGTGAATTAGACGATCATGCTTTTGTTAATATAGCCTATTTGTTAATGTTTTATTATAAGCCGCCTCGGTGGCCTAGTCGGGCTTTCACCCCGAGGACCCGGGTTCGATTCCCGGCCAGGGCTTGGCATTTTCATACGCTATAAATCATCATATCGTCTGCATTAGCCCAAGTGTGCACAATAGTCGGACGTTAAAAAAAAAAAAAAATGTTAATGTTTATAAATTATTGAAACAGTGGGCAAAGCCGTGACAGTTAATGCTGGTTTTATGGTGTAATTTTACCAGTTAGAAACATAGTACGGAGGTCAGGGTTTATTTTTTTGTTCCATAAATTTTGCGTTTATTATGACGGATAAATCAGCTGAGTGGATAGAACAGGTGATGTGCGCGTTCGTAGAATCGTTTGCAGAAAACAGCTGATTTGGTTTGCAATATTATGTAACGTATATTGTGATCTAGTTACTTACATCAGACGGTAGAATTTTTAGGTTATTGTTTGCCAATAAATAAATATGTATTGAAGTAAATAAACTGTGGTGTTTCTAAGTAGCCTGATATGTTGATAATTTATGTATTTTATTTATTATTATTTTTGTTATTTTAAGGCGAAAAGCACATTGAGGCTATTATCGCCTCCCTAAATGTAAGCGTGAGTGTAAAGTGTTAAAGTCGTAAGTGTAAGTGTGTGTTAGACTCGGGTACCGCGAGGGACGTCAAAATCCTCTCAATAGGTGCAGCTAGTCTGCACCTCCTGCGAGGCTATATAATTTATGTAAATGGTCGTCTGTTTCCGTAAAGAAGTATATTTTCACCATCTTGTACACGATAATTCTAATAAGCGCCGACAGACATTTTCCCCGCCGAGGGAAATTTTTTGTTGAAATTCTAATGTAATCAACTTTTTCCCTCTACGAATGTTATTTTGTTGAGTTCGTATATCTGCCTTTCCTAGCTTCATACATACGCTCGCCTCCGACGTGGTCGCTTCTGATTGGCCATTCCTAACGCTGTAGAAGTAAGGAGGAGAGATGTTATGGGATTTGGAGGAGCAGTACATCAAAACGTTTTGATAATGGAAATGTTCCGAAACGCGTCGACAAATGCAAAATATCTGAAGCTAGTAAAGTGCGGAGATACGTAATCAACGAAATTTTCTCCCTGCCGCCCACACTGAGGCAGTGTACGAAGGGATGCCAGGAGTGGGGAAATTTCTCCACAGAGGGGAAATTGTGTACATTTTAGTACGGGAGAGGGAAATAATAGGGCAATCGTATAAGTGACGAATTATTGGCGAGGTGTTATTATTAATAGTTATAATTAATTAGTTAAAACCACCAAATTTGGCATTGAAAATTCAAAAGTAAACCCGTCACACAGCTGTCTCGCTGACGTGATAGAAGCGATTTTTTTGAAAAAAACAAGTACCCGACGCTGACAAACCGGCTACGGAAGAACGATAATGAAACCTTTCCAATTCTAAATAATTTTGTTGCCTGCATGCGCGCGTTAATAAGTGTTGAATAAAACACAAATTATAAACCTGTTGGAAACAAGTCTTGAACGAAGAAAACATATTTTCAAATTGAAAATAATACGGCTATAAAAATATAAATAAATGTTCAAATAATTGATAACATTTTTTAAAAATATATTAGTGTACAGTATAATGAAATAAGTGAAAAGTGTGTGTGTGTGTGTGTGTGTGTGTGTGTGTGTGTGTGTGTGTGTGTGTGTGTGTGTGTGTGTGTGTGTGTGTGTGTGTGTGTGTGTGTGTGTGTGTGTGTGTGTGTGTGTGTGTGTGTGTGTGTGTGTGTGTGTGTGTGTGTGTGTGTGTGTGTGTGTGTGTGTGTGTGTGTTTTAAGTATTATTGTACAGACTAAAAAGTGAGTGCAGTAATAATTATAGTTAATTTATTTGAAATGTTATCATCAGTGTATTGTGTAAATATGATTATTATAAAATTTAATTATAGATCTACTGATATTTGCAATCACAGCATACGCCACGCTTATGTATACGGATATAAATATAACAAGTTAAGAGTGGGGAAATGTATGTTAAAGTGGGGAAATTGTGTGACGGCCGGGTGGGGAAATATTGTTTCATGGCCTGGCACCATTGCGCACACAGTCTGACTGCAGCGGTCGCCATGGACGGGCCACACGCCGGCGGCATCGGCCACAGCGTATCGGACTTACGCTACGCCAATTGCGCCAACCTGACCGATCCCAGCGAAGTGTCGTTCTGCCGGAACTCGTCCGGCCCGGTGATGGACGAAACGGAACCGGAACTGCAACGGATGCAGCAGATCGTGTCCGTCGTGGTGCCAGTGCTGTTCGGGATCATCATAATACTGGGGCTGTTCGGCAACGCTTTGGTCGTGATAGTGGTGTCGGCCAACCAACAGATGCGCAGCACCACTAACCTGTTAATCATCAACCTGGCGGTGGCCGACCTGTTCTTCATCGTGTTCTGCGTTCCGTTCACCGCCACCGATTACATCTTGCCGTTCTGGCCGTTCGGCGACCTCTGGTGCAAGATGGTGCAGTATCTGATCGTGGTCACGGCCTACGCTAGCGTTTATACGTTGGTGCTGATGTCTTTGGACCGTTTCCTGGCGGTGGTGCATCCTATCGCTTCCATGTCGGTGCGGACGGAACGCAACGCCATCATGGCTATCGGGGTCACGTGGGTGGTGATACTGGTCGCCTCCATACCGGTGTTCCTGCATCACGGCGAGGTCAAGTACACTTACTTGAGTACGGAGCTTACGTCTTGCACGTTCTTGGAGATGGATCCAGTGCACAGGCCGGACGGGTTTAACAAAACTGTTTTCCAGGTAAACGGGGTTTTGTAATGTGATACGTTAGTTAAAGTGTGACAGTAACGTCACGGAAGTGCAGTGAAAATGGAATTGTTAGTGACGTAACGACGGGCAAGTACAAGTCCCGGTGTAAACAGGGTCAGTTTGAAGGCGCGTAGTGTCCGAACATCGTTAACCTTTTTTAAAAAAATTGATTTTACCTTTTCGTCGTAAACTGCGCTAAAATTACCAAATTTGGCATTGAAAATTAAAAATAAACCCGTCACGCAGCTGTTTCGCTGACGTGATAGAAGCGAATTTTTGAAAAAAACAGATTTCTTTATTCTTTTTAAAATTGTTAATCCTCTAAACGTAACCAGCATATATTAGCGCTTTATTGAATAGCACATTGACAATACGAAAATGAACCCTGACCGCTGTCAAATTAAATTTCTTAATTTCAACGGAATTCGAAGCGATAAGTTATGCAGTTTTTAACGCCGATTGCTATGCTCAAATTCGAAATAGCTGCCATTTTGAAACTGTTTGCGAATTTTTGCTGTTAAACGGATTTTATTTAAGCTATGGCAGAAATCGATTTTTTTGCAAAGTTTGAATCAAATCGGACTGAAATTGGGAACGTGAACGTGCTAATACGCACGCACGAGCGCACACACACAGTGTGTATAGTGAAATTTTAACAGCCCCCTCAACAAGTGCTCTAGCAGTAAGAATGGGCGCTTATTCAAAGTTCTGCGTTGGGTCTTACCATGATGGCGGTTCCAATAACTTATTTTCCAATTGCGATTTGCTAAGTACCAAAAGCAAACCTTGACAGCCGTGGCCAAGAAACAGCTGTTCGCTGTAATACTGCAATATCGTTGTAGACTACACAAAACGGCAATAACTTTCTCGCAGATCAACAACCACGGGGGTACGTATTTGCTTACAAGAGCCGAGAATTATCGTTTCGAAAATTGTCGAAAAAATAATAAACACGGCGCGCAGCTATCTCGCTGACGTGATGGAAGCGAATTTCGAAACTTTTTGTCTGACAGTTTTTTAAAACTTTCATTTCACCAGCGATAATCAGCATTTCAAGTTGCATTGGTAATGCAAAAGTGAACCCTGGCAGCCGTTAAAATTATTTCAATTTTGTTAATTTAAAATACTTTTTTGTGTGGAGACTTTAAAGCGAATTACGATCAAGGAATTAGATTTTCAAAAAAAAAAAACTTGTACGGCAAAAAGTTATGATTTTTAAACGTTTAAAAAACGCCCATTTTGAAACTTTTTTCTCGTGAGATTGGGATTTGTAAATCTTGTTTGTTTTTTCTTAAATAATTGTGAAAATATTTATAGCGAAATTCAGAGAAAATTTTATTTTTAAACAAAATCGATTTTTAAGAAAAATCGATTTTTAAGAAAAATCGATTTTAAGAAAAATCGATTTTGTTCAAAAATGGCCTTTTGAACGGTTTCTTTTAAAAAACAATTAATCAGTTATTTTCAAAATAGGCGTAAAAAAATAGCCTTTGTGATATAAACAGACACGCGGGCACCTAAGCGAAACCACTTTTCGATTTTCGATAAGGTGAAAAAACTATGATTTTTTACCATGTTTTAGGGCTGATTGTGATGTTGGATTTTGCGTGTTGCGAGTGCACAAATTTATATCGATATATAACAGTATATTTTGCGCGTTTCAAGTCTCGTATTTATAATTAAAATTTTCCGTGTTTCCGTCCGGGATCGAAACGGGTACCTTGCGCGTGTGAGGCGCACGTGATAACCACTACACTATGGAAAATTCGAAGATATTTGACCGATGTAAATATATGAAAAAAAATCATTAATTTTAATATTGATAAATTTGTAATAGTAAAAGATCAGTTGTTTTATATTAATTCGTAACGATCAGCTGATTTAATTGAACAGCTGATATTCTACTAAATTTCAGGTTATGTTGTTAAAAACTAGCTGTTTTAATTTGTCTTGTTAAATGAAAATGAAAAGAAAACGATATATGATTTTTAATATTTGGTTCAATAAAAGAAATGTTTTCTCTATTAAAACACTACTTCTTAAGTAATTTCCTTTGGTAAGACAAGACCCGGGACCTTGAAATGAGCGCAGATGTTGACTTTTTTAGGGTACGTAAAAATGAGGGGACATTTTTAAATTGTATTATAGTACGTTTACGTGCGCAATTTTAGGCAGAATTGATTTTGCTAATAGCTCGGAGAAGTTCGTTAATCGGAAGAACTCGTTCAACAGTTTCAAAATGGCGATCATTTCAAATCTTTTATAACGTCTTAAACATTTTTTGAAAATCCGATTTCACCGTCGTAATCAGCGTTAAAAACTGCATAAATTGGCGTTTTTAATTTTCAAAATCGGTTGAATTTGAAAAAAAATTAAATTGACGGAGGTCAGGATTCATAATCGGAAGAACTTGTTCAACAGTTTCAAAATGGCGATCATTTCAAATCTTTTATAACGTCTTAAACATTTTTTGAAAATCCGATTTCACCGTCATAATCAGAGGTTAAAAACTGCATAAATTGGCGTTTTTAATTTTCAAAATCGGTTGAATTTGAAAAAAAATTAAATTGACGGAGGTCAGGGTTCATTTTCGTATTTTTGAAGGAATTCGAAAACGGTAATATACGGAGATTTTAATTGCCGTTTATGGTGGTGAAATCAGGGTTTCAAAGAAAGGGGTAAGCTAAGTTTTGGAAATTCGCTACAATCACGTCAGCCGACACAGATGCGTGCGCGATTGTTGTTATAGTTAGTTTAGCGACAAAAACTTGAAAACTGACGCTGTGTGATGTGAAGGGTGCAGGCTACTTATCTAGATAGATAATTAACGATATTACCTCTTATCAAAGTTTATTGCTGTCATCAAAGAGTAATCTACGCGGGGATCGATAATGTTATCGAGTAGCCATATCTCTGCCTTGTTATAACGATATTGTGTTTTTGTTTGTTGTATAGTTTATTGGTGGGCACGGAAATAGGGTTAACTGAATCCAATGAATCAAGGCTTATTAATAGAGGCTATACGATAGGGTTGAGTTGTATTCGAAAAACAGTTGCTTTAGCGGCCGAACGTGGCAAAAACAGTTGCTTTAGCGGCCGAACGTAACAAAAGCAATTGCTTTAGCGGCCGAACGTGAGAAAAACAGTTGCTTTAGCGGCCGAACGTGGCAAAAACAGTTACTTTAGCGGCCGAAATTGACAAAATCAGTTGCTTTAGCGGCCGAACGTGACAAAAGCAGTTGCTTTAGCGGCCGAACGTGACAAAAACAGTTGCTTTAGCGGCCGAAATTGACAAAAGCAGTTGCTTTAGCGGCCGAACGTGACAAAATCAGTTGCTTTAGCGGCCGAACGTGACAAAAGCAGTTACTTTAGCGGCCGAAATTGACAAAAACAGTTACTTTAGCGGCCGAAATTGACAAAATCAGTTGCTTTAGCGGCCGAACGTGACAAAAAACGTGACAAAAACAGTTGCTTTAGCGGCCGAAGCGGCCGAACGTGACAAAACAGTTGCTTTAGCGGCCGAACGTGATAAAAGCAGTTACTTTGGCGGCCGAAATTGACAAAAACAGTTACTTTAGCGGCCGAACGTGACAAAAGCAGTTGCTTTAGCGGCCGAACGTGACAAAAGCAGTTGCTTTAGCGGCCGAACGTGACAAAAGCAGTTACTTTAGCGGCCGAAATTGACAAAAACAGTTACTTTAGCGGCCGAACGTGACAAAAGCAGTTGCTTTAGCGGCCGAACGTGACAAAAGCAGTTGCTTTAGCGGCCGAACGTGACAAAAACAGTTACTTTAGCGGCCGAAATTGACAAAAGCAGTTGCTTTAGCGGCCGAACGTGACAAAATCAGTTGCTTTAGCGGCCGAACGTGACAAAAGCAGTTACTTTAGCGGCCGAAATTGACAAAAACAGTTACTTTAGCGGCCGAAATTGACAAAATCAGTTGCTTTAGCGGCCGAACGTGACAAAAGCAGTTGCTTTAGCGGCCGAACGTGACAAAAACAGTTGCTTTAGCGGCCGAACGTGATAAAAGCAGTTGCTTTAGCAGCCGAATGTGACCTTTTGGAACAGTGATTCGCGGCCGTGCCAAACTGAATGTATTTTTGTAAAAGACTTGGTTTATTTTTCAAAATACAGACAGAAAAGTACTTGGGGAAACTGCCTTATGCTCTTCTTAGTTCAAGGGCAAAGGGTTTGCTAGTTAAAATTCAAAAATCATTGAAAACCCTTCAGGACGTTTTTGTTTAACACGTATCGTGTTTTAAGACTGGTTGTGATGGAGTTTGCGAGAAGCGAGTGCACAAATTTATACTGGTAGGTATAGTAAAAGATCAGGTGTTTTGTATAAAATTCGTAACGGTCAGCTGATTTCATTGAACAGCTGATAGGCTGTAAAATGTTTCAGGTTATGTTGTAAAAAAGCAGCTGTGTTAATTTGTCGTGTTTACAATAACAAAGGAAGAGGAAACTTGATACTAGATTTTTTTAAACGTACGGTCAATATTTTTAAAGATTTTAAATGGCCGCCATTTTGAAATTTTAGAAAAGATTTTACTGTTGAACGAGATTGTCCAAGCTTTTAGCGAAATCGATTTTTACGTCAAATTTGAATTAGATCAGACGTGTGTGTGTGAGTGTGATCGCGCGCGTGTGAGTGTATATATATATATATATATATATATATATATATATATTATTATTATTTGCGCATAGACCCTATTGGATCACGCAAAGCACTCCAACTCATGTCTTGTTCCTTCTAATCCTCCACACCTCCCTCATCCTGTCCTCATGGATCCTCTTCCGCTCCTCCGTCCATTTTACCCCTGCTCTCTTTGGTATTTCATTCTCTGGGACCTTTCAACCGAGCATCTTTCTCCTGTATGCGTGCCTGTCTGTTGAGTCTATTCCTGCGTCATGTAGGTCTATTCTGACTTGTGCGATCCACGACGTTGTTGATTTGACTCCTTGTATATACTTAAGGATTCTGTTGGCAAGTCTCGTTGTTGGAAGTCTACTGATGTGTCCATAGAACCGAAGCCTCCTTCTTCTGATATCTGCTGCCAGGTTCGATATCTTCTCTGTGGTATTCCGGGAGTGCAACCTGTATCCATCTTCTGTTAATCTCGGGCCAAGGATCTTCCTCAAGATTTTGCGTTCTTCCTTCAAAATATCCTCCATGGTAGCTTTTGTGTGGAGTGCTAGCGTCTCGCTTGCATATAATACCTCCGGTTTTATGACTGTGTTGTAGTGTCTGATTTTTGTGTGCGTCGACATACATCTCTTATTGTATATTCACGCGTTATACCAAGAGCCCTCTTCATTCTCAGTAGCCGTACCTTTTGCGCAGCCTTCTCGCCACCCGTGGGTTCAAGAATTTCTCCCAGATATTTGAAGTGCTTGACTCTGTTTATGTTACCGTATTTTGTGTTTAGTTCTTGAATATTTAATTTTGTACAGAAGAATTCGGTTTTTTTAAACGAGATCTGTAGACCGACTCTCTCTGCACGTTCCTTTAGGACTTCTATATATGTATATATAGAGGTCAAGGTCGGTGCTTTTTTCAAGGGATTGGTTCTGGCTATTACCATGATGGCTACTTCTTGCCAATGTAAATTCTCAAACAAGTAAGATTCTGAAGATTAATCGACAAAAAATTGACAAATGTACAACGGCAACAGTCTAATCGAATAGTTTTCTGACAGATTTGGATCAATCATAAGTAGAACGGTGGGGGTCAATCGATTGTACAAAATTTAAAACGAGAGGCGGTGCGGGGGCTGGGTTAGAACATACCGGGTTATTCAAGTAGAGTTTTATTGTGTACAGTGCACTAAATATCCTAGTACTGTGCCTGTACAATATGATTATGGATTTTAGAAAAAGTTACCGGTAACACGGTAAATGTGAAATTTGCTTTTTTGTAATATAAAAGCTCGTTTAAGTATTTATGAAACTTTTTCAATTGAAACTTTCGCAAAACTGGACCGTTTTAATTGAAATTTGTTTCCGTCAGCCCGCTGTCCGACTTGCTGTTGTGTAATTAATCACGATTGGAGTTGTGACAGATTTTATAATTTACCCCCGACTGCAGTAGTTTTATAATTGGGGGCACAAAAAGCGCTTTTCTTAACCGTGTAAAATTTTGTTGAACACGTTTTTAATTAACGAATTTCTTTCGGAAAATAAGCTATTAAAAGTGGAAAGATACGTCCTGGACCCGAGACGATGAAAGTAGCGCCGATCTTGGACTCTGGATCATTTTCTGAGGTTACGAGAATTTGTGTGTGTGTGTGTGTGTGTGTGTGTGTATGTGTGTGTTTGTGTTTGTGTGTATTTGTGTGTTTGGGTATGTGTGTTTGTGTGTGTTTGTGTATGTGTGTGTGTGTGTGTTTGTGTGTGAGTGTACATTCCTAACCTCATCAACCAGTGCTATGTATAGTCCAGCCACTTAGTTTTTTTTTTTTTTTTTTTTTTTTTTTTTTTATGTTTAACGTTCGACTATTGTGCACACTGGGGCTAATGCAGACGATAGGATGATTAAAGCGTTTGAAAATGCCAAGCCCTGGCCGGGAATCGAACCCGGGTCCTCGGGGTGAAAGCCCAGTACGCTATCAACTAGGCCACCGAGGCGGCTTATAATTTGCTATACACATTGTGTGTTGCGTTTTATAAGCGAACCGAAAGCAAACATTTATTTTGTGTATTTTCAAAATGGCGGACGTTTGAAATATTTTTTATTGAATATCTCGAAAAACGTTAACAAGAAACGGAAATGTTTCTTTTTTCAATTATAAATAAAATTACGGTCTGCTGGTGAAAGGATAACAGAGTTATCGATAAAAAACGAAACCATTTCTTGGTACTTTGTCTGCAACACTTAAAATTAGGTTAGGTTTTCGATAAAAAAAAATAATGATTCAGTTTTTTTTGTCGTACAGAAAAATCAAAATAGTTTTGTTTGTATTTAAAAGAGAACACAGATTTTTTTTTACGCATTTTCTGTAACGACGCGTCTCTAGACATTTACATCCTGAGATGTGCACTTTGCTGGACACTGGTACGGGAGGTAGACGACTGCGCAGTACAAAGCCGCTGGACTTAACTGTTAACCAATGGGTTATATCTCTTAAAGTGTTTTTCATAATAAAACTAAATCACTGTACGAGTAAATACTCAGTTGTAATATATATAATAAATTTTAACAAATTGTAAATTAAATCGTGATATTTAACATTAAATAATTTTAATGTTATTTAATTCACAGCTGTTTTTGAAATATAAAAAATAAGTTTTTTAAAATTCCAGTACGTTTATAGAACGTTACGTATACGAAATTTGAAATAGATATTTTTTTTATTTCTAAAGTCATATTTTTTTCGTAAAAAACAAAATGTCGAATTATTTGGAATCCTAAGCGTTTACGAAAAATTTGTATTCTTATTTTTCTCTTTACCGAGAATTAAACAACCATATTTTGGAACAGCCGCCTCGGTGGCCTACTTGATAGCGTACTGGGCTTTTACCCCGAGGATCCGGGTTCGATTCCAGGCCAGGGCTTGGCATTTCATACGCTATAAATCATCCCATCGTCTGCATTAGCCCAAGTGTGCACCATAGTCGTACGTTAAACACCAAAAAAATAAAAAAAACATATTTTGGAACGTGTTTTAAGGACACCCTTTATATCGTCTTTATCAGTTTGCAAATATTCACCGCTTACAGACTTTCAAAAGACCGATTGCACCGAACGACGGGTAAGCTCGCTTTGACCGAGTGAAGAGGTCAGGAGAGCACGCTTTAAGGAATGCTTTCAATGAATATCGCATTCTTGTGGAAACGACCGCGTTTTATTGGACGAAGGCAAATTTATTGCATTTACCCATACGTAATTACAGTAGTGTAATGAATGTAATGGCGTTTTTGGACATTCAATAAAACATTAAGAAAATAATGGCATTTACAAAAATTAACAAGATCACATAGGTTTTTGTCGAAAACGTTTTAGAGAATTTCCATTCGATAATGAGCTGTTCGAGCTCATCGTATTATGGCCCACACACGACCTTGAAACGAGATATTGAGGTGCCGTTAACACACACACACACACACACACACACACACACACACACACACACACACACACACACACACACACACACACACACACACACACACACACACACACACACACACACACACACACACACACACACACACACACACACACACACACACGTGTATAACCTGCATTAAAAAATGTATTATTTATTTGTGATTTTTAGCATTGGTGAATAGGAACATATGAAATTTGGGGGGGGGGGCGAACAGAGTGGAGTAGGGGTGGGCGTTTCTGCTATTTTTACAAAACGTCATCAAACTGTTTGTTGAAGAAAAAAAGCTGTTTTTTAAAACAGTTGGAAAATACAGGTTTAGAAAACTGAAACTCGAAGTTGTATTAGCAGCTAAAACATAAAGCACATACGTTCAGTTTTCTAAGACTACTTTTTCATTCCCATTACCACCGTGTACTTAACTGTTTTTGGGTGTAAAGCATTTAGAAAAAAATAATCCTTACAAGTGTAGTAATAATTAAATTACATTCTCAAAACGTAATATATGTGTAGCCATTTTACATTTACAAAATGCAAAAATACAAAAAAAAAGCATAAAAGTAGGTTGAAGAAAAGCAGTTAGCAGGAAAACAGTTTTAGCGCTTGCGGCAACGTTCGAATAGAACGTGGGTGGTGGAGAAGTCCCAACAGCTGTTCCTTGTTTAACAAATAACGAACCAGTCCAAATCAAACTGCTTGTTACCGTTTGAAAAAGCAGTTTGTTTGTCGTTTATGAAAAAGTAGTTTTTTTTTAACAGTTTTGTGTTTTCTGCCCCACCACTAAAGTGGAGTAGGTTATTATTATATGTTTAGGTGTACAAGTACGCGCATTGGAAAAGTTTTATTAGTTGCCGGGGGAACGTTGAAACGTATTTTTTGTAACAGCGATGAATACAAAAACATGTGTCACTCCGGGCGAGAACGGAGTCGCGTAGGAAACCCTTTTAGCTGCCCACGCACCGTGGCGACGGTTTTACCGGCTTTATAACTCATCGTGCACAAAGAGGTGGCGCTTTTCACGACAAATCTGACGCGTACGTAACCACAATGGCGCTGAAAAAGAAGTGGCTAAACAAAGCGTGAACTTCGATGTGAGGGAGTCGTTTTCAGAAAAACAGAACAACTTTGTACAGCGATCGCTGTTTAGTTTTTGAAAGTTTTAAATTTTACTTATTTTTAGTTACGAAACGTTGTACATACTGTCGATAGTTTGGGAAACAGGGTCTCGGTCTTTTCCTCTCGAAAGCTTTTTCGAATACGTTGCCAGATGTTGAGTGAACCTGAGACGTAAGAAGTCATAACTCAAATAACTGTATACAGTTTGAAGTAACCTTAATTAAAGATGCGAAGGTACCAGGACATTGAGGTCCTGGGAGCAACTCGTTATAGATCAGCCGATTAGAAAAAGGCCTGCTTAAGAGCACCAGTAAGATAGAAAGAGGAAGTGTGCGAGAGAGAGGTCGAGTCCCCACTTTCTCACCGTAGCTTTTCCGTCACCATCCCTGAATATTAACAGTTTGTAGACTCGTATTGACAGACTCTGGGTCACTGGACTGTTGGAAGGAGCTGGAGTGGAATTTTACATGTGCGAAAAATTCTTGCGCAGGCCGTTTACTAAGTGGCTGAAGCCGCCTCGGTGGTCTAGTGGATAGCGTACTTGGCTTTCACCCCGAGGACCCGGGTTCGATTCCCGGCGAGGGCTTGGCATTTTCATACGCTATACATCATCCCATCGTCTGCATTAGCCCAAGTGTGCACAATAGTCGGACGTTAAACATAAAAAAAAAGAAAAAAAAATACTAAGTGGCTGGACTATACATAGCACTGGTTGATGAGGTTAGGGATGTACTGCGGAGAAACATTGAATTGTATCGGACTGTAGTACTAAATATGCAACTTTTTTTTCATTTATTTATTTATTACAATCCTAATCTTACAGATTAAATGAGTAATACATATCATTGATCTATAACATGTATTGGACTTAGCGAACTAAATCATGCGGCTTATGACGCTTAAGTCGTCTGTTGTCCAATTCCACATCTAAGAGTTGGATGACTTCGACGTTCGAATGTTGATGTAGTCTCTTCTCCTGCCGAGAGGCGCAGTCTTGTATTATCTCCTTTACATAATTCTAGGTCTGCGTGAAGGTCATCATTCCTCCGGTACCATCTTGCATTTGTCATTGCACGAATAATAAGATTTTGTACTCGCTGGATAATCTGTTGATACACCCCCAAAGTTCAGCACCATATGTCCAAATAGGCCTAATTACTGATATGTACAATAATCTCTTGCGGTACAAGGCCGACTGAGATTTTTGTCCCGTCAGACAATACAAATCACGCAGTTTTTGCCTAATATGCAACTGAAGAACTGATAACAGACAAACAAACAGACGTTAGTAGGCGTCTATCTATAGCATAAAAGTACAAGCTTAGATGAGGTAGCAAAAGGGCTTCTAAGTAAACATTAAAAGCAGAAGACCTTTCAGAGATAAACTTTGTACCCAGTATAGAGCTGGTGGAGGATGGCAAGCTGACAGAAACTGTACTCCAAAACCGTGGGACTCATTGCAGGACACTGATCTGACGGTACACGTGAACAGGATAGGAATGTATCGCGGAGGAACTGGTGTAGGTTATGCGGGAAGGAAGAGGAAACTGCAGGCCGCTCTAGCCAGCTGTTTGCTAAAGGCTTCCAGGACCTTGAGGACCTCCAGCAGAACGACCTAATCGACGGTCACCAATATATTGAACTGTAATCCAAGAGGTTTAGTTGACAGTCCTTTCAATAGCGGTGTCAGAAACCACCGCCTTAACATCAATAACGAAAACTTTAACGCGTTCAATTATTTTCGGGTTGCAAAAAGAACCGAATAATCTGTACAGTTATCAAAATCGATTCATCGAACTTTGGTATTCATCGTAAATAAATAAGAAAATTCAAGTCAACATATTGTTTAAAGTTCGATACACTGGGTTAGCCTATGTATTTTAATATATATGAAGTCGCCTCGGTCTAGTTGATAGCGTATTGGGCTTTCACCCCGAGGTACTGGGTTCGATTCCCGGCCAGGGCTTGGCATTTTCGTACGCTATAAATCATCCCATCATCTGCATTAGCCCAAGTGTGCACAATAGTCGGACTTAAATATATATATATATATATATAATCCTTAAGACTTGCCAACAGAATCCTTAAGTATATACAAGGTGTCAAATCAACAACGTCGTTGATCGCACAAGTCAGAATAGACCTACATGACGCAGAAATAGACTCAACAGATGTTGAAGATAGACACGCATACAGGAGAAAGATGCTCGGTTGGAAGGTCCCAGAGAATGAAATCCCAAAGAGAGCAGGGGTAAAATGGACGGAGGAGCGGAGGAGGATCCATGGGGACAGGATGAGGGAGGTGTGGAGGATTAGAAGGAACAAGACATGAGCCGGAGTGCTTTGCGTGATCCAACAGGGTCTATGCGCAGATAATAATAATAATAGTAATAATATATATACATATACACACACACACACACATATATATATATATATATATATATATATATATATATATATATATATATATGACCATACAATTGAATATAAACGGACTAAAAGTACATCAGTTACCATAAAAAGTGTGCTCGATAACAGAGGCTAAATTCCAAGTGATTAGACTATTTGCCGCTAC
>CM040186.1:8494331-8501831 GCA_022606455.1 Callitettix versicolor | reverse complement strand
TTTTTTTTATTATGTTGGTATACATGCCCTTGAAGTATGATACAACTTTCAGCTGTTTTCATTGTTGACTTTGTCTGTGACAGCCACTAAGGTTAGACGTGTTTTTATGATTTTTCGTTTGTTAAAAGAAATGGATCAAAGAATTTGTATCAAATTTTGAGTAAAAAATGGAATAAAGTGTAACAAAGTGTGTGAAATGTTAACAAAGGCCTATGGTGAGTCTGCTATGAGTAAAGCAAGAGTTTACGAGTGGTATAAGTGTTTCCAAGAAGGCAGTGAAGACGTTGAAGATGACGAACGCCCTGGACGCCCCAGCACATCAACAACCTATGAAAACGTGGAAAAAGTGAAAGAAATGATTATGAAAAATCGCCGAATCATAATTAGAGAGGTCGCTAATGATGTTAGCATATCGATTGGATCATGTCATGACATTGTTTCCAATGTTTTGTGTATGAAACGCATGGCAGCAAAATTCGTTTCAAAATTGTTGAATTTTGAACAAAAACAGCGGCGAATGGAATTTTCTCAGGAGTCACTAAATGAAGTCAACGACGATGCAGAATTATTATAACAGGTGACGAAACATGGGTTTGCGGATATGACGTCGAAACTAAGGTTAAATCATCTCAGTGGAGGCATTTTGGCTCACCAAGACTGAAAAAGGCTCGACAAGTGCGGTCGAACGTGAAGGTTATGCTCACTGTGTTCTTCGATATTAATGGCATAGCACATCATGAATTCCTGCCACCAGGTGAAACGGTCAATAAGGAGTACGACCTACAAGTTCAACGCCGTTAGCGTGAAGCAATCCGAAAAAAACGCCCGGATCTGTGGAAAAACAATTCATGGCTTTTGAACCACGATAATGCATCAGCTCACACTTCATTGCTTGTTCGTGAATTTTTGGCCAAAAACAGTACTGTAACAATGCCCCAGCCTCCATATTCACTAAACATGGCTCCGTGTGACTTTTCCCTATTTCCAAAAATAAAGAGAACCTTAAAGGGCCGTTGTTTTACAGCCTTTGATGACATTAAAAGCGCATCGCTGAAATAACTAAAGGCTATCTCAAAGATTCAGTTTAAGAAGTGTTTCGAGGATTGGAAGAGGTGCTGGCACAAGTGCATAATCTCCAATAGGGACTATTTTGAAGGCGACAACATCAATGTAGAAGAATAAATAAATATTTTGTTAAAAAAATTAAAATTCTCGTTACTTTCTAAACACATCTCTTATGTATGTTTTAATGTAAATAAAAGTTTGATTGAAGAAGTATTTTCTTTTTCATTTTTCAGGTTTACGCGTTTACATTTAATATCATCGGAAAGTAAAAATATGAGAGATTGTAAAATTTATTTTTAGGACACAACCTGTAGACTATATTTTTAAAATTAAAATAACAATAAAAACAACGCTACAGAGATTGGCGGAATAAAAAATCATAAAACCCGTTCTAAGAGTAGAATTGCCAACTTTGTCCACTTCATGAAAAAACACATGCTTATTCCATAATAAAACACATGCTTGTTTCTATAAATAGTGGAAAAGGATAATTGCTTTTTTCGGCCATATAGCACTCCTTCCAAAAACCCGAAGGTGAAACAGCTATTTAGCTATTTCTGGAAGATTAAAACGCAGAATAATTGGTTCAAAGAGATCCAGAGTTATTTAGAAGAGTTAAATTTGACGGTGCCTCAAATTGAAGGTAGAGCAGAGAAGAGGATTCTAAGGAATAAATATCTGCGATTCAAGCTAACAACGAAAGACCTATACCATAACTGATGAACAAAGGGCAGCCAGGTCGGACAGGATGAAGAAATTTTGGTAACGTAAGAAGAGGCTGAAACGCTAGTCTCTCAATAGCGATGTTAGACTTGGAAGAGTATGGACTGATTGAAGTGCTCCAAAGAGGGAGTAAACTAAGGAAAAAACACATGCTTATTCCAATACGACATACTCTTCATATTTTGGGTCCCGGGCAACAATTTCATATGGAGGGGGCATGGTGTTTGTGCGTTCCAAGCCGGCGCGTGTCAAAACTTCATAAGGACAAAATTTACAAACTCAGGGCTGTATAAAGTTGCCCCAAATATTCGCGCGTACTTCCCTTTACCTTCTTCCCGCCCTCAACGGCTGCCCGCCAACTTTGTTAAATTACATGCGTACAGTAAAACTCGTTTTAATTGCCGTCAACCCCTCCCCTCCCCTCCCCGCGCCAAGTTACTACGTAAACATTTACTTTGCCCTCAGACTTGGCGATTGTTTTAATTACGGCCAATAAAATGGGCTAACCGCCGCCTAAACAACGCAACGGCTATAAAAACTTTTTACGTTCATTCAGACTTGTAAAGTTTGTTGCGATTAGACTTTAAGTTAAATATATCAGTTTGGAAAATCAGTCGAGGAAATGTATGCAGGTGGTACAGGGTTCGGTGTCTTTTATTGAGATTAGGATTAAGATTATTTACTAGAGGAAGGGATAGTTCAACTCTAGGCACTGCGATCGACTGACCTATTGTGCAACTTACCTCTTAAAATACCTAGTTCAGCAGATTGGTGCTCCTAATAAGTTCCAACAACCCACTGACTAGCTCACTCTGCTGAAGATCCCTAGGGTCTTGGAAACCAAAAAACCCTAGCCTCCTACTAGCAAGAGCCTCACAATCATAAATTATGTGACCTGCAGTTTCCTCCTCCTTCCTGCACAACCTACACACGGTTTCTCCGTGGTATAAACCTATCCTGTTCATGTGCATCCTCAGACTACAGTGCCCTGTTATGAGCCCCATGATCCTCCTGAATTGTGCTCTGCCCAGGACATCTGCTGCCCCTTTGATTCCTCCAGAAGGAACTTTGCTTAAGAGACGTTTACTATGGGAATGCCCATGAAGGTTGTCCCATCTTACCTGGTGTTCACATCCACCCATTAATAGCGAACCTGGCCAATAATAGAGAAATCCCTAAAGCCGGCTCAGGTCTGATAAACTCAGATGCAGATCCAAGTCCAACCAGTCGGTATGCGTCCTCATTACCCTCAACTACTCTATGCCCCGGAACCCAGTGAAGAGTTACCCAGTTATTCCGGGACAGAACGTCAAGGTTCTTCAAACACTCTCAGACCAGATTGGACTGTATTATAGGACCCGCAAGTGCTTTTATTGCCGCCTGACTATCGGCTTCTTGAAGCCCCGATCCAAGTTCTCCCGAACAAAGTCATTAATGGCCATCACTTCAGCCTGAAATACTGTTGTATGCTATCCCAGGGTAATTACTTTCTTTAACCCCGGTCTCAGACCGTACACCCCAGCACCAGTGCCTGACTTTGTCTCGGAGCAATCTGTATACCATACTATGCTCCAGGTTTTTCCAACACATGATCTCTCCCCTCAAAGGCCAAGTTGACATCAAAGAGTCTAGATACTATGTGCCGTTTAACCATCTGATCAGTCCCCATCGTCAAGGTTGGGTCAAAGATCTTGTCTGTGATTCTAGCATGCCCATAGATAGAGGGCCGCTTTTATTCAGATAGAGGATCTCAGGATCGTGGAAGCCAATCACCCGTTACCTCTTGTGGCTTTTTGGCGTTACTATTGCATTGCGATATTGTAGATCCTGTCTGTATTCCTGAGATGTACAGTTACAGCGCCTTCTCCAGTCCTGGTCTATTGAGCTTACCCGCTTCTAATTGGTGACTTCCCACTTCATTATTGAAGTACTTGCGTATGCTCTGCTAATTCCATTTTTTTCTTTCTCTTGACCCTTATTGCGGAGGTTTCCTCTACTTGGTCAACCTTTTTTTGTACGGTAAGATCCCGTTCTTTCTACTTTACATTCTTACTCATGGCAACACACAAGTAACTAAGGAAAATCAAGTCAGCAAGTCGCCAGGTTTGATACACCGTTAGGCCTAAATCATTCACTCCGTCAGCTCGGGCCGCTTTACGCTTTAGTATTATCCAAGCTGTGTAGAGTAGAGTAGTGTCTCGAGTAGATGAGTAAGATGAGATCACGAACCCCATCAGCTGCTCACTTCAACTGCCTCCGCCGGCCTGACAAGCGCTCCACAATCATAGATTGTATAACCATTCATCCAGCATAGCGTGCGCACGGTTCCTCAAAGATAAATTTCTATTTCGTTGTACAGATTCAGCCTCAGAGCACAATACCCTTGTGATTTTCTTAAATCTCCCTCTATCCCTGAATCCGACTGCCCCTTAAGTCTACCTAAAAAAAACTTTTCAAAATAAAGTTTACTCCGCGAATGCTCCCTTCTGAGGTAATCCCATCGTTTCTGATGTTTATTGTAGCTAATTCAGCCAGGCACAGAGAAATGTCCACTACCGGCTCTGGTTCAGTATAGTGGCGGGGCAGAAAACACCAAACTGTTAAAAAAAACTGCTTTTCTATAAACGACAAACAAACTGCTTTTTCAAACGGAAACAAGCAGTTTGATTTGGACTGGTTTATGATTTGTTAAACAAGGAACGGACTGTTCTATTCGAACGTTGCCGCAAGCGCTAAAACTGTTTCCTGCTAACTGCTTTTCTTCTCATCCCTTTTATGCTTTTTCCCTTTATTCCAAAGTTGCTTGTTGCTTGTAGTGAAGTAAGAACTGTTTGGTCAATGTCAACGTTTATCTCTATTTTGTTGCGAGTTCTATCAACAACCTCTCACATTTTGTAGATACAGAGCCTAATTTTATTTAAACATATTTTTTATATTTATTATCAATCATCAATATTTTTTAATCGACTAAAAATATTCTAAATCGTTTGAATTTTGGTAAATATGCAAAGGACTATTTAATTTTGAAGTAAAAAAAAGAATGCTTCTATTAGAAATTCATTGCATTTTGTAAATATAAAATGGCTTACATAACTATTACGTTTTCAGAATGTAATTTAATTATTACTACACTTATAAGGATTATTTTTATCCTTTCTAAATGCTTTACACCCAAAAACAGTTAAGGATATGGTGGTAATGGGAATGAAAAAGTAGTCGTAGAAAACTGAACGCATGTGCTTTATGTTTTAGCTGCTAATACAGCTTTGAGTTTCAGTTTTCTAAACCTGTTTTTTCTCCAACTGTTTTAAAAAGCAGCTTTTTTCCGTCAACAAACAGTTTGTTGACGTTTTGTAAAAATAGCAGAAACGCCCACCTCTAGTCTAGTAAACACTGCAGACCCCAATTTAGCCAATATGTCCACCTCGCCATTACCCGCAAACCTTTTGTGCTCCAGTTTTGTGGGGACAGAAAAACACCTTGAAACACGTATTTACAGTGTTTACTATAAAAGCTTGCGAGCGAATCAGCAATGCTAGTTGTGTATAAAATGTATTTCTTATTAAAGATAAAAGAGCAAAAAGCAAAAATCGATGTGATATCAAACGTAATTTTATTTTAACAATGAAAGTAGTAATCCGTACCGTTAATTAACGTTAGTCTTGGAATCCCATTCGTCGTAAAATACCAAAATTAAATCATTTAATCCTTAACAGACCCGCAGCGGTTCAGGTCGCCCATAGACCGAAGGCAGAGTAAATATAAAATGGAAACCTTAGTCCGGTAAACAAAGCATTAAATCCATCGCGGTCTTATTGGATTACGGAATTTGAATATTTCAGCGTCAAAGGTGTTTTATGGCGCCATAGTTCAGTGTAATGGCGGAGATAAAAGGGTTAAAACATAAACCGAGAGGCGCTTCTTTGTTGTAAAATGAATTCGGAAATATGTCAGTGTTTTTCCGCAGTTAATATTCACTTTACTTGATTGGAAAAGCTAAAAGTCGAATTTTATTTTTACAGTATGTATTTGAGATTGACTTCTTACAGTTTTATAAAAATAATACCCAATAAAACTGATATTTCGAAACACGTGTAAGAAATTTTCATAAATTTGTTCCTTATTGTTTGTTGGAAATTGAGTTATTGGAGCTGCTCTCACGGTAAGATCCTGGGACTTTGAAATGAGCACCGATCCAGTCGTATAGATCACTTTTTGACAGACCGTTTTAATATAAAGTAGAACTCGGCTATAACTGCCTCGGCTGTAGTAGCTTTTAGTGCTGCCAATTCTCTCTTCAGCCACATTAAATACTGTATTTACCCTTTTGTAATATTCAAAGTGTGTTATGCACATTGCTGTCAATTTTACAGTACAATAGGGCCTCTTTTTCCTATTTCACAACACATCGAAGCATACGGAAGCGGTGCCAGACTGTCGTATTTTAAATAAACGTTTAGATTTAAAGTGAACATTCACGGTGATTTTAACGCTGAATTATTTTGTTCAATTTAGCTTTAAAAACGTAATAAAAAGTTTATGAACTGTTAGAGATTTTAACGCTGTTAAACTGATTTTGCGGAGCAGGGAGTTGTACGTACTATACAAAAATCAGTTTGTATGCCAAGTTTACAATCAAATTGGGTACAAATTCGCAAGAAAACGTAAATAATTGGGCTCAGTAGCTCACCCATTTTGAATATGGGTTTGGCAATCTCGAGATGCCCTTGCTGGATGTAACCTTTCTTCATCTATCTGGTCTTGTTGAAAATATAGCACCAAAGGAATTTGATTTTGGTATCGATATTGAAGTTATGACTTTAGATGAAGGCGGCCCTTGCTTTCTCTATTCTGCACCTTATCTCCTGTGAATGATCCCAGTCCTTATTGATAATGGTTCGCAGGTAGGTGAACTGTGATACTCTATCTATTGGTGTTGTTGGCCTTCCAACTGCTTAGATCACGCTAAGGGGGAGCTTTGTGTTTAGTATAAGGACTCCGTTTACTAGGCGACTTCCACTTTTAATATTCATTCGGGGTTCTGTAGCATGGACATTTTGTGCTCCTAGCTATTTGTGAAGTAGTATGAAAGGCTGAAAACAAGTCGTCAAAACCTGCAACGTCCAGAGAACCTTGGGAGTAGGAAAATGTGGATCTGAACAGTAAAAATAGCATAGTGGTAGAGGAAACTGGGACTGTACCTAAGACCATTGAAACGTGCAAGCAGTGAATTGTGGCTTACCGTTTGGACGCTAGGAGAGGCTACCCAGCCTGTAATGGAAGAAGTGATAAATTGGTTCTAACAGTAAAACTGGAGTGTAAATTTGCAAACTGATAAGAGAGGAGCTAGAAGCAGAAGACATTCCAGTGATCAAATCTTGAGGACAGATAAGGTTACTGCAGATGCCAGCAGGAAACAAAGAGTGTTTGGTATCCAGGACCCTGAAGACCTCCAGCAGAATGAGTTAAGACTCATTAAGGGCACCAGCATGGTGAAATAAAATCAAGAGGTAGTTGTAAAGGGTCCGTCAGTGAAACGAGATGATTGTAGGTGGCCTTGAGACAAAGTTGGCAGGTAGAGGGGGTTACTGGCGCGTCATCACCTGCACAATCTACCGTTTAGTTGCAATGGATCGTTTGATGGGTGAATTACGCGGTGAAAGTGTATTATCAAAACGTCGAAAATTTTTGCAAATTCGACGTACTTTCCGA
>CM040186.1:8486831-8489331 GCA_022606455.1 Callitettix versicolor | reverse complement strand
TGTAGGTGCGTGCGTGCATGCGTATGTGTGTGTGTGTGTGTGTGTGTGTGTGTGTGTGTGTGTGTGTGTGTGTGTGGGTACGTGCGCGTGCGTGCGTGTGTATTTGTATGTGTGTCCGTGGGTGCGTGCGTAGGTGCGTGTGTGTGTGAGTAAGTGAACGAGTGTGTGTGTCTGTGTTTGTGTGTGCGCGCGCGCGTGCGTGCGTGCGTGTGTCTGGCACGGGATCAAATTTCGGTTCGCCTGATGTACCTTTAATGGTATTCCATTACAAATACTATTTCTGAATTAAGGAGCGCAAACGGTGACGTTACATTTAGATAATAAAATTTGTTTACGTCCGTAAATTATCTACCGACAAATTTCTAAGGGTAAACACAATTTCTGTTATTGAACCAAAAATAAAAATCACGTTCTATATTTTCTTTTCCATTTTATTTTAATTACGATAATTTGTTCGAAAACGCTACAAATTAACACAGCTAGTTCTTAACCTGAAAGTTATTGTAGCCTATCAGCTGTTCAACGAAATCAGCTGATCGTTACGAATTAATGTAAAACAGCTGATCGTTTGCTATTGCATTTATTTATTTACCAAGCCGGTATGTTTACAATAACCAACATGCAACCGCAGAGGGAAACAAATCCCTGTACACGGACTGGTATCTTAAAACTACTAGCAGAACTAAATAAAGTTATCCTACAATGTGCTTCACATATCCTGTATACAACAACCACATCCATCAGCCTGCAACCAGTAACCACAAATATCAGCTTTATGCATCGTCCATTTTTTCCTCCTTATTTTTGAAATGCTCTTATCGGATGACAATACTTTCATATCCTGAGGTAGTAAATTGTATAATGTATTGCTCTTATGTAACTGGTTTTGCCATTTCTTCTTTTCGTTTCACCCTCTTTGGGGTACGCTGAATCAATCATTTCTTGCGCGCTGTACTTTTCTTTGTTCCCAGTAGCTCTTCATTCTTTCCGATCTTCTTTTCCTCTCATCTTCCGAAATGACAGGTTTAGGTCTTATTTTGGTTTTATCTTGGAATCTTATTCTTTCGTCCTTGGTACTTATCTTAGCAGTTTGGTCAAGCAGTGAATTTTCTGTAATTTTTAATTCTATTAGGTCTTTTTCAATTTCTTTAAACCAGTTTGGTTTTGTTTTACGATTATGGAAAAAATCAAACACCCGTTTCGTCAATCTATTGGAGTTCATTTTAAGAAGATGGCCGTAAAAATTTATTCTCCTTTTTCTCATAGTATCTGACAGTTTTTCAATTTTCTTATAGAGAGCTTCATTTCTTATATATACTACCTTATTATCCTGAAATTTTGTTCCTATAATTTTTCTTAAGATTTTCCTTTCCGTTATTTCAAGCTTTTCTATCTGGCCTATGCGATTCACGGTTAATGTTTCTGCTGCGTACAGTGCTTCCGGCTTGATCACTGTTTTATAATGTTTAATTTTGGACCCCCATGAAAGGGATTTCTTATTGTATGTTTCTTTTGTCAATTGTGTTTTTGCCATAGTATATAGTTTTTTTTTTTTTAACGTCCGACTATTGTGTTTACTTGGGCTAATGCAGTCAATGGGGTGATTTATAGCGTATGAAAATGCCAAGCCCTGGCCGGGAATCGAACCCGGGTCCTCGGGGTGAAAGCCCAGTACAACTAGGCTACCGAGGCGACTCATATTGACAGTAAGAGGGGCGTTACCGACTGACGGACGGACAGGAACACGAAACTTTACAACAGGCTAATAATATCTATAAAAACATTATTGGCAGTACCACAATACTTATCCACATTTCGTTAGTAATGCAAGTTTAATAGTTTGCATTACAGACTATGTAATACAGACTAATGTGTTTGTCCCATTAGCCCAATGTACAACGGTACGCGCACCCTAAACTTGACATCAATAAAACGATATCGCCCCTTCCTTCATTGTATAGCTCCCCTCAATATGTCCGAGCGTGCAATTAGACGCGGCAGTTAGATTTTATCGGGCGTATTAAATTTTATTTCAAGAAATGCAATGCAAGGGGACGACGTTAAATGAAACCGACCGTGACGAATGGTGGGCAAATTAAAAAAGCAGACGTCACTGTAACTCTTGTGTTTGTATGTTTGTTTTGCTTTCAATTCTAGATCTTTGTGTTACTTGGTGATATGAGCAATATGAGTATTATTTATTTTCGAGTTGACCGAGCGAAACGAGCTGTGTTTCAAAACAACCGTTCGGCTTTTGTGTTTGTTTGTTTGTTACGCAGTTCAGGCCAAACGCATGGACAGATTGTTTTGAAATTTGGTACGTATAAAGCCCGTATGACGTATGTGTAAATGTTTTCCCATTCAATTCCGTTTCAAAATGGCGGCCGCTGATTCAACGATGGCGTGTAAATTTAGTTTTTACTAAACGCATTGATCGATTGTTTTGAAATTTGGTACTTGTGTAAAGCGCGAATGACGTATGTATAACTGTTTTCTAATT
>CM040186.1:8479331-8481831 GCA_022606455.1 Callitettix versicolor | reverse complement strand
TGTTTGAAATATACAAACATTGTTTCGTCCGATTTGATTTTTTTTTTTGTGTTTAACGTCCGACTATTGTGCACACTTGGGCTAATGCAGACGATGGAATGATTTATAGCGTATGAAAATGCCAAGCCCTGGCCGGGAATCGGGCTAATGCAGACGATGGAATGATTTATAGCGTATGAAAATGCCAAGCCCTGGCCGGGAATCGGGCTAATGCAGACGATGAGATGATTTATAGCGTATGAAAATGCCAAGCCCTGGCCGGGAATCGGGCTAATGCAGACGGTGGGATAATTTATAGCGTATGAAAATGCCAAGCCCTGGCCGGGAATCGGGCTAATGCAGACGGTGGGATAATTTATAGCGTATGAAAATGCCAAGCCCTGGCCGGGAATCGGGCTAATGCAGACGATGGGATAATTTATAGCGTATGAAAATGCCAAGCCCTGGCCGGGAATCGGGCTAATGCAGACGATGGGATAATTTATAGCGTATGAAAATGCCAAGCCCTGGCCGGGAATCGGGCTAATGCAGACGGTGGGATAATTTATAGCGTATGAAAATGCCAAGCCCTGGCCGGGAATCGGGCTAATGCAGACGATGGGATAATTTATAGCGTATGAAAATGCCAAGCCCTGGCCGGGAATCGGGCTAATGCAGACGATGGGATAATTTATAGCGTATGAAAATGCCAAGCCCTGGCCGGGAAAAATGCAGACGATGGGATAATTTATAGCGTATGAAAATGCCCTGGCCGGGAATCGGGCTAATGCAGACGGATAATTTGGGATAATGCCAAGCCCTGGCCGGGAATATAGCGATAATTTATGATGAAAATGCCAAGCCCTGGCCGGAATCGGGAATCGGGCTAATGCAGACGATGGGATAATTTATTTGCCAAGCCCTGGCCGAGAATCGGGCTAATGCAGACGATGGGATGCCAAGCCCTGGCTGGGGAATCAGGCTAATGCAGACGATGGGATAATTTATAGCGTATGAAAATGCCAAGCCAGGCTAATGCAGACGATGGGATAATTTATAGCGTATGAAAATGCCAAGCCCTGGCCGGGAATCGAACCCGGGTCCTCGGGGTGAAAGCCCAGTACGCTATCAACTAGGCCACCGAGGCGGCTGCCCGTCCGTTTGATTCAAACGTGGCAGGTAATAGATTGTTTTTAGCAGAATGCGTTTCAAAATGGCGGTTATTTCAAATTTTTAAACGGTAATTGGATTTTTAAAAATCTTATTTTACAATCTTAATCAGCGTTAAAATTTGCTTAAGTTTTCAAATTCTATTTAAAAATACACTAAAAAGTATATCTGAGGTCAGTGTTTATTTTTGTACTGTTATTTGAAAGTTTTATAATGTCAATTTGTACAAAATTTAACGCCGATTATTGCGGGGGGAAAATAAGGTTTTCCAAAACGTGCGATGTACAGTTATTGTTTTTGTGTAATTCGCTTCCTTCTCGTCAGCGAGACAGCTGCGTGCCGCGATTATTGCAATTACGTCGAATAATGGTTACACACTTTAACGACGCGCCAGAATGTTACGAGTCGTGAATAAAAAATTAACGCTGCTTTTAAGACGCGTTTGTTGATAAATTGTTAACGTGGCAGTTAGAGACTGGAACGTTTTAGCTGGGGCAAGTGAGGTGGCCATAAAATCATTTCAATTTAGAGGTTATGTTGTTCCTGAAATTCATATACTGTGAAATGAGCTGTGAGATGTTGTTCAACGCGCGCGCGTTTTTGATTCGATTTGTTTTAAAGTGAGCACAGAATCAGTTTTGTTAATAACTCGCACCGTTTCTAAACGTTAACCGTTATATTTTTGTCTTACGTTGAGAAAGTCCGACTTCGACGTCGTAATCAACGTTAAAGTATGCGTTTCAAATTTTCTAATTCCATTTATATCGTAAAATTTGATGGACCTTGAAAAGCGTTGTTTCGGACAGCTATTCAGTTCCCTTTCTGACAAAACGATCCGCCATAAGTTTTGCCGGGAACATATGCGAGACGGTTCGTGCTATTCTCGGTCCATTTATCCCGTGTAACAATGCAGTCGCTAAAATTACCTTGCATAAATCAGCTGCCAAGACGTTTCGGCCATTGATGTATCGTGCTGCGCTCTGCACTTTGTAAAGAGAAAACAAAATAAAACGCTGCACTTCGCGTTGTTAGATCCAGGTTAAAGATACCACCTGTGATGTATGCAGACAGGTGTATTCCTCTTTGTACAGTTTTATTGACAGCACTCTGTAACTACAAAAACAGTTAGATCACTGATAACTGTTATCTTATAACCGTTACTGGCTAACTGCTATTAGCCGTCTAGCTGGCGTGCTATTGACAAATATAATAACACCGCTTTAAAGAATAATGTTCCATTAGAGTCCGTAGTCAAAATGAATGACGTTTTTTACTGCGAATAGCTTTTACCAAAATCGATTTTCGGTTCCAGTTTCAATCAAATAGGACTAAAATTAAAGAAGTAAGAATA
>CM040186.1:8474331-8476831 GCA_022606455.1 Callitettix versicolor | reverse complement strand
CAGATAACTTTGAGTATTGTCCGAAATCAGTGCACACTTCGTTAATTGTGAACATGTAGGTTATATTTGTCTCGACTGCTGTTTGAGTGCATTGACTTAGTAGTTCGAAACGCTGCCACGTTTCTAGATAATATGTTTTTGACTGTGCTTCTAGGCTGTATACCTAATGGTGCGTTTACATTGGGATACGTGTATGAGGTACAAGTCAAATTGACAAATCCACGGTACAACACCTTGTATAAATCGTATGAGCCCCAAGCGTACCTCACTCATTTTGTATGAGCAAAAAATCGCTGTACTTTGAGTGACACGAATTTATTTTCGAGTTTTTAGGTTATGGCAGTTTTTGTTATTGGATTTAATCAGCTGTTTTCTCAGCTTTATTTGTTGTCAAAATTCGATTGTATTTGGTTGGCTAGTTTGTTTTGAAATTTTGTTTCACCGTTTTGCTGTACAGTTTTTAAACCCTGAACCATCTTCTGAAGTGAGTTCATGAACCAACGCGGTGCACCATGAGTTTTGCTTTTTCTTTAAAAAACCCGCAGGGGGTGCCGACTAGCTGCACCTATTGAGAGGCTTTAGACGTCCCTCAATACGTTATAAATACAATCTGTAAGGAGCACCCGAATCGTGCTTCAGACGTCATGATCGGTGCTCATTTCGTTATCCATGATCTGTACGCACAAAATGGGCAGTTTACTAAAAAAATTGAACTTTTACATTTAAATGCAATCAACATACTTTCAGTGTTTCTCCTCTTCCAACAACAAATATAGTTAAGTTATTCCTAATGTAATTCAAAACATTTTCCGCGGTCTTCCCTCTTTTTCCCTCTTTTTTCTGTAAATAATTTAGGCGCACGACACGACAATGCCTTAAGACGAAATAGCCTCGCGCTAGATACAATATTTTTGTCTCCTGTTGCAGGGACAATTTATTGTACAAGAGGGTGGAATAAACCCAGTGTGCCGTATTGGAAATATATACGGTCTCTAAATCAAATTTTGCTTTTAGAATCTCTGGATGGAATAGTTTACTTTTTTAGTCTGTAATCCCTTTAGCGTTTCAACGTTAAGTCGCTTCTTGAAAATTGTAAATATCTGTTAACGTGTTTTTAAGAAAAATATTTGTATTTAAGAACTACCATCTTAATCTGCATTCAAGTCTACCCAGATTACCCCCAGGGGTTGCAGACTAGCTGCATCTATTGCCAGGATTTAGACGTCCCTCGCGGTACCCGAGTCTAACACACACTTACGACTTTAACACTTTACACTCACACTTACATTTAGGAAGGCGATAATAGCCTCAATGTGTTTTTCGCCTTAAAATAACAAAAAAAAATTGTTTTAAAATTCTCGTTGCCATCACCTACAAGTTCTATTTTTAGATTTTATTTAAATCAGTGCACATGTTGATAAATATAAAAACTTTTCATTACTAGACATGATATTATTGTACCAATTTAGAATAGTTACTTTTAAAAGTACTGCCGGTGACCAACAGAAATTAAAATTTGAAAAATGGAACGATTTGTGTAAGTGTAAATGAAAAGTGTATTTTTACGAACTATTTGAAACGCATGATCACACAAATCCTCACGCATGTATCACGCCATAACTTACCTTGAACATTGTCTGCAGTTTTAATTTCATACGATACATTTTCCTTGAATTCTGTTTAAGGAAGTTTCTAGAAGATTTTATTACGTCTGGAAATATAATATTCCGTATCACTTTTGAATTATGTGTTCACGTCGCCATATTCATTCTACCGTGTGAGGATGATAAAGTACAGGACAAAACCGAATTGTGTGAGATGCGCAGTAGATTACGGCGCATCCCTGGGGATATGTTGACTTATGACTGCCACGTTATGGTGTTATTTGTCGCTACTATAGTTCAATGCGTCCCATTTGTCAAGGTCAGGTGAGCACATAGAGTTTGCGTGTAAAACAGCGAAGCGATACGAAGTATAGAGAAAGTATTGTGAACCTCTAAAAAAATCTATTTTTACTTTCGATGGTTTTATCGTTTTGGTTAAGGTGTCTGTACACGTAACACCCAAAATAACAGCGTTACAAATAGTTAACCGTTCCTGGAGTAACCTGTTATGTAATTTACGGTTATTTTTGTAACAGGATCATACGTCATACGGTGACACGTTAATGACACTTTGACACTGAAGTCTTCCCTGTACACAATACAGCAAACTGCAACTGCGCATGCGTGCGTGTTATTTTTGTAACTGATATCGGCTTAGAGGAACGGTATTGTTACGTTTTATTTCAAAAATTACAGTTACATTTGTGTAGTTGCAGTTCACTTTCCATGCCAAGTTGCATACTATTATGTAACTGTTACCAGTTAACAAAGGAAAGTCAAAACGTTTAAGAGTTTTAAGACAGTCGCTAGGAGTGTTTAATATTAGTATTTCGTTGTTAAGGTTATGTGGTCGAGTTGAGATTTTTTAAACCAAACGTTAACATTTTTTCTGTATT